>JAVIAB010000125.1:82434822-82864822 GCA_032433765.1 Megaustenia siamemsis | reverse complement strand
GAGGGAAGACAACCCGGTACTCAAAAATGTCGTGCTGAAGTCGGATGTGTTGGGCCGAAAGACGCAAATATAACAGTTATACTGCAAACCACAACACAACGCAGACACGTCCACTACGTCCTTGTAAGGACGGATGATGAAGAGGAATATTCTGGTCTACCACGATATTCCAGTATACTTTAGTCATTGGGCGAACGCAACCAACCACTGAGGACTGCAGACACGCAAATGTTGAGTATAGAAAGAATAATAGATCGATTATTTCAGCTTTGCAAAAATCAAATACGGTTTGATCCTCACACGCGAAGATCATAACATTTGAACCCTTTATAAACAAGAGCTAAAGCGTTTCCAAATGTAATTTCAAGCTCTTGGCTGCCTTTGTTCCCTGATAAAAACGTTACTGATCGAAATGTTATGTTATACACGCTGTCGTTACTTTCAGAACATAGATAGCTCAGTGGTTAGGGAACTCAACTATAAAGGACAAGAGGTTAGGTTCGATCCTGATCACCGGCTTCCAGGTTCACCCAGCCTTAAATGGGTGCCGGATATTTTTTTTTTTTTTTTTGGGGGGGGGGGGAGTATAGCGGTACAGACGCAATACCTTCCACATTACCCAAAAATCATATGCCGAAAGTCTGTAAAAATTATGGTCACTAACACCATATTCCTTATATGCCACTTGGCGTGACAGAGCTCTTTACAATACACTTACTACAATACACTTTGTTCTGCAAAGCTGTAAGATACAATCTATACGTAACTCTTCATCATCGTCAAGTACCATGTCTGCTGGCGTAGACAAGGCAAACTGCAGCATTTCGACAAAAGCCTCATCAGGTATATAAAGATTTTTGCCTAAACGCTGTAATATTTCTTCTCTTTCTGTCAGTCTAGCCGCTCAAAACCATGTTATGTTTATTTTATCTAAAGTTGTCCCAAAAAATTAAGACTGAGATTCCCACTCAATGTGAAATTATTTGATTTCTCTGATTGTTTTTTTATCAGGCAGACCATTGGTTAAATTCAGCCCGGAAATGACCCGGTGCCTAGACCCTGAACATTTGTGTCCTCACTTCGTGACTTTTTTCCCACTAGAACACATCCTGTATAGATTTATGATTATTCTCTGAATGTCGCTTTCCTGTGGTACCTCCGTTCGATTAATTGCCGGTTTCAGTGTTACCAACATATTTATTTCCTTTCACCAATTTAGCCAACTATATATCAGTAAAACCCTGCCAAGAATATATAGAACAACAACAACTTAAATGGTTTGACCACATGGTCAGAATGAATCGTTATCAATCACCATCAAGGGCGTTCTTCTCGAGAATGCATGGAAAAAGATCAATAGGAAGACCCAGAAGAAGATGAATAGATGCAGTTACGGAGACATGTAACAACAAAGGAAAATCACTAATTCAGACAATTCGAGCAGCTCAAGAACGACAAATGATATAACAACGACACCTTTTAGGTATCAGTGAGAAAGAGAAAAGAGGAAGAAGAAAGAAGATATATCAGTATGTCTCTTTCCAAGAGAAAACGGTTTGCGACTAAATGTTATTTTTACGCTTTTGGCGGCTTGTATTCTAAAACAAACAAAAAAATAACGTAATATGTTTGTGAATGTTTGTGTACTGAGTAATGTCAACGCCCACAAGTTCTCGTTGTCTACAAAATGATTTTAAACAGAACAGGCGAAATGATTAATTCAAACAAATCTCGAAAGTTGTTCTGACGTTTGTAGTCGACAGAGAATAATGTTACTGTGGTTACTGAGAATGTTAGCGATAGTGAGAGAAAGTTGTTCTGACATTTGTAGTCGACAGAGAATAATGTTACTGTGGTTAATGAGAATGTTAGCGATAGTGAAGCTTAGAGAACGTGACAAAATGTAATGATTTCATAGGCGCTAGACCACGGTATGTGTCAAAATGTAATGATTTTATAGGCGCTACATCACGGTATGTGTCAAAATGTAATAATTTCATAGGCGCTAGACCACGGCATGTGTCAAAATGTAATGATTTTATAGGGGCTAGATCACGGCATGTGTCAAAATGTAATGATTTTATAGTGGCTAGATCACGGCATGTGACAAAATGTAATGATTTTATAGGGGCTAGATCACGACATGTGACAAAATGTAATGATTTTATAGGGGCTAGATCACGGCATGTGACAAAATGTAATGATTTTATAGGGGCTAGATCACGGCATGTGACAAAATGTAATGATTTTATAGGGGCTAGATCACGGCATGTGACAAAATGTAATGATTTTATAGGGGCTAGATCACGGCACAGGAGTGCACAAATTATAGGGGAAGTATGCTACTATCAGTGCTGATTTCGTAGGCGCTAGACCATGACATGTGTCAAAATGTAATGATTTCATAGGCTCTAGACCACGGTATATGTCAAAATGTAATGATTTCCTAGGCGCTAGACTATGGCATGTGTCAAAATGAGCATATGGCAATGGTTGAGGTTTCCAGAATGGCGAGAAGCAGAACTTTGTATCGCCTTGCACTCCATAACAGTACTAGAGGAAGTGAAGAAGAAGAGAAAAAAGAAAAGCTAGAAGAGAAAAACGAAAAAGACGAAGATATATTCAGTATTCTCGGATCATTCAAATTTATTAAGCAACGGAAATCAAAAAAAATATTAACAAACGAGCAAAAGCAATAGAGCTAAAGGTTTTCCCTGTCAGATTTGCTGAAGTAGCTATGGACTTCTTGGAAATTGACAGATCAATTTTGGACTCATTCGTTGGTTGAAGGCACAAGAGGGCGTAATCTTTTATCTCTTTAGACTTAAACTTGATTGCAACAAGTAAAAGCACTTATTGATTATCCCTGTGCGTCAAGAGTTACCTTCCTCGACGTCTTTACGTTAACTTCAACAGCTTCACGGTCTCTGAAAGTCCCAGTTAATTTCAAGTTGGGGAATACAAGTTATGTCCCTTTAACTATATATCGGGTTTTTCCAAATTGGATAGCATCGACCTCAGGGGCAGACAACTGAATCGGAAGAGTTGCTAAACGTGGCCCTTGGATTGTACGGTACAGTTCGATGAAAGGTTTTCCAATTTACCACAAGATGGAATCATGAAAAGTTATTTTTTTTTTTTTTACTAATAATACAGTATTTTGTATGAAAGTTAATTGTATTTTTTAATACCGACACAAATTAGTTGGGTATTGCAGATCGATGGAAGCAAATTTCGCGTCTCAAGCACAAGAACACTCAAAGTATAACGAGAGGGATGGATACCTCCAACTATCAAGGAGGGATCAAGTCATCATACTTCGCCTATGCACTGGCCACAATAGAAAGAGAAATCACATGTCCACCAAACTCAGATTAGGAACTACCAGCCAATGCCACTGTACACTGGATAACATGACAACAAAATATGTTCTATAGGATTGCCCCCAGTACACAGACCTGAGAAGGATAATGTGTCTACACCCACCTCACTGGAAGAGAAACTTTACGGGGCAACCGAATCACTTAAACAGACAGCTGCCTTCATAAGAGAGTCCGGAATCCTAGTCTGATGAGCCACGATCGCAGAAGAAGAAGAATAGTCACTATACAGGAGAAAAGGTGGCTAAACTGATTCACTATACAGGAGAAAAGGTGGCTAAACTGATTCACTATACAGTAGAAAAGGTGGCTAAACTGATTCACTATACAGGAGAAAAGGTGGCTAAACTGATTCACTATACAGGAGAAAAGGTGGCTAAACTGATTCACTATACAGTAGAAAAGGTGGCTAAACTGTACAAGGCAATCACTAAACACGTTAAATTTGGTAGCAGCTCAAGTTATATTTTGATGCTTAGAAGGCCACACAAACATACTTGGACTAGACAAAGGGACAAGATAAGATAAGAAGAATCTATGACTAGCAGAACAAAAACAGGCCCTTCCTCATCACTTACAGTGTTTATGTCCGCTAGTCTTTGCTCTTGTCTACCTTTAGTTATTGTCATAAACAGCTAAAATTATATATACTTTTAGTTTGCTCCCATTTTCCCTTTCTGGATGACTGTTAATGTTATCCTTTCTGGATGACTGTTAATGTTATCCTTTCTGGATGACTGTTAATGTTATCCTTTCTGGATGACTGTTAATGTTATCCTTTCTGGATGGCTGTTAATGTTATCCTTTCTGGATGACTGTGTTATCCTTTCTGGATGGCTGTTAATGTTATCCTTTCTGGATGACTGTTAATGTTATCCTTTCTGGATGGCTGTTAATGTTGTTCTTTCTTGATGACTGTTAGCAATTATAATGCACCTTCTACTTCTGGATATACAACAAAACCTGCTCTATTCGCAATTTTCCCATTTTTGCGCGACGTTACAATTTTAATGTTTCATTCTATCACACGTAAGTTTTGGTTGAAATTTCTAGCTCTCGCTCACTCATCGTCTATTAGGAAGTTTCACTTGACACTTTTACAGTTCTCTATCAGCAACAACGTTCTTATATTGTGCCTCGTTCGTTATAAAATTGCACCTTTTTTTTTCCTAAACCAAAGATTCCTGTAAACATCTCTAAGAGGACACCGCGATGACATCCAACCCTAGGATGTATTGTTATTGTTTGCAAAAAGAAAATGAACCTTTTTCGGCTACTCCAGTTTTGATTAATCCTCTCTGAACGTTCCCAAACTTGTTGAACTTTTTCTAAAATGTCTAAATTCAGATTAATTTTGCGTAACTTCCCTTTAACTTGTTTTGTAATGTCTTGGTCCTGTTGTTTACATTTTATCGAGGCACGATCCGTTCAGCTAAGACGAAGACTTCTATGTTACATTAGACCTCAATTTACATACAAAAAGAAAGTGAAAACCACTTTAGACACTTTAGACAGTCCCTGCGAATATTGTTAAAGGTTTTGAAATTGTCCCTCTAACATCAACATTTAAAAAAAATTATTTAGAACCTATCCTTCTTCTTTCCTTTCTCATTTGCCTTTCAGCGTCGAGGGGAGATACAATATTTGGTATTTTGCTATTCTGTTCGCCTCTACTGTTGTTAGTTTCCTAGTGTTTCTAATATTCCGTCAATCCATTTTTTCGTGGTCGGCCTTTGGGTCTGGCGTTCTCGCAATGTTTATTGAAGGCATGTTGTGTTGTCTTTTGACATTTCTGCCTTGGTACGTGGCCAAACCATTTTATCTGTTGTTTCTTTATATATTCTATGCCGGGATTATTCCTACCTTTTTTCAGTTCTTTATTTGTGATCTTATCTCTCAAGCTGTGTCCTGCCATCCGTCTAACACATTTCATCACAGTATAGCTTATTTTTCTTAATGTTCTTGAAACTATCCTTGACCAATCAAAATCATTAATCTCCGCGACCTTTATCAATGATTGGTTAATCTCATTTTAAAACGGATCATCATCATCATTGTCATCAAGTGCCAGGCCTACTGGCGTAGGTGATCATGTCTGTCCACAACTGTCGATCTCAGCAGCTATTTATCATTTCTGTTGTTGACCTTCTGCCAAGCCATTCTCTTAAGCTGTCTGTTATTTTTTCTCTTTGCTTCCCTCTTTCTCTTCGTCCCTCAATTTTTCCAGTTTTTACAATATACTCTAGTTGTTCTTTTCTCATTGCATGGCCAAAAAATGATGATTGTTTCTTCATAATATTGGAAATTAGCTCTCTTTTGCTTTGACCTCTCTCAGAACCTCTTCATTACTCTTCTTAGCTGTCCATGGTACTCTCAACATTCTTCTGTAAAACCACATTTGTACGGACTCCAGTGATTTTCTTGTCTGTTGTCCTATTGTCCATGATTCGCATCCATATGTTAAAACTGGCTCTACATAACATTTAAGAACTCTTTTTCTTGTTTCTATTGTCAAAAATGGATTGCATAGTATCTTCCTCCTTTTTTGGAAAGCTGCTTTTGCCTGAGCCATTCTGCATCTCACCTCTTTTGTACATCTTCCGTCTGAGGTTAACATATAACCGTGTTCTGACTGTTCTTGTATATGACACGACACCGCACATTCAAGAATCAACAAACTTTGTGTGTTACAAATCAGTCCTCATTTATTATATTATACACACATATATATATAGATACTATCAGGCTGTCCTTCCTAGCGTTTCTGTAGATCTATCAACAGTCTTGGCCGCTGAAGTATTTCGACTACCGTCGGTGTTGTACCTCAACTATTCCTATAGTGGATATTCTAGCTTTCTCTCTATCTAGCTCTCTTTCGTCTGTGTCTTCTGTTTGTAACGTTCACCAAAGACTATCTCGATGTCTATCTATAGTTCTCCGTCTCTCGTTCTAGTTCTCGTCCTCTAGTTCTGGTGCGTGACTTCTAATTCTGATCTGTAATTCTAATTCTGCTCTCCTGTAGTTCTGCTTCTCTATTTCTTAAATTTCTACTCTAGTTGAAGTTCTTCAGGGACTATCTCAATTCCTATCGGTAGCTAGTGCTTGGCTATCTCTGTCTGTTCCTAAGTTCTCCGTCTCTTCCTAAGTTCTCTCCTAAGTTCTATATCCTAAGTGTGAAAGTCCTCTAACTTTTATACTCCTGTCATTTGACCGACAGTTTACATTTTCTACTGCCAACTATGGCTTTGACAGGTTCCACTCCTCTCTGCACTCAGGTGACTCTCTCTAATCATCTGATACCGCGTGGCTAGCGCTTCATTTGTTTATGTTCCCCGCTAACAGCTAGGGTCATTCCCCCGCCATCTGACAATTTTAGTTTATGAATTCTACCTTCCTACTTACTGACAGCTAAGATAACTTTCCCACCAGTGGTCAATCAGTACAGTTTATGGTCTCTAGCCATCCCTATGTTACTTGTGTCTAATCCTGTTTTGTCCTCACTTAATTATGATTTAAATATGTATGTTGCATCATTCACGGTTACAAACAAAGTTCCCAAATATTTAAATTCATTGACCTGTTTTAATATTGTTCCACTTGTCTTTATTTTGCACTGAGGTGATGTCTTTTTCTTTGTTGTTACAATTACTTCTGTCTTTTTGCTATTGAGGCTGAGTCCTTTATTTAAAACGGATACCAAACTTAAATAAGCGACATTTTTATCTCTTCCTTGCGACTCTTATAGCAATCTTCTTGATCTCGCCTTCTAGGCAGTAGAATAGAGTTCTCTCTCAAAATAAATGTATCCCATTAATATTTCTACGGAAACACACATCTTGTAGACAATTATACAGCCGTAATAAGCTTCTAATTATACTACAAGAAATGGTAGACATAATAGTAGAAGAAGCGGCAAGAAAGGTCTAAGTCTGAATAGTAAGAAAACAGAAGTAATGATCATATCAAAGAAATAATTATCACTATCATGCAGCATAAAAATAAACAGGACAAATCTGAAACATGTGCAACGCGTGAAATACTTGCGCACAATAATAACATCAGACGGAAGATGCACCACAGAAATAAAAAGCAGAATAGCTCAGGCCAAAATAGCATTTTAGAAAATGAAAAATATCTTATGCAACAAATCTATGTCAATAGAAGTGGAAAAGAGAATTCATTCGTGCTATATAGAACCAATTGTGACCTATGGAAGCGAATTATGGACAGCAGACAAACAAATGAAAAGACGGTTAGAGGCCACAGAGATGGGATTTCTCAGAAGAATGTTGAAAGTTTCCTGGACAGATAAAAAGACAAATGGAGAAATTCTCAATGAGGCCAGCACAAAAAGGGAGCTGCTGAAAAACATCATAAAGAAACAATCAACATTTTTCGGGTACATCATGAGAAGAGGAAAGTTGAAATACTTGGTTACAACTGGCAAAATACAAGAAAATACACGATAGAAAATTGTAGAAGGAAAATACAAAGAGAAAAAATAGAAGATCAGAGAGATAGAGGTAGGATATCTCATAATAATTGGAGAAATAAAAGGTCTGAGAAATAGTGGTAGACTTAGGAGAAATGTGATGGACACTTTGACGGAGTGACACTGAAAAAGACCAGCAGTGGTACAGTGCACAAAGTGGAGGGTTATGGTAAGACATGATAAACCTACATTTCTCGGCAACGACCATGCATGCCTTTTTGTATAGTCAAAAAAGTAAAGAATCCCGTCTTCCAAGTGGCGTTTATGGAATATGGTGTTAGTGACCATAGATTTTACAGACCTTCAGCACAAGGTTTTTATGGGTAATGTGGTTGGTTTTACACCCGTGTTGCTTTACTTTCCCAGAAAAAAAAAATTCGGTACTTATTAAAGGCTGGGTGAACCCGGAAGCCAGCGGTTGAGGTCGAACCCTACCTCTTGTCTTTTGTAGTCCAGTTCACTAACCACTGAGCTATCGCGGCTCCCTGCCTTTTAGTATTATGTTATTTGTTATCTGTTATTTTTCAGTATGTCTCTCTCTCTTTCTCTCTCTGTATTTCTCTCATCTTCTCTCTCTCTCTTTCTCTCTCTCTTTCTAGCTGTAGGGCTCACTACTTCATTTTTTTCGTCCTCTCTCTCTCTCTCTCTCTCTCTCTCTCTCTCTCACTTGTTGTACCATATACAACTCCCTCTCTCTCTCTCTCTCTCTCACTTGTTGTACCATATACAACTCCCCCTCTCTCTCTCTCTCTCTCTCTCTCTCACTTGTTGTACCATATACAACTCCCTCTCTCTCTCTCTTTCTCTCTCTCTCTCACTTGTTGTACCATATACAACTCCCCCTCTCTCTCTCTCTCCCTCTCTCTAATCCTTATTTAATTTTATCATCATTTTTTTCTTAATAACCCCCTTTCTGTCTCCTTCTTCCGCTACCCCCCCCCTCTCTCTCTCTCTCTCTCTCTCTCTCTCTCTGAACGTTTCCTCTAATTTTGCCACACATAAAAATTTCAGCTATTTAAATATTCAAACTGCTGTTTAAATTTTATTGAATTAAATGTTATAAAGAAAATCGAATTGAACTAAAATTATTAATTGATATTATAATTTCTTGTGCAAAAAATCTAAGCATTATCTTCTTCTGCAAAACTGATATTTTCATATCGTAATTTCTTTGTATAATCATGAATCGCCACAATTTGGGAACTTTGTTAACCTCAGACTGAAGATGTACAAAAGAGGTGAGATGCAGAATGGCTCAGGCAAAAGCAGCTTTCCAAAAGATGAGGAAGATACTATGCAATCAATTTTTGTCAATAGAAACAAGAAAAAAAGTTCTTAAATGTTATGTAGAGCCAGTCTTAACATCTGGATGCGAATCATGGACAATAGGACAACAGACAAAAAAATCACTGGAGTCTGTAGAAATGTGGTTTTACAGAAGGATGTTGAGAGTACCATGGACAGCTAAGAAGAGTAATGAAAATTTTCTGAGAGAGGTCAAAGCAAAAAGAGAGCTAATTTCTAATATTAGGAAGAAACAATCATCATTTTTGGCCATGTAATGAGAAGAGAACAACTAGAGTATATTGTAAAAACTGGAAAAATTGAGGGACGAAGAGATAGAGGGAAGCAAAGAGAAAAAATAACAGACAGCTTAAGAGAATGGCTTGGCATAAGGTCAACAACAGAAATGATAAATAGCGGAATTACTTCATTTTGTAATTAACGTGACGACCATAACATGTAAAGGTGAGGTAAACTACGAGATATTAATCGGCGTCATAGAACACAAGTTTTCACCCAATGTGCTCGGCCGCTTGTCAATAAGTGTTCGGAGACTTCTGGATAGTGCCGCTTCAAGCATCAAAACTCACGATGAGAGGTGGCATTCCTCACCATCCCAGAGTACTACCCTGGTACCCAATTATGCCAGCGGCTGGGTGGACTGCGTGGCTATTTTTTTTTCCTACCGCGAGTACAACTCACACTCAGCGGCAATCGAACACGGGTTGTCCGAACATCGGTAGCCTGGTCATCATAGCATATGCTTATGTTCTTATATAAAACCACATTTCAAAGGCTTCAATTTTCTGTTCTGTTTTCTTGTCTAGTGTCCATGTTTCTGCACCATACAGGAATGTAGAGAAAATATAACATTTTGCTGTTCTGAGTTTTAGCCTTAGTGTTATTTGTTTTGGTTGTAGTATATTTTTCTTTCATGGCTTTAAAATTACTTTTTGCCATTCCTATTCTTTTGTTTATTTCAGTTTTACATTATCCATCACTGCTAATAGTATGTCCAAGATAGTTGTAGCTCTGAACTGTCTCCAGTTCTATTCCTTCAACTGTGACATCAACTTATAGATTGTGGGTACTATCTTTATTTATGATCATAGTTTTAGTCTTTTTTTATATTTATATATAATCCGTATTTATTCGTAGATCTTTCTTCTGACATAAATCATAATTTATCTCCATGGCTTTCTTTGGAATAGTACATGATGAGGCTCCAATCTCTTTCCCGATGGTCAGCCATATTCGTCTTTCGTGTCCTGAATATGCCTCTTGTGTACCACACTTTGCTGTTTTCACTTTCTGAGCCGTTTGATGTTTTCTAATTCTTCCGCCCCATCTACCGTCGTAGATTTTGAGTGTACACTGTTACAGTGTTGGAGCTCATTTTAAAATGTTTATTCTTTCTTGTGTTAAACATAAGACACCTGACCCACAACGCTATTCTTGCTATTGATATCAAAAGATGAAATGTAGTTTACTAACTACAACGAAGCACACTATATCATTACAGAGCAGAGTCGACGTATATCTGCCGCAGCATTAAATATAATAGAGAACAAAACTGAAAATTGTTGCTACGGGACTCAAGTGTGGTATAAGACACTTTACAAACAGGGCAGTTACTGTAATAGACCTTCAGTCAGTGTTTAAAATTCCTAGAATCGTTGTGTCCGCCTTGAGAGAATTAATTATATAGAAGCTTTCAACTTTAACCCGCGTTAAAGAGGCGGTTAGTAACTTGGACTAGTGAGTACAAAGGTCTCGTTTGATTCATATCGGCGGATTTAGGTTTTCTTTTCCCTCGATTCTGAATTATAACAATGCCCGGAATACAATGAGTGAAAGAGGAATCTTGGTATGTATCCAAACCATTTAATTTCTTCTTCCTTACAGTAATCGAGCGCTTCTTATTTTATTCTTAAATTTCATGTGAAGCGGTCCTGTATTACTAATTTACGACAAATCTGTGATATCTACGCCTTTCTGCCCGACACATCCGTCTTTGGCATGGATGGATTTTTCAAACAATTTTTCCAGGGCAGTGACCATTTTGTTTATATTCTTTTCCAATTTTTAACTATTAAGGATTCTTTAACGTGCGCGAAAGCACCGGGCCTCTTGTTTTTAGCCATTATTCGAGAGAACTAGACATTGAATCTTGCAACCCCGAGATCTGGCGACAGTCAGGCCACGAAGAAATTACCACAGATCGAAGTGACCAATTCTCACCGCTAGAGCTGAGCTCTGGCGACAGTCAGGCCACGAAGAAATTACCACAGATCGAAGTGACCAATTCTCACCGCTAGAGCTGAGCTCTGGCGACAGTCAGGCCACGAAGAAATTACCACGGATCGAAGTGACCAATTCTCACCGCTAGAGCTGAGCTCTGGCGACAGTCAGGCCACGAAGAAATTACCACAGATCGAAGTGACAAATTCTCACCGCTAGAGCCGAGATCTGGCGACAGTCAGGCCACGAAGAAATTACCACAGATCGAAGTGACCAATTCTGACCGCTAGAGCTGAGCTCTGGCGACAGTCAGGCCACGAAGAAATTACCACAGATCGAAGTGGCCAATTCTCACCGCTAGAGCCGAGATCTGGCGACAGTCAGGCCACGAAGAAATTACCACGGATCGAAGTGACCAAGTCTCACCGCTAGAGCCGAGATCTGGCGACAGTCAGGCCACGAAGAAATTACCACGGATCGAAGTGGCCAATTCTCGCCGCCAGTGTCGAGATTTGAACATGGGATCTTACTGTCCAGAGGTCAGTGTCTTATCTCTAGATCACCCTGTCCAGAACGAGGTTAAGAACAGAAAAACAAAACATCGTTTACGACATTTGAAGTTACCCTTGAGGTTTACATCAGGACTGGAGAATACCTGCCGCATGACACAATGCAATTCTTACGTTATAGAGATTAAAGTTTGATTCGCTCATCGATATTAATAAGCTTCACAAAAACAATAATTAATGTGAAATTAGTTTTCTGAATACGAAAGATAGTACTGCCATTGTGCCGACCACGTTGCTAAAAGTTTTTTTAAATTATAAAACAAATACAGAAACTAAGGCATGTCTGCGTCACGGGCGTGGCTGTCTTTTTCTTTCCTTCCTCATTTGCTTTTCAGCGCCAAGGGGCCATACAACTAGCGGTCTTTTGCTTTCCTATTGAAGTCTACTGCTGTTATGTTTCCTAGTGTTTCTGATATTCCATTAAAATTATCTTTTTCGTGGTCGGCCCTTGGGTCTGGTGTTCTCGCAACGTGTATTGAAGGCTCGTTCCGTTTGTTTTTTTTATCTTTCTGCCATGTCACGTGACCAAACCATTTTATCTGTCTCTTGTTATGTACAATATGGCGGGAATTATTCCTAAATTTTTTTCCGCTGTTCTTCATTTCTGATCTTGTCTCTCAGGCTGTTTCCTGTCATTCTTCTAACACATTTCTGATCTTGTCTCTCAGGCTGTTTCCTGTCATTCTTCTAACACATTTCTGATCTTGTCTCTCAGGCTGTTTCCTGTCATTCTTCTAACACATTTCTGATCTTGTCTCTCAGGCTGTTTCCTGTCATTCTTCTAACACATTTCTGATCTTGTCTCTCAGGCTGTTTCCTGTCATTCTTCTAACACATTTCTGATCTTGTCTCTCAGGCTGTTTCCTGTCATTCTTCTAACACATTTCTGATCTTGTCTCTCAGCCTGTTTCCTGTCATTCTTCTAACACATTTCTGATCTTGTCTCTCAGCCTGTTTCCTGTCATTCTTCTAACACATTTCTGATCTTGTCTCTCAGCCTGTTTCCTGTCATTCTTCTAACACATTTCTGATCTTGTCTCTCAGCCTGTTTCCTGTCATTTATCTAACACATTTAGTATCGGTAGTACTTATTTTTCTTTTTGTTCATGCATCTAGGGTGCGGGAATTGCAATTGGTAACAACGTTTTAATGAAGATTGTATTGTATAGTGCCCATTTTACCTCTTGCGTTATTTCCTTGTTGGACAATAGTGGTGACAGCGTGTGATTGTTTGACAAGCTTTATTTCATCTTGAGTCTATTTCTGCAGATTTTGAATTATTGTTTGTCATTAGTCTTACTAGATATTTAAATCCCTTCACTTGTTTAAATCTTTTGCCGTCAATCGTTATGTTATGTTCTGTGTTTCTTTTGGGAGCCGCGATAGCTCAGTGGTTAGTGAACTGGACTACAAAGGACAAGAGGTCGAGTTCGATCCTGATCGACGGCTTCCGGATTCACCCAGCCTTAAATGATTACCAGATTTTTTCTGGGAAAGTAAAGCAGCACGGGCTTAATACCGACCACATTACATCAAAAAATCATGTGCCGAAGGTCTGTAAAAATGATGGTAACTAACACCATATTCCCTATAGGCCACTTGACGTGACGGGTGCGCTTTACTTTAGTTACTTACTGTGTTTCTTTTGCGATATTCATGATTTCTGTTATATTTATGTTGATTTTCATATTGTATTGAGTTCATGTGCTAAGTCTATTTAAGTGTTCTTGTATGTATTCTATCGTTTCATGTATTAGTGCGTGATTGTTTGCAAATAAAAGCTCATTCATTTTCTCTTTCTCCGGCATGTCTATACTACTGTTTTTCTTTCTTTATTAACAGAAGCATTGTTTTTTCTATTCGATCATATGAGTCACATGCTGTGAACTTCCAGTTATCAGTACAGCAGGAAATTAACGTCTGGGAATCATGACCCAAGAGGGCCCACCCTCTTCTTTGAACACTTGACGGGTTCCCTTTGGTGATCACATTTCCTCCCTCTGCGATGGTTCATTATAACATCCTAGCATTGCTAATCTATATATATCTTTGTTTAATCAATAGTGGCAATTCAGAAAATGTTAACTGTTAACAAACAGAACTGCGATGGCATTCATGATCATTATGGCATTATGTAATGGACAAACTATGGCAAACAAACTATTATCGTCTAGGTTAGAACGGATAATACAAGAGCTAGGGTTCGATCCCAACCGACGGCTTCCGGTTCATCCAGTCTTTAAAGGGTACCGGATTTTTTTCTGGGAAAGTAAAGCGGCACGGGCGTAATACCGACCACATTACCCCAAGAATCATGTGCCGAAGGTCTGTAAAATTTATGATCACTAACACCATATTCCCTATACGCCACTTGGCGTGACGGGGGTACTTTACTTTTTTTTTTTTTGAACGGATAATAACAAATTGGATAAACACATGCATCATCTTTGGCGGCTAGACAAAGCACTGGGCACAATAATAATCAAACTACGCATTATACTGCTATCATCATTATCTAATAGCTTGCTGCTGTTGGAGCTTACCTCACATAACATCTGATATATTTATTGTTCACTTAGAGATGCCCAATCTCAGCTGCAGTCATGCTTAGTACGTGCATGGCGTGCCCATTTCGTAGACGCCAGTTAAAACGGGGAAAATGGCGTTCTGACAGGCTCATTGTCCAACTAGAATTTTTACCTGACATTCATACACATTTTATTATGATGCATTTGTTATTTTTTTGTTATTGTTTACTAAAGTAGTGTATATAAAATATTTAAGGAATATTGAATATTTGTGTTTAAAATAATATAAGATATATTCATGAAGAAAGTGGTATGCAAAATAAGCTGGAAGGACAGAAAAGAATAAAACAACTAAAAAAAAGAATTATGAAAGAAATGTACTTACTGATTCTTGAGTCAGGTAAATCCTTATACCAGTTATATGCAACACAAAAAAATATATATCATCCCTTTTATAATATAAATTCATATGTTCACAATGCTAGTCAATGTCCTTGTTGGACAATAGTGGTGACAATGCGTATTTTGATTACTATTGTGCCCAGTGCTTTGTCAAGCCGCCAAAGATGATGCATGTGTTTATCCAATATATTGGATGACGTCATGGGACGCACCAAAATGGCAGCTTATTTACATTCGAGCTATGGACTAAGCAATGTTTACTTTGAATACCACGATTTATGTTATTGCAGCGAGTTGGCAGATTTTTGAAAATGTATGATAAAGCTGTTGATAAAGTCGTTAATTTGATGGCTTCGTTTGTGACCTTGGTAGCTAAGGACCTAACTTGTGTAAACGGATGGTATTGGCAAGGATCATTTTGAATCTATGAAGTGGGCTCATTTTGTGTTTAACTCAAAAGCATATGTGCTTTTTAACCAAAGACTTTTTTTTTTGGACCTCAATGAAGATATCCCCGATGGAAGAATAAATTGTACTATTAGTCCCATAAATGATACGCTTCCAGAGGTTTATGATGTAAACAAATCAGTTTTGTCATTGCAAGTGAATAATGTCCACACCTATAATTGGTCAGGATTGTGTAGCAGCAGCAGCTTTATAGCGAACATAGAAAACATCACAGGATTTGTGCTGTTCTGAAACAGCTATGCCATGCTACCCTAGAATTGCCTTTAATGGGATTACTGTGACCACAAACCACTCTCCATGTGTGTGCCACATATTTACATCCCAGAAAGAAATTCTGAATATAACAACATCATGTGCCGTCTGTGATATTAATGACCACAGACCAGGAGCCTCCAGTATGATTGATACAACTGTTGCACAAAGCACTTCATCAGCAAAGCCATATCTATGGAATGTTCATCTGTTCCAAGTTAATGAGACATCAGAATCGTGTGGCGGCAGCTACAAGAAGGGAGCGGAGAACATCATCAATTGTGTTTTTACTAACTATAGGTCATGTGGCTTCTGTTGGATTGGAAATGATAACTTACCACCACTGTGTGTCTATATGTTTGGAATTGGAGTCATCAATGATGGCCTAACATCATCAAGTGCTACGACGATCATCATTTTCGGGAGGACGTAAACTTCCATGGTATATGGTGGATAGGCGGCAGGAACCATTGAAGGCTATGTCTGAAAAGTGTTCATTCTTGCAGTTTTCTCATATTCCAAGTCCGGCTTGTTGCAGGAGCTACTGAGTTAAGTGCTCTGTGCACACCGTGAGCTGTGTGTCTCATCCATTTTGATCCTGCTTCGATATCCCCTTGTTTACGATGAATGATGATATCGTATGACGGGGAACAGTTGGCTGTGTTCACTTTCTGCGCGGTTTCGCCTTATGTCTTTTGGCGTGTGCTGAGACTGCTACGATGGGGACTACAGTTACCTTTCCTTGTTTGGGAGATGAGTTAGTAATTCGGATGATTCCACTGGCACGGGCGGTTGAGCAATTATGGATTTTAATTCGTTTGCTGTGAGACCGAGGCCTTCCATAACCAATAACCAATAACAATAACACATCGATGACCATTAATGTCAAAAGTGGCCATTTTGTTTATAATTTTAAAGAAACAACAAAGAAAACAAACTACCAACATAATCTACGTTTCTATTCAGATTTACAAACATTCGAGTTTCTCTAAACTAAAGAAATGAAAAATGGCGGAATGCTAGACACGTGATGTAGGAAGCTTCCCTAAAATGTATTCCGTTTCAACAGAAGAAAATTAATTATTGACTTGAAAAAAAAAATGGAAAAATGTTGTTATCCACGTTAGTTGAATAGTTGTAAATTCGGAGTACCCTAATCCAACTGGCTTGGGTCTGCGTCTAATAATGGATATTTTGCTTCTGTTTTCTTCTTTGTTTTCATCTATTTCTCACCCACGAGGTATCGTATTACAATACTGCTCCATAGTTAACTAGCTCACACACAAAAAATGCACTGGCGAATAGACTCAGCGTTACAGTATTGAGCAATAGCTGAAATACAAACATATAGTCATATTTATAGCAACATCTTGGCTGATAATGTAAACATAAAATATGTGCGATGAAAGAATACCAGAATTTCGCTGACAATGTTATCACAAGATGTCTAAGATGAAAGAATAACAGAACTTCACTGACAATGTTATCACAAGATGTATAAGATGAAAGAATAAAAGAACTTCACTAACAATGTAATCACAAGATTTGTAAGGTGAAATAATATTAACTTCGTCACGTCTCAAATGTGGCAAATTTGAGTATGATGCTCGTTTCCGTTTGTTTGTCTTTTTGTTTTGACCATCAACAAATAAAATGAAAATGGATTGTGACCAACACTACGCCAGAACTGTCGTCTTTCACTCCTCCCACGCCCCAAAAATTAATAATAATACTGGCATCCATTTAAGACTGTGTCAGCCTAAGGACATATCAGTTTTTTTTTATGGAACTTGACTTCTAGTTCCTCGCAGATCAGTTCAATAATCACTGTCCTACAGGATCACATACAATGAAGGGAAAAAATAAATTAAAGCAAACATTTACTATGAAAACAGTATAATGACTATCTACGTATTATATGTGGCCTTTGTCGTCTTAATAGTCGGTTGGTTGCAGACAATCATGATAAGACAATAGTTTGGTAAAATTATTAGTGTCTTATGCTGGATGCTGCTTTCCTGAAGAGCTTCTCTCGTGGCTGAATCTGCCAATATTGGATAGTCAAATTCACCGAAGAACGAACAAGATGTATTCCTGTTGCTGGCCTCGTCTCCTTTATCCTGTGCCTTTTGACTTCTGGATTTGATATCAACGCTGCCTCGAATGTTGCTGTGCTACTTTTATTTTTGTTCTCCGTGTGCTACGATCTGCAGTCAGATCCTCCCAGTTTCTTTCACTGATAGAGAATTATCTCAAAGAAGTGCTGCAAACATCCTTATATCTTATCTCAGCACTGGTCTGCCCTCTGGTCTCTTTCCGTCCTTAAATTCGTCATACAATAATTTTTGGAGAAAACGAAAGTTTGCCATTCTTCTTACATGACCCAGCCACCTTAGTCTACGACTCCTAATTGTTGCCATGATGGATGGGAGTTTGGCTTGTTGTAAGACATTAGAGTTAGTTACATTGTCCTGCCATGCTGGATGGGAGTTTGGCTCGTTGTAAAACATTAGAGTTGGCTACATTGTTCTGCCATACTGGATGGGAGTTTAGCTCGTTGTAAGACATTAGAGTTGGTTACATTGTCCTGCCATATTGGATGGGAGTTTGGCTCGTTGTAAGACATTAGAGTTGGTTACATTGTCCTGCCATATTGGATGGGAGTTTGGCTCGTTGTAAGACATTAGAGTTGGCTACATTGTCCTGCCATATTAATGTTGATAATCTACCGAAGACAACGCACATGAAAGCTGTTTAATCTTTTCTCCTGCCTTGCATATGTAGTCCAAGTTAAACTTACATAAATTGCAGCAATAATGAATATTCTCGAAGAAAGGTTTTTTTTTTTAATTAAGGTATCATGAAATACATCCACGGCCATAGGGTCTGTAGTAACCACATTTTAAGAACCATCGCCTTACACAAGAGACACAACGCGTGTCACGATTTCCCATTATTCAAGAAATAACATAAGAAATTATCTCCCATGTTGTTGAGGTATGAGGGATGACATTTAGATAGGAAATGAGAGTGGGTTAAAATAAATAAACAAATAGAAATCGAAGACACTAGAAGATTAAAGTTTCTAGAAATCAATAGAAGCTCCAAGTAGAAACAAAAGAAAACAGATTACGAGTTTACTATTTTTATTCTAAAGCGTTGTTCTAGATCTATTATTGAAAGTCGTGTCCTCTCGCTGTTGTGGGAGTTTTATGTGTTTGAATATAATCGTCTCTAGACGTCTTATTCCTCTAGAATATATAGATCTTCGTCTTTGTTTGTGTCTGCATACCTTACTGTCTGACTGTTACTCTGTCTATTTTATTGCTTCTTTTGCGCAACAGACACAATGTCTGCGTGTTTAATGTATGTTTAAATGTATGATGAAGTTTTAAAGCAACTAAAAATTAAAAGAGAAACAAAAACTAAACACGGTTAGAACAAGACAAATGAAATTTTTGGGGCATGTTAAAAGACAAAAGAGCATACTAAAAGTAATATCGGAAGGGAAAATACAGGGTAATACAGGCAGAGGCAGACCAAGATTAACACGGACGAGTAACATTTAAAGATTGACCAGTCTGCCTATGACAACCTGCACCATCAAGGCAAGAGACTCAAGGCGTCGATCTCTCAGTCTGCGTACAGAAAACTTGTGTTTCTGTCTAGTATATCTCTCAGTCTGCGTACAGAAAACTTGTGTTTCTGTCTAATATATCTCTCAGTCCGCGTACAGAAAACTTGTGTTTCTGTCTAATATATCTCTCAGTCCGCGTACAGAAAACTTGTGTTTCTGTCTAATCTATCTTTCAGTCTGCGTACAGAAAACTTGTGTTTCTGTCTAATCTATCTCTCAGTCTGCGTACAGAAAACTTGTGTTTCTGTCTAATCTATCTCTCAGTCTGCGTAGAGAAAACTTGTGTTTCTGTATAATCTATCTCTTAATCTAAATACAGTAATCGTGTCTGTCTATCTAATCTATCTCTCAGTCTGCTTACATCAAACTTTCTTGTCTGTCTGTCTAATATATATCTCTTTCCGACAGTAGGCCTTTTTGTCGGTCTATCCGTTTAATCTCTCTATCTCTGTGGCTACAGTACGTTTTCTCGTCTTTCTCTCTCTTTCTCTCCCTCTGACAACACTGAGCCTTTTTTTGGTTTATTTAATATATCTCTCTGCCTGTAGCAACTCTTTTTTTCTGTCTAACCTATATTTCTGTCTGTCTGCCTAGAGCAATTTTTTTCTCTCTCTGTCTTGCCAAGGTAAGCCTTTGTCTGTCTGTCCGTCTGCTTCTCTATATTCCTCTCTTAGACGCTCTGTTATTTGTCAGATATTCTATCTATCTATCTATCTATCTATCTATCTATCTATCTATCTATCTATCTATCTATCTATCTATCTATCTATCTATCTATCTATCTATCTATCTATCTATCTATCTATCTATCTATCTATCTATCTATCTATCTATCTATCTATCTATCTATCTATCTATCTATCTATCTATCTATCTATCTATCTATCTATCTATCTATCTATCTATCTATCTATCCATCTATCTATCTATCTATCCATCTATCTATCTATCTATCTGTCTGTCTGTCTGTCTGTCTGTTTGTCTGTCTATCTATATATCTATCTATCTGTCTGTCCGTCAGTCCGCCCGTCTGTATGTCTGTCTGTCTGTCTGTCTGTCTGTCTGTCTGTCTGTCTATCAACCCATCTGTCTATGTATATATATATATATATATATATATATATATATATATATATATATATATATATATGGCCCTTTTCGTCTTGTCAGACGGTCTAGTGGAGGCTATTGCGTATTTTTTTGAGGTATTGTTTTTGCCGAACAGCTTCTCTCGTGGCTAATTCTACCAATGTTTGACAAACACACGCGGTCACATAATGAACAGGTCAGGCTCGCTGGTCCACAGGGTTTACCATCCTTTTTCATGAGTCTCTTCTCTTCTAAGTCCTGTCTTAGAACAGTCTCAAATGTTGTTATACCGTTCCTTATACGTGCTCTCCATGATGTGCGATCACTTGCCAGATGTTGCCAGTCGTTTTCACAGATGGAGAAGTCTTTCAGAGATGATTTGCAGATATCTCTATATCGTAGTTTAGGTCTGCCGATTTGTCGTTTTCCGTGTTTTAGCTCACCATATAGTATTTGCCTAGGAATGCGTTTTTCTTCCATCCGTTGGACATGCCCCAGCCATCTTAGCCTTCGACTTCTGAGCATCGACATGAATATATCGATGTTGATGGGTATAAAAATCTATTTTTCTATTTTCGTCACCCGTTTCAGGTTATGTCTGTCTGCTGCTTTTTGCTGTAACCATATACCTACTAGTTTTCTTTATTTTTTTATCCAAATGCTACTTCACTCTAATCTGTATCTAATCATTTGCTCTTTTACCTTATGTCTCTTTATATGCTGGCTCACTTTGTGATTATTTATTTGCTGTTGCAATCTAAGTCTGGCCGTCTTGTTTTTCAATTTATTCCCATCCGTTTACTGTTTCATTATATGTCTATCGAATTGCTGTTTTAATGTACGTCTACCCACCTGCTATTTTAATACATGTCCCTTCATTTACTTTTCTAGTTTACGTCTTATCACCTGCTGTTTCAATCTTTGTCTATTTTATGTCACTGCCCTGCTAACCCCTTCACTGCATGCATGTCTATTATGTATTTGTTCTTGTTATTCACTGCCCGTGGCATGTGTCCTGTCTAGATCTTATCAATACCATTCCCATGCTCTATGTTTACCTGCACTTAATGTGTGCATTAATCGATTATTTTTTCTATTGACTGACAGAGTACGTTCGACAACAGACTGCCGTTGGCTGTTACAAATGCCATTCCATCAACGGAAGTGACGCCCACTGCGGCGATCCATTCCACCCTGCCTACAATACAGAGCGCTATTATCCCAAGTGAGTACGTTTGGTTGACAGCACAGCGGTAACAGATGATATCAGCGTGATGTAAATATTTCTAAAATTAAAGAATTAGCCGTGATATAATTGTGTGTGATAATGATGATGCTGTTGATGATGGTGGTGGTGTTGTGGACAACGAAGACAATGTTGATGATGCTAGTGTCGATGTTGATGCTGATAGCTGTAATAATGATGACGTTAATGATGCTGATAATGGTGGTGTTGACGCTAATGATGACGACTGGACGATGATGGTGGCGATAATGGTGTTGATGTTGATGATGATAGTGGTATTGGTGACGATGTTGGTGATGATAGTGGTAATGGTGATGATGTTGGTGATGATAGTGGTAATGGTGATGATGTTGGTGATAATAGTGGTAATAGTGATGATGTTGGTGATAATAGTGGTAATGGTGATGATGTTGGTGATAATAGTGGTAATGGTGATGATGTTGGTGATGATAGTGGTATTGGTGACGATGTTGGTGATGATAGTGGTAATGGTGATGAAAGTTGGTGATAATAGTGGTAATGGTGATGATGTTTGTGATAATAGTGGTAATGGTGATGATGTTGGTGATAATAGTGGTAATGGGGATGATGTTGGTGATGATAGTGGTAATGGTGATGATGTTGGTGATGATAGTGGTAATGGTGATGATGTTGGTGATGATAGTGGTAATGGTGATGATGTTGGTGATTATAGTGGTAATGGTGATGATGTTGGTGATGATAGTGGTAATGGTGATGATGTTGGTGATGATAGTGGTAATGGAGATGATGTTGGTGATGATAGTGTTAATGGTGACGATGTTGGTGATAATAGTGGTAATGGTGATGATGTTGGTGATAATAGTGGTAATGGTGACGATGTTGGTGATAATAGTGGTGATGGTGACGATGTTGGTGATAATAGTGGTGATGGTGACGATGTTGGTGATAATAGTGGTGATGGTGACGATGTTGGTGATAATAGTTGTAATGGTGACGATGTTGGTGATAATAGTGGTAATGGTGACGATGTTGGTGATAATAGTGGTGATGGTGACGATGTTGATGATAATAGTTGTAATGGTGACAATAGTGGTAATGGTGACGATGTTGGTGATAATATTGGTAATGGTGACGATGTTGGTGATAATAGTGGTAATGGTGACGATGTTGGTGATAATAGTGGTAATGGTGACGATGTTGGTGACGACAGTGGTAATGGTGACGATGCTAATAATAATAATGGTTTTGAGGATAATGATGGTGGTGTTGATGTTGATGTTGATGATGGCGAGGATGATGATGATACTGATAAGGATGACTATGATGATGGCGTTGTGTCTTTGTAATATTAATTGTCTATCATATTCTTTGCTTATCTTGTTATTTTTTTTAACTGGTTGAAATACTCGTGGTCTTTTGCTCTTCTGTTCACCTCTGTTGCTGTGATGTTTCCTAGTGTTTCTAATATTCCATTAATCCTTCTCTTTTATGATCGGCCCTTGGGTTTGGTGTTCTCGCAACGTTTATTGTGTTATGTTTTCATCGTTCTGTCTTGTCACGTGACCACACCATTTTTATCTGTTGTTTCTTTATATATTCTAGGGTGGAAGCTAGTGCTATCTTTTTTCTTAGTTCTTCAGTTCTGATCTTATCTCTAAGGTTGTTTTCTGTCATCCGTTCAACACATTTCATCTCAGTAGAGGTTATTTTTCTTTATGTTTTTGTATCTAGAGTCAAGGACTGGCATTGGTGGCACAACGTTGCGATAAGATGTAGTGTCCGTTTTGCCTCTAGAGTTATTTCCTTGTTGGACAAAAGTGGTGATAGCTGTCCGATGATTTGGCAATCTTTGATGCACCTTGAGTCTATTTCTGCTGTTTGTGAATTGTCGTTTGTCACTAGACTTCCTACAAAGGACAAAAGGTAGGGTTCGATCCCAACCGACGGCTTCTGGGTTGACCCAGTGAACCAATGAGTACTGAATTTTTATCTGGGAAAGTAAAGCTCCACGGGTGTAATACCGACCACATTACCCCAAAAATTATGTGCTGATGTCTGTAAAATGTATGGTCACTAACTCCATATTCCATATACGCCACTTGGCGTGACGGTGGCTCTTTACTTTTTTTTTTTTACTAGACTTCCTATGTATTTAAATTCATCAACTTTTTTATTTGTTGTCTGCCATCTATAATTATGTTGATGATCTGTTTCTCTTTTTCGATATTCATGACTTCTGTTTTGTTGATGTTGATTTTCATGCTGTATTTTGTGCCTGTGCTATTGAGTTTATTTAAATGTTCTTGTACGTCTTCGATTTGTCCATGTCTTAGTGTCTCTGATTGGTTGGCTAACTTACATATAGTCCATGTATGTAATAAACAGTGATGTTATAGTACACACCCGTGTCTTACTCCTGATCTAACCTCGAAGTAGTCTGTGTAGCCTGTTGCTGTTCTGACTGTACAACTGCTGTTGATGTAGAGACTTTTAATTAGGTTGGTTAGATGTTGGTTTACTCCGTATGCTGTTATATCTCCCACGGTTGTTCTCTGTTTACTCTGTCGAATGCTTTTCCTGGTCAATGAAAGCTGTGTACAAATTGTGTTTGTCTTCTCATCTATTCTACTAGCTATTTTAAAGTAAATATTGCGTCAGTACATCCTCTGTTTTTTTCGAAACCTCATTTGAGAATCGCTTCACTGTAGTTCTGTTTTTGGTTTCAGCCTTTTTTTCACAATTTTGGCTTATAACTTTCTTACATGGCTGAGAAGTGACATACCTCTATATTTATTGCAGTCTTTCTTGCTACCTTTAGTTTTCCGTAGTGATACGATACGATTTATATCATTTATTCAGTTAAATATATATCACTCGACCGCAAAATATTACTTTGATTACCTATTTATTATATAAGCTCACAGACGGTATTTAATCCTAAAACTACAAAAATTAAAATTAAATCCTTAGAATTATTTGATTTCATTGAAAATGGAACATTACGACTGTCATCATTTCACACCAACATGACTCGTGGAAAATTATTACAATATTTGGTCAAACAAAATCAGCAACAACAAAAACTACTCAGAAGGTGCGGCCAGAAGAACAGCACCCAGTGATAGCAGGGAAGCTGTGGGGTCAGGTAGATGAAGTGGTTAGAAGACATCACGATACAGTCACAGGGTCTGCCTCACAGTGACCACTGCAGAGAAGGTAGAGGAGAGGGAAACCAAGGACTACCACATAAGGGAGTACAGTGAAAGCAAAGATGAATAGCATGGACCAGTTAAGGGGCAGTTTGAGCACAATTAAAACTCGCGAATAAATTGTTTGTTGGACACTATATGGCCCTTTTAGTCTTGTCCCACGGTCTAGTGGAGGCTATTGTGTATATGGCCCTTTTCATCTTGTCAGACGGTCTAGTGGAGGTTATTGTGTATATGGCCCTTTTCACCTTGTCAGACGGTCTAGTGGAGGCTATTGTGTATATGGCCCTTTTCATCTTGTCAGATGGTCTAGTGGAGGCTATTGTGTATATGGCCCTTTTCATCTTGTCAGACAGTCTAGTGGAGGCTATTGTGTATATGACCCTTTTCATCTTGTCAGATGGTCTAGTGGAGGCTATTGTGTATATGGCCCTTTTCATCTTGTCAGATGGTCTAGTGGAGGCTATTGTGTATATGGCCCTTTTCATCTTGTCAGATGGTCTAGTGGAGGCTATTGTGTATATGACCCTTTTCATCTTGTCAGATGGTCTAGTGGAGGCTATTGTGTATATGGCCCTTTTCATCTTGTCAAATGGTCTAGTGGAGGTTATTGTGTATATGGCCCTTTTCGTCTTGTCAGATGGTCTAGTGGAGGCTATTGTGTATATGACCCTTTTCATCTTGTCAGATGGTCTAGTGGAGGCTATTGTGTATATGGCCCTTTTCATCTTGTCAAATGGTCTAGTGGAGGTTATTGTGTATATAGCCCTTTTCATCTTGTCAAATGGTCTAGTGGAGGTTATTGTGTATATGGCCCTATTCGTCTTGTCAGATGGTCTAGTGGAGGCTATTGTGTATATGGCCCTTTTCATCTTGTCAGATGGTCTAGTGGAGGCTATTGTGTATATGGCCCTTTTCACCTTGTCAGATGGTCTAGTGGAGGCTATTGTGTATATGGCCCTTTTCATCTTGTCAGACGGTCTGGTGGAGGCTATTGTGTATATGGCCCTTTTCATCTAGTCAGACGGTCTAGTGGAGGCTATTGTGTATATGGCCCTTTTCATCTTGTCAGACGGTCTAGTGGAGGCTATTGTGTATATGGCCCTTTTAGTCTTGTAAGACGGTCTAGTGGAGGCTATTGTGTATATGGCCCTTTTCGTCTTGTCAGACAGTCTAGTGGAGGCTATTGTGTATATGGCCCTTTTAGTCTTGTCAGACAGTCTAATGGAGGCTATTGTGTATATGGCCCTTTTAGTCTTGTCAGACAGTCTAGTGGAGGCTATTGTGTATATGGCCCTTTTCGTCTTGTCAGACAGTCTAGTGGAGGCTATTGTGTATATGGCCCTTTTAGTCTTGTCAGACGGTCTAGTGGAGGCTATTGTGTATATGGCCCTTTTCGTCTTGTCAGACGGTCTAGTGGAGGCTATTGTGCATATGGCCCTTTTCGTCTTGTCAGATGGTCTAGTGGAGGCTATTGTGTATATGGCCCTTTTCGTCTTGTCAGACGGTCTAGTGGAGGCTATTGTGCATATGGCCCTTTTCGTCTTGTCACATGGTCTAGTGGAGGCTATTGTGTATATGGCCCTTTTAGTCTTGTAAGACGGTCTAGTGGAGGCTATTGTGTATATGACCCTTTTAGTCTTGTAATACGGTCTAGTGGAGGCTGTTGTGTATATGGCCCTTTTAGTCTTGTAAGACGGTCTAGTGGAGGCTATTGTGCATATGGCCCTTTTCGTCTTGTAAGACGGTCTAGTGGAGGCTGTTGTGTATATGGCCCTTTTCGTCTTGTCAGACGGTCTAGTGGAGGCTATTGTGCATATGGCCCTTTTCGTCTTGTAAGACGGTCTAGTGGAGGCTGTTGTGTATATGGCCCTTTTCGTCTTGTCAGACGGTCTAGTGGAGGCTATTGTGCATATGGCCCTTTTCGTCTTGTCACATGGTCTAGGGAAGGCTATTGTGTATTTTTTTAGGTTTTGTTTTTGTCGAAAAGCTTCTCTCGTGGCTAATTCTACCAATGTTTGACAAACACACGCGGTCACAGAATGAAAAAGTCAGGCCCGCTGGTCCACAGGGTTTTCCATCCTTTGTTGGATACCGAAACAGACTAAATAACTTACTAAAAACATTTTGAAAGCGAAAGCAAAGTGTAAACGATGCAGTGGCAGACAATGATTCAGGTGGGATGACAACATAAAGAGGTGGTTTGGCGAACAGGAACAGCGAGTGCCTACAAGTCAACAAGCAGGCAATAACTACAGTGGGCTGATAACATAAAGAGGTGTATCGAAGAACCAGTGACAGCAACCACCAACAAGTCAAGAGACAGACAATTACTAAAGTGGACTAATAACATAAGAAGATCAGTTGAAGGATCCGGGACAACTACCATCAGGACAAGAGACAGACCACGACTACAATGAACTGACAAACATAGAGAGGTGGATCGAAGAACCAGTAACAATAGTACCATCAGGACAAGAGACAGACCACGACTAAAGCGGACTTACATATTAAAGAGGTGGATTAATCTATCCGTGGCAACCTTTGATGTGGAGCCTACAAAAGATTGTAAACGTATGAGATTGCCAAAGAGGTGAGGGGAAGGAAGAACTACATTTTACTTGCTTGTACCTTGTCGAGGCTAACCAATTCTAAGTTTTGTTTGTTTATTGCCACATACCCATTACATAATATAATTTTGCAATGTAACATATATATATGTGTGGGGGAGGGGGGTATGTATATATGTGTTTTTATTTTATCACAACTGGTTTTGCTCGGCGACAGTGGTTAGATTCTCTGAGTAGGTCTATTCTAACAATCTCTGTTTTATTGCCTGTTTTATTGCCTGTTTTATTTTAATGCCAGGACACGCGGCATTAAGAGGTAATGGACGTCTGATAGACTAGCCATTATTGACTGATTTCTGTGCGTGAGGCAGGACAATGGTCGGCTATGACATTCTGAATACCCTCAGGTACGCTGGACGAAAAACATACTCAAAAAAATGTACCCTAAATCCCCAGCCATGAACAGGTTTCACGTATATATTATATCAAAGTGGGAGATTCCATAGTAGAGCGCTATGCAAGTATTCATAGACATAATGGCCAACACAACACGGGTGTCTTAGGTCGCTAAACGTTGTGGGATATACTTCCGTAGAGATCTGAGCACTTCAGGACGTGCCCGATGTGCAAGAACCTGTCGACCAGTCTAAACAAAAGTCATTATATTTATATGTGTGTGTGTATACAGCCTACTAAAAGTAATCCTGGAGGGGAAAATACAAGGTAAAAAAGGCAGAGGCAGACCAAGACTAACATGGACGAGTAACATCAAAAGATTGACAAACCAGCCTATGACAACCTGCACCATCAATGCAAGAGACAGAGCAGAATGGCGCTCCATGGTAGCCAACTTTCGATGCGGAGATGACACTCGATGATGATGATGATGATGATGATGATGTGTGTAGTAGATGTGTTAGTCCGTGTGTGTGTGACTCTCTCTCTCTCTCTATATATATATATATATAGACTCTGATATATATACATTGATGTTTAAAAGAACCCCTGTTTTCTGCTATCTTCACATATTGATGGCTGATCCAGGTGTGATCAAGGTCAAGAGAACCGGGTCGGACTGTTTCCGGCTCTCTATTGCACGAAAATCAAGGGAACAAACTGTGAGTACCATTCAACTTTCCTAGTGAGAGTTTTCGCTTTGTGGGAAATGTCTGCCTGAAATGTCTGTCTGACTGAAATTGTGCAGAATTATATCTCAGAATGGCAACAAAATTGTTCAAAAAGTTGTGATCAAATAATTCATAACTGAAGTCATTTTGTTCTCATTTTTTTTAGCTGTGTTCAACATTTTGCGTTAAAACTGGTCGATCTGCTAGATATTGATATCTTCCCATTAAAGTACATTCTGTACTGTGTAAACAGAGTTTGGTACTTGAGATATTGAATTCTGTTTACTTTATATATGCTTTGTAAACGGTAGCCGATTTCATAGCACCAACACAAGATGGGAGAGTAAAAAAGAAGGGGAGGGGGAGAAATAATCCAGAGCACCAGGAGATGGCAAAAAACAGAATGACTTGGAAAGTGTTTGTTGAAGACCTATGCTCCACTGGGAGCTAAAAATGTATGAGAAGTAGAAGACCAGGAGAAAACACGATATTACGGGGGGAACAAGGTCGATGAAGCTGGACTAGAGACAATGGTTTCAGCTACATAAGTTTTAAGGACAATGATTTAGCGACAATGGTTTTTAAAGACAATGGTTTAGCGAAAAAGGTTTTAAGGACAATGATTTAGCGACAATGGTTTTTAAAGACAATGGTTTAGCGAAAAAGGTTTTAAGGACAATAGTTTGGCGATAATAGTTTTAAGAACAATGGTTTAGCGACAAGGGTTTTAGGACAATGGTTTGACTGCAAGGGTTTTAAGGAGAATAGTTTTAAGGATAAGTGTTTCAAGGACAATGGTTTAGCGACAGTGGTTTTAAGGATAGTAGTTTAGCTACAATTGTTTTAAGGACAATGGTTTAGCGACAGTGGTTTTAAGGATAATAGTTTAGCTACAATTTTTTAAGGACAATGGTTTAGCAACAGTGGTTTAGCGACAGTGGTTTTAAGGACAATAGTTTAGCAACAATTGTTTTAAGGACAATGGTTTAGCGACATTGGTTAAAAGAACAATGATTTTAGCGAGAGTGGTTTTAATAACATGTTTTAAGGATGTTGGTTTTAAGAACAATGGTTTTTAGACAATGATTTTAGCGACAATACATTTTATCGACAGCAATGTAAATGACAACGGTTTTAACGACAATGGTTTTAATGATAATGGTTTAGTGCCAATGGTTTTAGCGACAATGGTTTTAAGAAAATAATTTTAGTGATACTGGTTTTAGCGACAATGGTTAGTTGCATTAGTTTTACCAATGTCCCAACGTTAAAAAAACGACAGCGGTTTTAGAGATCGAGGTTTTGGAGACAAAGAATTTAGTAGTAATGATTTCAGAGACAATGGTTTTATAGGAAATTGTTTTAGAGACGATGATTTTAGAGACAATGTTTTTATAGGAAATTGTTTTAGAGACGATGGTTTTAGAGACGATGGTTTTATAGGAAATTGTTTTAGAGACGATGGTTTTATAGGAAATTGTTTTAGAGACGATGGTTTTAGAGACGATGGTTTTATAGGAAATTGTTTTAGAGACGATGGTTTTATAGGAAATTGTTTTAGAGACTATGGTTTTATAGGAAATTGTTTTAGAGACGATGGTTTTATAGGAAATTGTTTTAGAGACTATGGTTTTATAGGAAATTGTTTTAGAGACAATGGTTTTATAGGAAATTGTTTTAGAGACGATGGTTTTATAGGAAATTGTTTTAGAGACTATGGTTTTATAGGAAATTGTTTTAGTGACGATGATTTTAGAGACAATGTTTTTAGAGACAATGGTTTTATAGGAAATTGTTTTAGAGACAATGATTTTAGAGACAATGGTTTTATAGGAAATTGTTTTAGAGACAATGATTTTAGAGACAATGGTTTTATAGGAAATTGTTTTAGAGACAATGATTTTAGAGACAATGGTTTTAGAGACAATGGTAAGTAAAGTAAAAGTAAAGTACCCCCGTCACGCCAAGTGGCGTATAGGGAAATATGGTGTTAGTGACCCTATATTTTACAGACCTTCAGCACATTATTTTTGGGGTAATGTGGTCAGTATTACGCCCGTGCTGCTTTACTTTCCCAGAAAAAACTCCGGTACCCATTTAAGGCTGGGTGAACCCGGAAGCCGTCGGTTGGGATCGAACCCTACCCCTTGTCCGTGGTAGTCCAGTTCACTAACCACTGAGCTATCGCGGCTCCCAGAGACAATGGTTTTATAGGAAATTGTTTTAGAGACAATGATTTTAGAGACAATGATTTTAGAGACAATGGTTTTAGAGACAATGGTTTTATAGAAAATTGTTTTAGAGACGATGATTTTAACGACAATGGTTTTAAAGACAACGATTTTAACGACAATGGTTTTAGAATCAATGGTTTTAACGACAATAGGTTTAGAGACAATGGTTTTAACGACAATGATTTTAGAGACAATGATTTTAGAGACAATGATTTTAGAGACAATGATTTTAACGACAATGGTTTTAGAGTCAATGGTTTTAACGACAATGGTTTTAGAGACAACGGTTTTAACGACAATGGTTTTAGAATCAATGGTTTTAACGACAATAGGTTTAGAGACAATGATTTTAACGACAATGATTTTAGAGACAATGATTTAAACGACAATGGTTTTAGAGACAATGGTTTTAGAGACAATCTTTTAGTCATAGTGGTTTAATCAACAATCACTGTGGCTGCCAAAAAGAGCTATTTAAAACTTTGCATCTCTCCAGATAAAGTAAAGTAAATATAAAGTCCGAGACTTGAATCAGCGTTTGGCACGCGAGTTTTCACCCATATGTGCTCGGCCGCCTATCTAGAAGTGTTCGGAGACTTCTTGACAGTGTCGCTTCAAGAATCGAAACTCGCGATGCGAGGCGGCATGCCTCAACTTCCCAGAGTAATACCCTGGTACCCCATTTCTGCCAGTGACTGGGGCGACCGCGGGGTTATTTTTGTTTCCAACCACGAGTACAATTCACACTGCTTCCAGCGGGAATCGAACACGGGTTGTCCGAACGTCGGTAGCCCAGTCGAGTGGTTTCCCCAAAAGGCTACAGAGCACCCCCGCTTTTCCCTGATATATATATATATATATATATATATATATATATATATATATATATATATATATTTATATATATATAATTATATATATATATATATATTTATATATAATTATATATATATATAATTATATATATATAATCTCTCAGATATTCAAAGGGAACGTAAGAGAAAGTACCAAAGAAAATGAAGAGAAATAGTTAGTGGTCTAGTGAATTAAAGCGGTAATTTGTCAGGCAAGTACATATCGGTTTGATCCTTAGTAACGTCAAGAAACCATGTCTGTGGTAGCATAACAAACGATTGTTTCCCACTGACTTTTAGGGACTGCAAGAATGAATAACGTATTTTATATTTTCTGTGGACTGACCTTTGTGCTAAAGATCGGTATAGTCAAAGTCTGTGTTTATGAAACGTTTGCCGAAGTTAGTTTTAGCAACATTTTAGTCTGAATAGGAACTTTCAGAGTTTCCGGAATGTTTGTTAAAAATGGTTCATGTTTGTGATAATCTGAGTGAAAATCTGTTATTTCATTAGGAAATCGTATTCGAAGACAAATAACACCAGGGCAAAAACTAACAATAGCAAAATGTTATGTCTTCTCAACATTCCTATATGGTGCAGAAACATGGACATTAGACAAGAAAACAGAACAGAGAATTAAAGCCTTTGAAATGTGGATATATAGAAGAAGAGGTAGAAATGGATGGAAGGAAAAGAAAACAAACAATGAATACTAAACACAATTCAAACAAGACAAAAGCGATTTTTGGGCCATGTTAAAAGACACAACAGCCTGCTAAAAGTAATCCTGGCGGGGAAAATACAAGGTAAAAAAGGCAGCGCCAGACCAAGACTAACATGGACGAGTAACATCAAAAGATGGATAAATCAGCCTATGACAACCTGCACCACCAAAGCAAGAGACAGAGCAGAATTGCTCTCCATGGAAGCCAACCTTCGTTGCGGAGATGGCACTCGATGATGATTCGAAGACAAAATATAGATCTATCATCATCATCAAGTACCGGGCCTAATGGCGTAGGTGATCATGTCTCTCCATATCTTTCGATCTCGGCAGCTATTTATCATTTCTGTTGTTGACCTTCTGCCAAGCCATTATCTTAAGCTGTCTGTTATTTTTTTCTCTCTGCTTCCCTCTATCTCTTCGTCCCTCAATTTTTCCAGTTGTTACAATATATTCCAGTTGTTCTCTTCTCATTACATGGCCAAATAATGATGATTGTTTCTTCCTAATATTGGAAATTAGCTCTCTTTTTGTTTTGACCTCTATCAGAACATCTTCATTACTCTTCTTAGCTGTCCTTGGTACTCTCAAAATTCTTCTGTAAAACCACATTTCTACAGACTCCAGCGATTTTCTTGTCTGTTGTCCTATTGTCCATGATTCGAATCCATGTGTTAAGACTGGCTCTACATAACATTTAAGAACTCTTTTTCTTGTTTCTATTGTCAAAAATAGATTGCATAGTAACTTCCTCATTTTTTTTAAAGCTGCTTTTGCCTGAGTCATTCTGCATCTCACCTCTTTTGTACATCTTCCATCTGAGGTTAACAAAGTTCCCAAATATTTAAATTCATCTACCTGTTTTAATATTGTTCCACTTGTCTTTATTTTGCACTGAGGTGATGTCTTTTTCTTTGTTGTTACCATTACCTCTGCCTTTTTGCTATTAAGACTGAGTCCTTTATTTTTGCTTTCTTTCACTATAATGTCCAACATTTCTTGTAACTCATTTTCACTCTTAGCAATTAATACTGTATCATCAGCATACCTTAAATTATTTATATTATGGCCTCCAATTGTTATTCCAGGCATGTCCCTTATGGATCTTAAAATAATCTCACTATAAATATTAAACAAATCTGGTGACAGCACACAACCTTGTCTAACACCCTGTTTTATTTGTTGAACCATCCCCAATTGTTTTCCAGTTCTTATGGCCGCTGTTTGTTTCCAGTACATGTTCTTTATTATTCTCAGATCTTTGTTGTCTACTTTTATGCTTTCTAAAATTTTGATTATTTCTTGGTGCTTTACTCTGTCAAATGCCTTCGTGTAATCTATGAAACATAGGTATAGATCTGTTTTCACCTCTATGGCCCTTTCTCTTAAAGATCTTATGATATAAATGGCATTGTTTGTTCCTTTATCTCTAACAAAACCACACTGTTCATCGCTAATTTCTGGAATAATTTTGTTTCGCACTCTTCGTATGATGATTCTTAGTAATATCTTAGTTATGTGACTCATAAGGCTTATTGTGCGATGATCATCGCATTCAATCGCACCCGATTTCTTTGGTAGGGCTATGAATATCGATTTGAGCAAAATCTTTCGAAAATTTAGGAAAATTGACCCGTAATTAAAGAGCTAAGATGAAAACATTGAATCTATATACTGGACTCTGCAGGAATGTTTTAATTATATAAGGCAAGAAAATTGGAATTGACGACTTTAGGGGTGGGTAATTAATGTGCATAACCAGCAAGCTACTGCAGAAAGAACACAAACATATGGCCATATTCTGACAAGGTCTCAGCCAATGTGCGGCTGCCCATAATAAAGTAGACCATCTTAAGTGGTCACTTTGCAGATTCTCAAACATAAGTTCAAGAGAGCACATTTCAAGAAATAAGATAAAAGACGAATCTAAATAAGAATACGGCGGTTTAAATACATCAGTCATGTTCTCGGAATGGATGAAGAAAGACTTCCCCATCAGGCATTCATATGGAAACAATCTGGTAATAGAAAACTAGAAAGACAAAAAGGAACACTACGCAGAACAATTACTAGGTAAGTCTCAACCATGGGATTAAACAATAGTCAAGACTTACAAGAACTAGCAGCAAATTATCAATTGGCGGAGAACTTTGATTCCGCCTTATGCCGTGCCGTCTGCTGCCTGACAGGAATTAATTAACTTTGCAGAAACTTTTTTTTCCGTCGAAAGTGACTGAGCACTGCACTAATAAGTTTGCTTGAAGTGCAATGATATCGACTCTTTATCATAATCAACTATTCATGCAACAAGGAAATAACTCTAGAGGCAAAACGAGCACTATACAATACAATCTTCATCCCAACGTTGTGCTACCAATGCCAGACCTGGACCCTAGATGCAAGAACAATAAGAAAATAACCTCTACTGAGATGAAATGTTTTAAGCAAATGACAGGAAACTGTCTGAGAGATAAGATCAGAAATGAAGAAGTGAGAAAAAAAAGCTAGGAATAGCCCCCGCCATGGAATATATAAGGAAACAACAGATAAAATGGTTTGGCCACGTGACAAGGCAGAAAGATCAAAACACAACACAACGAGCCTTCAATAAACGTTGCGAGAACCAGACCCAAGGGTTAAAAAAAAAAAAGTAAAGTACCCCCGTCACGCCAAGTGGCATATAGGGAAATATGGTGTTAGTGACCCTATACTTTACAGACCTTCGGCACATGATTTTTGGGGTAATGTGGTCAGTATTACGCCCGTGCTGCTTTACTTTCCCAGAAAAAAAATCCGGTACCCATTAAAGGCTGGGTGAACCCGGAAGCCGTCGATTGGGATCGAAACTTACTCCTTGTCCGTGGTAGTCCAGTTCACTAACCATTGAGCTATCGCGGTTCCCAGACCCAAGGTTCGACCACGAAAAAGATGGATCGATGGCATATTAGAAGCACTAGGAAACATAACAGCAACTGAGGCGAACAGAAGAGCAAATGACCACAAATTAATTCTCCCCTCTACGCTGAAGCAGATGAGGAAGTAAATAGGAAGAAGATGAAGTAGAAGAAGAAGAAGAAGAAGGAGAAGTAGATGCAGAATAAGAAGATGCAGAAGAAGAAGATGAAGATGAAGAACTAATCATGATGAATCTTCAACATTCTAATTTATTTGTTAAAAGTCCACCCATAAACCAGTTTGAGAATCTCTAATTCACATTTCTATTTTTATAAACCTGTATTCTTATTCGTCCACAGTGAGAACCAACCAAGAGATGATCATTCGCTCCTGTAGTATTTCTGCCTTTGACAACACTTGTGGTCTCTTTGAGTTTGACCACAACCGCTACTCCGGCTGCATCATGTCATGCGCCAGGGACGCCTGTAACAATGCCATCACCATCAGCAGACACAATTATAATGCTGCTATCAGCATTCTTATAACTGCTGTCAGTATTTTCATGACTAGAATCACATTTTCCAACGTATTAACAGACACCCTCTTCTTCGGATTATAACGTGACAGTACAACATTTATTTCCTTCTGTTCAGTGGGAATGGTTTCCGTGGAGTTCTTTTCTGGGTGTCATATTTCATTGTAACTATGAAAATGAAACTAATTTATTTCATTGTAACTATGAAAATGAAACTAATTTATTTCATTGTAACTATGAAAATGAAACTAATTTATTTCATTGTAACTATGAAAATGAAACTAATTTATTTCATTGTAACTATGAAAATGAAACTAATTTATTTCGTACACAAATATAAAAATAAGATGCTATATGTATCACTGTATTGTAATCAAGTGTAATCATTGCTTAAGTTGCTGCCCTTGTTATGTGTATTGAGTGTAATAAACTCTTTAGTCACTGACATGTATTCAATTGATTGAGTGCAATCTTTTCTTCTATGATTTCTATTGATGTAACTCTTATTAACCTTATCTACATATCTCCATTTAACCGTGTCTTCATGTATCTTTATTTAACGTCTTTATATATTTTTTATTTAACGTTACCTTTCTATTATATTCTATTCTATTCCCTCTATGAAACCAGTTTCACTAGAGTCAGGATTTCAACATACACGCTCCACCACCTGTCACAGCATTTCACACAATGCATTGTTAAATTCTGTTGACAAGGTGCATCCCACGCGCATCCATGCGCATCCCACTCGACTACACGGACAACGATCCAAAACTTCCTTATCTTTATCATCATCTTTATATATATCTTTATATGGGGACTGGTTGGTCTCGAGGCAAAACGCCGGCCTCGAGACAGAGAGGGTTGTGGGTTCAAATCCCGGTTGCACCGGTTGGGAGTTTTAATTATTATTTCTCTCTGCGGCAACAACCCCTGGTCTCAGCAGCGAGGCCCGGCTTAAAACCTCAGTTACTCATAGACGGAAAAAATATGAGTACCTCTGAAGACGGAGTTATCTGCCTGTGCGGCGAGGGACCCTTGTAAACACGGCTGCCAGAGAAAAACGGATTAACTCTCAAAATTCAGTTCCTAGTCTCCAGGGACTTCGTCATTTAATTCGTAATTTACTGGCTGGCGAATGATATATATATATATGACGTTATCTTATTTTGTTTTATTTACTTTTAAATATATTTTTATTATTATTGGTATATATATATATATATATATATATATATATATATACATACATACACACACACATACACACACACATAGGAATTCGAATCAGGCACTTTCTTGGCCAGATGATGATGTCTTATCTCTAGACCATCAAATCATCTGCTCGCTGGTATTATAAGAATTCCCTTCTCAACTGACTCGACTGAAAACAGTCAGACTGATTTTGAACCTACGCTCACTTTATCGCCAGGCCAACACTCTAATAAATCCGCCATTGATGTTAGTGTCATATAACCATCGATACATTACTGGTTAAAGTAGTCAGCACAATGCCAAGTAGTCTTTTTATCCAGTGAAAGATCTTGTACTCAGTTACGGCATGGTGAAACTAGAAACTAGTTGGTTAGTGGACTGAACCCAACCACATTCTCACAATAAACTAGTTGGTCAGTGGGCTGAACCCAACCACATTCTCACAATAAACCAGTTGGTTAGTGGACTGAACCCAACCACATTCTCACAATAAACCAGTTGGTTAGTGGACTGAACCCAACCACATTCTCACAATAAACTAGTTGGTCAGTGGACTGAACCCAACCACATTCTCACAATAAACCAGTTGGTTAGTGGACTGAACCCAACCACATTCTCACAATAAACTAGTTGGTCAGTGGACTGAACCCAACCACATTCTCACAATAAACCAGTTGGTTAGTGGACTGAACCCAACCACATTCTCACAATAAACCAGTTGGCTAGTGGACTGAACCCAACCACATTCTCACAATAAACTAGTTGGTTAGTGGACTGAACCCAACCACATTCTCACAATAAACCAGTTGGTTAGTGAACTGAACCCAACCACATTCTCACAATAAACCAGTTGGCTAGTGGACTGAACCCAACCACATTCTTACAATAAACTAGTTGGTTAGTGGACTGAACCCAACCACATTCTCACAATAAACCAGTTGGCTAGTGGACTGAACCCAACCACATTCTCACAATAAACCAGTTGGCTAGTGGACTGAACCCAACCACATTCTCACAATAAACCAGTTGGCTAGTGGACTGAACCCAACCACATTCTCACAATAAACTAGTTGGTTAGTGGACTGAACCCAACCACATTCTCACAATAAACCAGTTGGCTAGTGGACTGAACCCAACCACATTCTCACAATAAACCAGTTGGCTAGTGGACTGAACCCAACCACATTCTCACAATAAACCAGTTGGCTAGTGGACTGAACCCAACCACATTCTCACAATAAACTAGTTGGTTAGTGGACTGAACCCAACCACATTCTCACAATAAACTAGTTGGTTAGTGGACTGAACCCAACCACATTCTCACAATAAACCAGTTGGCTAGTGGACTGAACCCAACCACATTCTCACAATAAACCAGTTGGCTAGTGGACTGAACCCAACCACATTCTCACAATAATCTAGTTGGTTAGTGGACTGAACCCAACCACATTCTCACAATAAACCAGTTGTTTAGTGGACTGAACCCAACCACATTCTCACAATAAACCAGTTGGCTAGTGGACTGAACCCAACCACATTCTCACAATAAACCAGTTGGCTAGTGGACTGAACCCAACCACATTCTCACAATAAACTAGTTGGCTAGTGGACTGAACCCAACCACATTCTCACAATAAACTAGTTGGTCAGTGGACTGAACCCAACCACATTCTCACAATAAACTAGTTGCTTAGTGGACTGATCCCAACCACATTCTCACAATAAACTAGTTGGTCAGTGGACTGAACCCAACCACATTCTCACAATAAACTAGTTGGCTAGTGGACTGAACCCAACCACATTCTCACAATAAACTAGTTGGCTAGTGGACTGAACCCAACCACATTCTCACAATAAACTAGTTGCTTAGTGGACTGAACCCAACCACATTCTCACAATAAACTAGTTGGCTAGTGCACTGAACCCAACCACATTCTCACAATAAACTAGTTGGCTAGTGGACTGAACCCAACCACATTCTCACAATAAACTAGTTGGCTAGTGGACTGAACCCAACCACATTCTCACAATAAACTAGTTGGCTAGTGGACTGAACCCAACCACATTCTCACAACAAACCAGTTGGCTAGTGGACTGAACCCAACAACATTCTCACAATAAACCAGTTGGCTAGTGGACTGAACCAACCACATTCTCACAATAAACTAGTTGGTCAGTGGACTGAATCCAACCACATTCTCACAATAAACTAGTTGGTCAGTGGACTGAATCCAACCACATTCTCACAATAAACTAGTTGGTCAGTGGACTGAATCCAACCACATTCTCACAATAAACTAGTTGGCTAGTGGACTGAACCCAACCACATTCTCACAATAAACTAGTTGGTCAGTGGACTGAATCCAACCACATTCTCACAATAAACTAGTTGGCTAGTGGACTGAACCCAACCACATTCTCACGATAAACAGTTGGCTAGTGGACTGAACCCAGCTATATTCTCACAATAAACTAGTTGGCAAATAAGTAAATGCAACCATCTTTTGTCCTTTCGAAAGAACGAAGCTTAGATTGTTCATCTCCTGTTTGATACCAGTGCTAACATTTGGATGTGAAAGCTAGAAATCCACAAAGACTTGGGATAGCAAATTAAACGTCTTTGAAAACAAATGTCTTCATTGGATTGCAATCGCAAAAAATAAGCTGAAAAGAATACATTTCAAACGAACAGGTAGGAACGAGTCGAATCAAAACAAGAATACGTGTTGAGCTTTATGAGAAAGTGTTGAAACACATTGGTCATGGTTCTGAGAATGAATGAGGAAAGACTTCCACGTAAGGTATTCATGCGGAAATAATCTGGTTTAAAAAACACTCACAAGACAGACAGAGGGAATCGCTACGCAGATAAATTAACAGGGAAGGTTCAGCCATGGGACTAAGAGACAACTAAAAACTACAAGAACTAGCAGAAAATAAGCTTCCATCGTGGAGAACTATGACTTCCGCCCTATCTTCAGCTCGAGAGGAAAATAAATGTTATTCTGAGCCGAAGACAGCACAGAGAGCAGAAATTCCAGACTCTCTCTCTCTCTCTCTCTCTCTCTCTCTCTCTCTCTCTGTGTGTGTGTGTGCTCCATGATCCTTGCCATTAAGTATCAGACCTGGCACAAGACACAGCATTGTGGACTTCCGGGCAATATGGCGGATCGGCGGCAGAAACCATTGAGGCTCTATCCGAAAAGTGTTCCTTGTTGCTGTTTCCACATATTCCAAGTCCGGTTTGCTGACGGAGCTAGTGAGTTTAGTTAGTGCTCTGTGCACACCGCGAGATTTTTTCATCCGGATCGTGTTTCGATATTCCGATTGCTTACGATGAATGATGATATCGTATGACAAAGGACAATTCTAATGCGTTCACTTTCGGTGCGGCTACGCCTTTATGTCTTTTGGCCTGTGCTCTGGCTGTTATGATGGGGACTACCATCAACTGTCTCTCTTTGTTTGGATCCTTCAATGAGATAAGATATTAATTCGAATGATTCCACTGGCACTGGCGGTTGAGCAGTTATGGATTTAGATTCGCTTGCAGTGGTACCGCGGCCTCCGGCTTACTATAACTATAACAGCTTTGTATCTCGTCACACGTTCCTGTTCTGTGAGAGCGTTTCAACCTTGGCGAGAGAAGTGATGCCTGCTTTTGTTTCAACTCCTAGTCTCTAGGGACTTCGTCATTTAATTTGCAATTTAAAAGCTGGCGAATGCAAAAAAAAAAATTGCCTTTTTCTTATCTTGTTTCATTTACAACTACTGTTGTCTGTCGTTCCAGTGTCCAAAAGATGAAAACGCTGTTAGATCTTGATTAGAATTCATCATTTCCGAGCCGAGATTTGTTTCAATACCAATGGATGCTTCATGGTGACGGCTAATTGAGCCACAGATTGCAAAGAATGATGAACAAAATAAGTCAAGGTAAACATTAAATCAAGAACGACTTGACATTTATGATCAAAAACAATTTAAAAAAGAAAGAACCTCACAGACAAATTTCGCAGTACCTTCACACCCTACCAGCGACAAAATAGAATTCTGGACTGGTAATAATGGAAACACCGGAAGCTGTCTGGGTTAGGATTACCACTTCCGCTATTTGGAAAGGTCAGTGATCGGAATGAGACACCTACATCCTGGATCTGTCTTGGCTTCTTGTTGATGGCTCGTGATGGCGATTTAACAAACAAAAATTAAATTTGATGAAACCAAATTGAGTAGAATGACGAAGACGAGATTGTCAAGTCAGAAACGAAATTATTTCAGATCCAAGCGAGTACTAAACGTAATTTGAACTTTACGATGAGTCTGTCTATTCAGTGAGGCTAAATGACACCATCATCACTTGTCACATCCACTGGATAGGCGATCATGTCTCTCCACGTATTCCCGTTACAATTATTTTTCTTTTCATTTCTTTTAAACCAGTACTAGCGGTTATAAAATCCACGGTGATTTAGTAGATAGTGGACTACCTAAGAATTGCCCGGGTATGCTTTCCACAAGTTACTTTTTTTCGGATCGACACGGCTTTGGGGTTCAACCAGCCTGTGGAAATGAACACAAAAAATCATTTCTCTAGAAACCTTGTGCAGCCTAGCGTAATACTGACCAATTCCCTTGATTGTTTCCATTACATGCTGTTGAAGTGTTTAGAATATCGTATTTTAGTCTTTATATGACTCTATCTTTTCTTTCTTCCATTCATTGTCTCACTTTTCTTTGCATTTCTCTCATTCTTTCATTTTTTGTCTTCATTTAACTCGATACTTTCTTTGACGTTCCTTTACTGTCTTTTTTCCCTCTTGCCTTCTGCTACAATATAGTCAGAGACCGACGGAGAGTCTGTCAGACAGATAGATAGATAGACAGACAGACAGACAGACAGACAGACAGATAGATAGATAGATAGATAGATAGATAGATAGACAGACAGACAGATAGATAGATAGACAAACAGACAGACAGACAGACAGACAGACAGATAGATAGACAGACAGACAGACAGACAGACAGACAGATAGATAGATAGATAGATAGATAGATAGATAGATAGATAGATAGATAGATAGATAGATAGATAGATAGATAGATGGATAGATAGATAGATAGATAGATAGATAGATAGATAGATAGATAGATAGATAGATGGATGGATGGATGGATGGATGGATGGATGGATGGATGGATGGATGGATGGATGGATGGATGGATGGATGGATGGATGGATGGATGGATGGATGGATGGATGGATAGATAGATAGGTAGGTAGGTAGGTAGGTAGGTAAGTAGGTAGGTAGGTAGATAGGTAGGTAGGTAGACAGACAGACAGATAGACAGACAGACAGATGATAGATAGATAGATAGATAGATAGATAGATAGATAGATAGATAGATAGATAGATAGATAGATAGATAGATAGATAGATAGATAGATAGATAGATAGATAGATAGATAGATAGATAGATAGATGGCCGGTCGGTCGGTCGTCGGTTGGTCGGTCGGTCGGTCGTCGTTCGGTTGGTCGGTCGGTCGGTGTGTAAGTTGCCAAACAGACAGAGGTACGGATGTATGGATAAAATGGCTTAAATGGTTTTATGAATTTATGGTTGCCTTGATGGATATATGGATATATGAATTTATGGATAATTGGATTGAATGGCTTACGGACATCCGGGTGGAATGATGGATATCTAAATAGGAGAGAAAAATCTTTTTTTTTTTTTTTTTTTTGGTAAAGTAATGAGAAGATAAAAGGTGGAATATATTGTGACAACAGGAAAACTGCAGGAAACAATTAATGGATGGAAACAAAGTGAAGATGTACAAAACAGTATCTTTTTAGAATCATTTTGTGAAAATAACGTAAACTAAAATCAACTGTAGAGATAGAAAGTTGTGGTGACATGTCCATCTATATAAGATTCAGGATTCTTGATAATGATGGTATCTACGTTCCTGTGACAAGAAAATAGGACCACCCTTAAGCGGAGGAAAGCCAAGAGGGATTTAAGAGACACAAGTCTAGACCGGGAGTTGATGAGTTAGTGATCGCCTCTGGCTTCTAGTTAAGACTTAATTATCGAGTTTTTCTTACATTTTTTTTTTGGCTAACCGGACAGATTAAAATTGCATGCCTTTAGCAGCCACTAGCAACCTTTGTTGGAGTGGAGGCCAGAAATCCGAGTTGATCGGACAGTCGCTGACGTAGAAATACTTGGGAGAAGAATACGTTATAATCATTCTATCTAAAACTCTTGTTGGTGCATTTAGAATAGCTATCATTACGCTCAGATTTAGTTGTATGATTTCATGTTAGTGCATTTAGAATAGTTATCATTATATTTAGATTTAGTTGTATGATTTCATGTTGGTGCATTTAGAATAGCTATCATTACACTTAGATTTAGTTGTATGATTTCATGTTAGTGCATTTAGAATAGCTATCATTACACTTAGATTTAGTTGTATGATTTCATGTTGGTGCATTTAGAATAGCTATCATTACACTTAGATTTAGTTGTATGATTTCATGTTGGTGCATTTAGAATAGCTATCATTACACTTAAATTTAGTTGTATGATTTCATGTTGGTGCATTTAGAATAGCTATCATTCCACTCAGATTTTGTTGTATGATTTCAAAAGGTTAGTGAACTGGACTACAAAGGACAAGGGGTAGGGTTCGATCCTGACGGCTCCGGGTTCACCCAGCCTTTAATGGGTACCGGATTTTTTTTTCTGGGAAAGTAAAGCGGCACGGGCGTAATACCTACCACATTACCCCAAAAATCATTTGCCGAAGGTCTGTAAAATTTATGGTCATTAACACCATATTCCCTATACGCCACTTGGCGTGACGGGGGTACTTTACTTTTTTTTTACTATTTAGACATAAAATTCTTCCTATTATTGAAGTGGATATAATAATAATATGGGCAGGCAAGCCTGAAAAACAACACTAGTTTTGATCACGTGACAGGTGCACTACTGTACCAAATTTGTTGTGTAACCAATCAACGGAGAGGGCTGAAGGTTCCATGTACAATAAACATGAAATTGTATCTAGCAGCTACATTATTAGAGGGATGAGGCAAACAACGACGTTTCGGCAAAAGCCTTCATCAGGTATAAAACAAAAAAAAATATATAACGATCAACACGATAGAGGAATACTATTCTAAAATAAACAAAACAATATAAACATAAAAGCCAAACACTGAAATGAAAAATGGCGGACAGAAACGGTGGCCAGAGTTTTAAAAGTTTTACACTCATGACACGGCATCAGAAAAAGAAAAACCAAAAACATAATACTTTTTAAAATGCGTTATTCCCTTCTTAATGAAACTCCAATTTATTTTCATTTTGTGAACGTAGTTGATATTCTAGAAGCGTGGAAGTTTGGTCGCAAATTCTAAGAAAATTAAATTTTAACGACCCTCCGATGTGAAATGAATAATAAACTTTAGCACAATTTTATTTTAGCAATTCACAAATCATTTTCACAAACGTGGTTTCAAAAACAGAATGTAATCTGGGCACCAAATTAACAAGGGATATGGGCACCAAATTAACAAGAGATATTGGGCACCAAATTAACAAGGGATCTCGGAAAGATGTGACAACATTTTCACATTTTATTGCAGCAGGTTACATTCATGCTCGCATCACAATTGATTGATCAGAAGAAAAAAATAAGAAGCTGCGAAGAGCATTGAAAACTGTTAAGAAAAATCGAATAACGCAGAACAGGTACGAAAATCTTATTCTTTCGATGTTCCGCTTTTATCGGTCAGTTCATAATGAAAAGTGAGAAAGTTAAAAATTGTGGATGTTGTTTCTATCCAATTTTTTTTTATCATAAAAATATCCCAATTTACTCAATGTAAATTATTAAATAACGTCCTTTCCGTAAAACTATCACAATATACTCGGTGTAAAATTGTAATAACATAGTCCTTTACGTAAAAATATCTCGATTTACTCGGTAAAACATTAATTTATATAGTCCCCTCAGTAAAAAAAATATCTACTTTACACTGTGTAAAACATTAAATAATATAGTCCTTCAGTAAAAAAAATATCACAATTTACATTGCGTGAAACATTAAATTATATGGTTCATTCACTTTCTGTTCATTTAAGCTTTGATGAAACCAAACAACTAAACTGAAAAGACTAAAGCTGAGAATAGAAGAACACTCTTCTGTTAAAAAATCATCAAAGACTAAACCCTAGCATAAAGCCACTTGTAAGCAAGATGGTCACCATGAGAAAAAAGAGGAACACCTGTGGCGGCACACCTACTTTACGCACCTGCGATTGCAGTATCTTCCAACACATCAAAGGCCTTATCAACACGCTTTTCTCACTAGCAAAACAACAGCGGAAGACATGAACATTCCAATGAGAGACAGTAGAGGGCGTGTGTGATGCCAACCAGCCCACAGCTGCACAGGTCCATGCCACAGCTGCACGGGTCATGTCCAAGTAAAGAAAACATTGGCTCAAACGGAACATCATATTTATAAATACGACCTCCAGTTTGACTTAGCTCGAGCCCGCTATAGATTTACTAAGGCCCGCGGCAGAAAAATAAAACCGGAAAACCCTCCAACAATCGTGACGTCTTCAACTTTAGAAGATACAGACGGTTGACTTCATCATCATCATGTACCATACCGGTTGGCATAGGCGATCATTTTCTTCCACAATCTTCTATCTACAGTGCATCGTATCAGTTCTGTTGTTGACTGTTTTCCGTGCCATGACACCAAGCTATCCAGTATTTTCTCTCTTTGTCGTCCGCGATCTCTTTTTCCTTTTATTTTTCCAGTTGTATAACCAAGTATTCCAACTTTCCTCTTCTCATGATGTGCCCAAAAAAATGTAGATTGTTTCTTTCTTATGTTTTTTAGTAGCTCCCTTTTTGTGTTGGCCTATTTGAGAATTTCCTCATTGGTCTTTTTAGCTGTCCAGGGAACTTTCAATATTCTTCTGAGAAATCCCATCTCTGTGGCCTCTAATTGTCCTTTTATTTGTTTGTCTCTTGTCAAAGACTCGCTTCCATAGGTCAGAAATGGTTCTATATAGCACCGATGAACTCTCTTTCTCACTTCTATTGACATAAATTTGTTGAATAAGGTATTTTTCATTTGCTGAAATGCTATTTTGGCCTGAGCTATTATGATTTTTATTTTTGTGGTAAATCTTCCATCTGATGTTATTGTTGTAACTAAGGTTGACTTCACTCTACCAATATGACGCGTGCTCGCAAAGCTGAAGACGTCATGCAAGATGGTGGTTTTCGAGAAATTCCCTCGTAATCCACAGGCCTAAGTAAACCTATAGTTGGCTCTGATTCAGCTGACCAGAAGTTGGACTTTCGGCAGACCAGGATGAGCATCCATCTCGATAGATAGATAGACAGACAGACAGACAGACAGACAGACAGACAGACAGACAGACAGACAGACAGACAGACAGACAGAGAGACAGACAGATAGATAGATAGACAGAGAGACAGACAGACAGACAGACAGATAGATAGATAGATAGATAGATAGATAGATAGATAGATAGATAGATAGATAGATAGATAGATAGATAGATAGATAGATAGATAGATAGATAGATAGATAGATAGATAGATAGATAGATAGATTGATAGATAGATAGATTGATAGATAGATAGATAGATAGATAGATAGATAGATAGATAGATAGATAGATAGATAGATAGATAGATAGATAGATAGATAGATAGATAGATAGATAGATAGATAGATAGATGGATGGATGGATGGATGGATGGATGGATGGATGGATGGATGGATGGATGCATGGATGGATGGATGGATGGATGGATGGATCAATGGATGGATAGATAGATAGATAGATAGATAGATAGATAGATAGATAGATAGATAGATAGATAGATAGATAGATAGATAGATAGATAGATAGATAGATAGATAGATAGATAGATAGATAGATAGATAGATAGATAGATAGATAGATAGATAGATAGATAGATAGATAGATAGATAGATAGATAGATAGATAGATAGATAGATAGATACCCCCGTCACGCCAAGTGGCGGCGTATAGGGAATATGGTGTTAGTGACCATACATTTTACAGACCTTCGGCACATGATTTTTGGGGTAATGTGGTCGGAATTACGCCCGTGTCGCTTTACTTTCCCAGAAAAAAATCCGGTACCCATTTAAGGCTGGGTGAACGCGGAAGCCGTCGGTTGGGGTCGAACCCTACCCCTTGTCCTTTGTAGTCCAGTTCACTAGCCACTGAGCTATCGCGGCTCCCTATAAATCTGGAATCAGCTGGAATATATTGTAATAAGTGGGAACATTGAGGGACGAAGAGATAGAGGGAAGCAAAGACAAAAAGATACCTGACAGCTTAAGAGAATGGCTTAGCAGAAGGTCAACAACATAAATGATAAATAACTGTCGAGATCGAAAGTTGTGGAGAGATCACCTACGCCAGCAGTCATGGTACTTGATGATGATACTCATTCTCTCTCTCTCTATCTATCTATCTATCTATCTATCTATCTATCTATCTATCTATCTATCTATCTATCTATCTATCTATCTATCTATCTATCTATCTATCTATCTATCTATCTATCTATCTATCTATCTATCTATCTTCTATCTATCTCTTCTCTACTTCTCACTCTCGCTCTCTTTCTCTCTTAGACTGGTTTAGAATAACAGCAAGAATTTAAACAAAAAGGGACACAACTTGATAATAAAACTGACATATTCTTTGCTTTTTAAACATTTTTGTTATCTCCCTTTTTAATCGCCTTTTCGTTTTGACCTCTATATCTGATCTCCCTCTCTCTCTCTATCTCGCTCTCTCTCTCCCTCTCTCTCTCTCTCTCTCTCATTCAAACACACACACACAAATCATTATTTGTTTTTCTTAAAACATATTTTTCTTGTTCTTTCTTTCATATTTTCCCTATCTTTCTTCTTTAATCACAATTAATCTCACATTTCTCCCTTATCTCTTCGTTACCATGCTTTGCCCCATGTATGTAGCAATGTTTGATGCATGGGCCACGGACACCGTATCTCCGCTCAATCCTAATCTTCGACATTTTCTTTGCTTCTCTCCAGCCTAGGCTCATATTCTTAAGTCTCCATTACTACTCGTAATGTATCCATGTATTCCCGAACCTTCCTTTCTTCCTAATCCCCTGTGAGCTCCAAGATAATGACTGTTTTGCTATTCTTGCATCATTGCTATCTTAGTTTGTGTTGAGTTCTTCTATATTTTCTGTTCAAAATCGGTTGTTATATCTAGAGGCAAAACGGGCACTAAACAATACAATCTTCATCCTAACGTTGTGCTACCAATGCCAGACCTGGACTACACTAGGTGCAAGAACAATAAGAAAAATAACCTCTACAGAGATGAAATGTGTTAGACGAATGACAGGAAACAGTCTGAGAGATAAGATCAGAAATGAAGAACTGAGAAAAAGGCTAGGAATAATCCCCGCCATAGAATATCTATAAAGAAACAACAGATAAAATGGTTTGATCCCGTGACAAAGCAGAAAGATCAAAACACAACACAACGAGCCTTCAATAAAAGTTGCACAAAAACCAGACCCAAGGGCCGACCACGAAAAAGATGGATTTGACGAAATATTAGAAACATTAGGAAACATAACAGAGCAGAAGAGAACAGAAAAGCAGAAGACCGCAAATTATATCTCCCCTAGACGTCGAAAAAGAAATGAGGAATGAAAGAAGAAGAATCAGTTGCTTGATTGGTCCTTGTTTTTTCTTTCCCATATATTTACATTTTGATCTTGTCATACTGTCTGATGTTCACAATTTTCCACGTACAATGATTTCAACATGTTTCTGTTATTTTCTATATGGCTTTGTTCGAGTATAATAATGACGGTTCTAGGCCAAAACAACAGCAATGCAAAGACTGGTTCGTTACTGCTACGAGTCAGAGCACATGGCTGTAGTTATTTCATGTATTGTTTATCAGCTTAAAGTCAGGAGTTATGGTACAATGTAAAAGGTTTCGGTAGTTATTTCATGAATTGTTTATCAGCTTAAAGTCAGGAGTTAGGGCATAATGTAAGATTTTTCGGTAGTTATTTCATGAATTGTTTGATTACATGTTAAAAACATTGCACTGCGTTCTGCGCCAGTGACCCAGTGCATCCGATTTCAGCCAGCAATTTATTCAGGTTTGCTTTCCTTAGCCTTTGATTGTCCCCAATCTTCCTGCAAGGCAGCAGATTGTCTTTTCTGTATGGGGATTCTGCCCATAGATGGTCGTCCTCCCAGGTTTACGAGCACCATCTGCCCAAGCTTGATGTAGTAATTAGTTAAACAGAGCTTTCGCAAAGAAGGTCAAAGACGGTGTTGATCTCCTCCTGCGTTAGTGGACGCGTGGTTGTTTACTAATTTAGTTCATTTAAGGTTACAACTTGTCTGGTGAAAGAATCTGTTACAACTTGTCTGATGACTGTTACAACTTGTCTGGTGAAACAATCGGTTACAACTTGTCTGGTGAAACAATCGGTTACAACTTGTCTAGTGAAACAATCGGTTACAACTTGTCTGGTGAAATAATCGGTTACAACTTGTCTGCTGAAACAATCGGTTACAACTTGTCTGATGAAACAATCGGTTACAACTTGTCTAGTGAAACAATCGGTTACAACTTGTCTGGTGAAACAATCGGTTACAACTTGTCTGATGAAACAATCGGTTACAACTTGTCTGGTGAAACAATCAGTTACAACTTGTCTGGTGAAACAATCGGTTACAACTTGTCTGGTGAAACAATCGGTTACAACTTGTCTGGTGAAAGAATCTGTTACAACTTGTCTGATGAAAGAATCTGTTACAACTTGTCTGGTGAAACAATAGATTACAACTTGTCTGGTGAAACAATCGGTTACAACTTGTCTGGTGAAACAATCGGTTACAACTTGTCTGGTGAAATAATCGGTTACAACTTGTCTGCTGAAACAATCGGTTACAACTTGTCTGATGAAACAATCGGTTACAACTTGTCTGGTGAAACAATCGGTTACAACTTGTCTGGTGAAACAATCGGTTACAACTTGTCTGGTGAAACAATCAGTTACAACTTGTCTGGTGAAACAATCGGTTACAACTTGTCTGGTGAAACAATCGGTTATAAATTGTCTGGTGAAACAATCGGTTACAACTTGTCTGATGAAACATTCAGTTACAACTTGTCTGGTGAAACAATCGGTTACAACTTGTCTGGTGAAACAATCGGTTACAACTTGTCTGATGAAACAATCTGTTACAACTGGTCTGGTGAAACAATCGGTTATAACTTGTCTGGTGAAACAATCAGTTACAACTTGTCTGGTGAAACAACCGGTTACAACTTGTCTGGTGAAACATTCAGTTACAACTTGTCTGGTGAAACATTAAGTTACAACTTGTCTGGTGAAACAATTGGTTAAAACTTGTCTGGTGAAACATTCAGTTACAACTTGTCTGGTGAAACATTCAATTACAACTTGTCTGGTGAAACAATCGGTTACAAATTTTCTGATGAAACAATCTGTTGCAAATTGTCTGATGAAACAATCAGTTACAACTTGTCTGGTGAAACAATCGGTTACAAATTGTCTGGTGAAACAATCGGTTACAACTTGTCTGATGAAACAATCGGTTACAACTTGTCTGGTGAAACAATCGGTTACAAATTGTCTGGTGAAACAATCGGTTACAACTTTTCTGGTGAAACATTCAGTTACAACTTGTCTGGTGAAACAATCGGTTTCAACTTGTCTAGTGAAACATTCAGTTACAACTTGTCTGGTGAAACAATCAGTTACAACTTGTCTGGTGAAACAATCGGTTACAACTTGTCTGGTGAAACATTGTGCTTGTAAAAGCTAAACTGTATTTGCCATAGTTGAGAATGAACGAAATTCTGCAAATTTAGATCTTGGCCTTTGGGCGCTGTTCAAACATATAAACAAGCGTCCATCTTGGTGCCTCCATCGTTGGTGCCATCTTAAGGTTAGGGCACAATTCAAAATAGGTACAACCAGCCCATGCCACTGTACACTGGACAATATGACTACAAAACACGTTCTACAGGATTGCCCCCAGTACACAGACCTGAGAAGAGCAATGTGGTCCACACCCACCTCCCTGGAAGAAAAACCATATGGTGTAATCGATTCGCTTAAACAGACAGCTGACTTCATGAGAGAGTCTCGAATCCTACTCTGATTGAGTCTTGATCGCAGAGAGAGAGAGAGAGAGAGAGAGAGAGAGAATTGTTTATCAGCTTAAAATTGGGAGTTAGGGCACAATGTAAGGGATTTCGGTAGTTATTTCATGAATTGTTTATCAGTTTAAAGTTAGGGCACAATGAAAGCGGTTTCGGTAATTATTTCATAAATTGTTTATCACCTTACAGTTAGGGCACAATGTAAGGGGTTGCAGTACCAAATGCAATATGATATCACAGCTGTTTGTTTTCATCTCAATTTATCATTTTAGTTATAGTCTTGTCAACATTCCAGTGTTTATGGTTAAGGATGGCCTGAGCCTCATACATTCCATTCATTCTAAAAATTGTTCACTTATGGGAGTGGTTTCAGTTTGTGACAGCAGACACAAAAAAGTACATTTTTAAAAAAAATCTAAAGCAAATAGTTAAGTATGAATTATATTTTAGAAGGTACTGCTCGTAATGAAAGGATAAGAGATTGGCAAATGTGAGAGTTTCCGGGCCGCAATACTCAATTTTTAATAACACAAGTTTATTTTATATTTAAGATACAACTTCTTCAAATAACTTAGAAGTTATGATAGAAGATGCATGTGTATTTTATCTTCCTGGAAAGATATAACAAAAATATAATTAAAATATCAGTGACAAACAGCCGTCGAAGGTAAGTTGGTCATATCATCATCAAGTACAGTGCCTGCTGACGTAGATGCTCATGTCTCTCAACAACTTTCGATCCAGACATTATTTTTATCATTTTTGTTGATGACCTTCTGCCAAGCCATTCTCTTAAGCTGTCTGATATCTTTTCTCTTTGCTTCCCTCCCTCGTCCCTCAATATTACCAGTTGTTACAATATATTCCAGCTGTTCTCTTCTCATTACATGGCCAAAAAATGATGATTGTTTTTCCTAATATTGGATATTAGCTCTCGTTTTGCTTTGGCCTCTTTTAGAACGTTTTCATTACTCTTCTTAACTGATCATTGAATTCTCAACATTCTTCTGTAAAACCACATTTCTACAACCTCCATGGATTTTCTTGTCTGATGAGCTGTTGTCCATGATTCACATCCTTATGTTAGGACTGGCTCTACATAACATTTAAGAACTCTTTTACTTGTTTCTATTGTCAAAAATGGATTGCAATAGTATCTTCCTCATTTTTTGTAACGCTGCTTTTGCTTGAGCCATTCTGCATCTCACCTCTATTGTACACCTACTATCTGAGGTTAACATTGTTCCCAGACATTTAAATTCATTTACCTGTTTTAATATTGTTCCACTTGTCTTTGTTGTGCATTACGGTGATATCTTTTTCTTTGTTGTTACCAATTCTTCTGTCTTTTTGCTATTAAGGCTGAGTCCTTTATTTTTGTTTCCTTCACTATAATGTCCAACATTTCTTGTAACTTATTATCACTCTTAGCGATTAAGACTGTATCATTAGCATACCTTAGATTATTTATATTATGAGTTTCAATTATTATTCCAGGCATGTCCATTATGGATTTTAAAATAATCGTACTATACATATGAAATAAATCTGGTGACAGCACACAACATTGTCTAACACCCTGTTTTATTTTTTGAAACATTTCCAGTTGATTTCCAGCTCTTATGGCCGCTGTTTTATGCCAGTACATGTTCTTTATTATTCTTAGATCTTTGCTGTCTACGTTTATGCCTTTTAGATTTTGATTATTTCTTGGTAATTTACTTTGTCAAATGCTTTGCTATAATCTATGAAACATAGGTATAGATCTGTGTTCACCTCTGTGGCTTTTTCTACTAAAGATCTTATGATGTATATGGCATTGTTCGTTCCTTTACCTCCAACAAAACCACCCAGTTCATCATTAATTTCTATACTGATTTGCATGATGATTCTAAGTAATATCTTTGTCCTGTGACTCATAAGTCTTATTGTACGATGATCATCGCATTCATTCGCACCAGATTCGTTGGTAGGGCTATGAATATTGATTTTAGCAGGTCGTCTGGTATATATCGGTTTAGAGTTGTCAGTCCCTGGACATTTCGGGACTTGCTGAGGAGGGGATCTGAGCACCTATGGACATGGTCGGAGTGCAATGATGATGACCCGCAAAAAAACTCAATAACTCAATATCCGCTGTTGCAGACATCATTCAATATTGTTGTTTATATTTCTATTCCAAAATCATCTGTGGTTTCAATCTCTTCTTTAGTTATTTTAGCTGGTCCTTGAGCTTTTCATGCTTTCATATTTCGCAAGACGTCTTCCACTTCCTCTGAGTGTTTCTGATCCTTCCCCATTATCCTTAATATTTACTTATGATCGTTCATTATCATAAAGATATTGAATGTATTCTGTCCATTGTTCCCTTATGCTTTCTTGTTCAATTAGCAGTTTTTCTTCCTTTGATCTTAAACATCCAGTTTTTGATTGGCTGATCATATAATTCTGTCAAAACATGCCAGGATGGCCTGTTGGAAGGGCACGCGTTACTGAGTAAGATCTACATGCACGATGACTCAACTGGTCACTTGACTGCTGGTCTTCTTGAAATCGAAATCGTGTTAAGTGTGAGGTTGTTTACATTCAGTGTCACGGAATGAGGGCGACGAACGTTTAAGAGACAACACTTGAGTTTTGTCACAAACAACTGGGACTCATCAAGTCAAACACTAAGTTTATGTTTATTATTGGTTGTTCTAGTGTCTCATACATTTTACAGCTTTTAATTAGTTTCTTTTTAACTCCCACCACTTGTGTATACTGACACGTCATTAATGCTTTACATGATCAGAAGTACAGATAGGTACTATGATAGGTTGGGTGTAATCAATACCTGATCCCGTTAATCTTTTACTGATGAATAAATCGTACATTTCCTATCTGGTAATATTATTTCTCTTTTTTCTCTCTTTTTTCTCTCTTTTTCTCTTTTTCCCCTTTCTTTCTCTTTCTTTCTCGTTCTTTCTCATTCTAGCTTTCACTCAAAGACTCCTAAAGTAAAAGGAAACTCTTTATACAGAGCTTCGCAGCAGGAAGTGATCTGATCATCAGAAGCAGACCCTGTCAAGCAAGTGTTTCAGACCTTCCTGACACTCAAGGGTAGGCGGACCCGCCTGGGTCATGACTCCCAGGCGTGGACCTCCTGCTGCATTGAACTCGAAAGTTAACAATATCTTCGGCATGAAATCACTACACTTACTCTAAGCAGCACTCTTGATCGAAGCTACTGTCTACACCTGGTCGCTCACGGCTGTCTCAGCTTGAACCCAGCACATTGGTGTCCTAGTGGCAGCAGTCTAGAACGGCTTGTTTTTCGCGACGTCGTGAATAATTTTCTTTGTTAAATATCCGTCCTTAAGTTAGCGTAGATGAGTTCTGTTGTATTTTCGTATTTCGACCCAACACATCCGACTTCAGTACGACATTTTTGAGTACCAAGTTGCCTTCTCTCTTCGATCCCTACTTACTTTACCAGACTAGACTTCTGGTAATATAAATATCTTAGTGTTCAGCAATCTATGTGGTAAGCTCCATTTATCAGATTACGTTTTTATATCTAGTTACTATAGCTGACTGAGGTGGCCGTGGCAGTCGGGTTTTTAGTATTCACTAGTTAACACTTAGTTGCACTTCCCTTTCCATCTAACTGACCTCTGACTATGAAAACCTAGCAGCCCAACACTTAGTTGCACTTCCCTTTCCATCTAACTGACCTCTGACTATGAAAACCTAGCAGCCCAACACTTAGTTGCACATCCCTTTCCATCTAACTGACCTCTGACTATCAAAACCTAGCAGCCCAACAACCATTCGGTACCGAAACACGCCCGCCTTTCGTGAAATTCCAAAAGCAATTATATTTGTAGTTAGCTGCACAAAAAGTTGCTGTGTATGCATCCTAAGCGAGTTTTTTTTCTTTAACAGTGACAACTCGATAGAGTAATTGTGACCAGGTTTAGTTGACGTATTTAAAAAAATCAATGATTTACTCTAACTTTTAATTATAGTCCGTTCAGAAATTCATAATCACACCCGAATTAGTTTTCGTGATAACCGCTTGTTATTTTGATTTCAAAATTTCCATGCAATCTTAGAATATTGATGACGCAAAGATTTTGGTATTTTTTATTCCACAAACACAACATATTTTGCACATCAGCGAATTCCTTTGATCTTTTATGACGATATCACACAAGTTGATTCAAATTTTAGAGTTTACAGTAATCGTGTTAAATTTTCCAGTTTACTGCAATTCTTGTCAGAGGCGTATCTACATAGTGCTAAATTCTGCGTGTTGTTCGTTATGTGTATTTGCAAACATAAATTCATTTGATTACAATTAGTCTTGTCCTTCGGTCACCATTAGACCCAGGACGTCCTAACTGCAGTTGGAATTGAATTCATCTTAATTTTAATCATTCCGAATCTGACGATTCCAAGAGGTTGATAATCATTACTGGCTGGACAAATGGTAATCCATCTCGTTTCCAGTACTCATCTTCCACCCGCAGCACATGTTCAACACACTTCTTCCAGAACGGAATGTCTATTTTGAGAGAGAGACTCGCGTGTCAGAACTTCAACATCACACATTTTAAACGTCCTGTTCTGTTCTGCAACTTGTCCTTTGACGTGAGCTCAGACAAGTTCGATTGGATTAAGGTGCGCATGATATGCAGGGAGTCGAAGAGAGGTGTGGCCGTATTTGTCAATGATTTTGTCAACATGGTACACCTTTTTCTTATTCGTATTCTTCAAAAGTTGTAACAATTTGGGTTTTAAATATGTGTCGTCAAATTTGCTATTTCATTCGCAAGCCATGTCCTAATTTGCTCTTTTGTATTTGATGCAGTAGGCACTTTGTCTTCCTCTGATACGACATTGTGGTATGATGCATTATCCATGACTATGCATGAAGGTCTCTCCAGGATTGGTAAAAGATCGTTCTCCAACCAGTGCCTGAAAACGTTTCCATTCATTTCAGTATGGTAGTCCCTACCGTCGGTACTTTTTGATTGGAAAATAAGTCCCGCATCATGGACAAGGCCGTTTTCAGTGCTTCCAGCATGCGCTGGCCTTTCTGCTCGGAATTGTTCTTTTGAGTGTGCCATTTACTGACTGCCATTCTTTAGCATAGGTGTGGTGTGCGTTGACCCATAATTTGTCCAAATATACAATATCATACCGTTCACTCCGCCGCTCACGTATCTGTCTCAGGTAATTGCTTCTAGCAATGACCAAGTGTCGTTTTTTACAAATAATATTCCTGCCCCCAACAGTTTTTTTTCTGAAAGTGAAGCCGGCTCCTTTTCCTTCCTTGATTGACATGAGTGCACTCTGAGTCTTGCTTGATCCAACGAGAAAATGACGATCTATTAAGACCAAGCGCGAGTTGCGTTCGTCTCTCTGGGTCATGAATATCACAATATAAATGCCCCATCTTGGATTCCCTAAGGAAGTGCTGATATAGTAAAACAGTAACCTTTTGCATAGTTATAAATTTGCATTTCAAACTCTTTGTAATTTAGATATAAATGTTGGTATTTAAAGTCAACAAATTGTCTACTGAGTCTTCACAAAATTAATAAAGATACGCCTTCCCTTCGCTAATTAATGCCAAGGCCGTGGTGCGTCATGTCGTTCAATATTCAGTTTTGTGCACGGGATTTTCCTGAAGTTAGTGTTTCTGCAATAGCCAAACTATTTTACGTGAACGACCGCACCAAATTAATGTATATATCCTAAAATGGTGTCCAATTCGAACAGGGTGAATTTAATATAGCCTAAAGAAGAAAACTTTTAAAATAGATCAAATTTCTCAGAGCAAAAAATATTTCTATAACGTCATCAATATTCTAAGATTGCATGCAAACTTTGAAAGCAAAATAACAAGCGGTTATCACGCAAAGCTAATTCAGGTGTGATTATGAATTTCTGAACGGACTATAATAACTAAATTTAATAGAAATGTTCACATTACGTGGGTACAGACATTTGTTATTGATAACGTTACGTGACATATTAAATGGTTATGGTTATGATTAGTCGAAGGCCCCGGTATCACTGCAAACGAATCAAAATCCATAATTGCTCAACCGCCCGTGCTAGTGGAATCATCCGAATTATAACTCAACTTATTGAAGGATCCAAACGAAGATATGTAACTGCAGTCCCCATCATAGCAGCCTTTGACTAAAAAGTCTCACCTACAAGGCAATGGGTGCAATCATGATAAGTTTGGTAAAATATTAGTGTAAAGTGCTGGATGCTGTTTTACTGAATAGCTTCTCTCGTGGCTGAATCTGCCAACACTGGATAGAGAGATGCGACCGAAGAATCAATACGACTATGTTTGTTGTGAATAACCTCGTCTCTTTTATTCTGCACCTTCTATCTTCTGCTTTGACATCAACACTGCCTTGAAAGTTGCTGTGCCAATTTTTATTTTAATTTTGTTCTCCATGTTATACGATCTGATGCCAGATTCCTTCCGCTGAAGGGGAGAGAATTCACTCAAGGAAACCCTGCAAATATCCTTATATTTCATCACTAGTCTGCCCTTTGGTCTCTTCTGTACCTAAGTTCGCCATACAATATTTGTTGTGGAATACGATTCTTTTCCATTTCTCTTACATGACCAACAAACTCAGTCTCCAACTCCTAGGTAGCTGTTATGATGGCTTGACTCGTTTAAAGGGATTTGAGTTGCTTACTTTTATTACATCTCTTCCATACTCTAATGTTAACTAATTTATGTTGTGTCTCTTTTCTTTTCCAAACGGTGTCTATTTTATTGCATCTCTTCTTTTATTCTAATATTATTTATTTTATTGCGTCTCTTCTCTAATCCTTATGTTAGTCATTTTATTGCGTCTTTTCTTTTATCCTAATGTTATTTAATTTATTTCATTTTTTCTCTAATCTATGTGTTATTTATTTTATTGCATCTCTTCTCTTATCTTAATGTTGTTTATTTTAATGCATCTCTTCTCTTATCATAATGTTATTTATTTCATGACACCTCTTCTCTTATCCTAATGTTATTTATTTCATGACATCTCTTCTCTTATCCTAATGTTATTTATTTCATGGCATCTCTTTTCTTATCCTAATGTTATTTATTTCATGACATCTCTTCTCTTATCCTAATGTTATTTATTTCATGACATCTCTTCTCTTATCCTAATGTTATTTATTTCATGACATCTCTTCCTTATCCTAATGTTATTTATTTCATGGCATCTCTTCTCTTATCCTATTGTTATTTATTTCATGGCATCTCTTCTCTTATCCTAATGTTATTTATTTCATGGCATCTCTTCTCTTATCCTAATGTTATTTATTTCATGACATCTCTTCTCTTATCCTAATGTTATTTATTTCATGACATCTCTTCTCTTATCCTAATGTTATTTATTTCATGACATCTCTTCTCTTATCCTAATGTTATTTATTTCATGACATCTCTTCTCTTATCCTAATGTTATTTATTTCACTGTGCCGCGTATATTTGTATTTGATTTAGCAACAAAAATTTCATAGACTGCGATATTACTCGTTCTACATCAGACCAGGAAATCGCTTACAGATTACCCTTCGCTTCATTTTAAAGACCGGAAATAAACATTTTGCTCTCTCTCTCTCTCTCTCTCTCTATCTCTCTCTCTCTCTATCTCTCTCTCTCTCTCTCTCTCTCTCTCTCTCTCTCTCTCTCTCTCGCTGTGCACCTGTTCTGTCAATTTCGCTATAATTTGTCCCATAAAATAAAAGTCACATTGACAGGAAATCTTGTCACCGATGTAGATCTATTGTTTAAGAGATGTTCATTTTCCAATAAGGCTACAAGGTGTCATGTTTTCGCCGAACATGTCCAGTCTGTTTGGTTTGAGTTCTGCGCTCAGCAAGGTTTTTATCTTATTATATAGTAAAGTAAAGTGCCCCCGTCACGCCAAGTGGCGTATAGGGAATATGGTGTTAGTGACCATAAATTTTACAGACCCTCGGCACATGATTCTTGGGGTAATGTGGTCGGTACTACGCCCATGCCGCTTTACTTTCCCAGAAAAAATCCGGTACCCATTAAAGGCTGGGTGAACCGGTGGCCGTTTGGTTGGTATCGAACCCTGTCTCTTGTCCTTTGTAGACCAGTTCACTAACCACTGAGCTATCGCTGCTATCTTATTATATACAGAACTAATAATAAGAGGAACACTGGCAGATCCAAACTCTTAGGCCACGTATTTCGATCGTCTGGTCAAGCAAAGTCCATTCTGCAAGGAACTGTGAAGGGATCGTGAAAGTGGGGAAGCTAGATAAATAAGATAGGGAGATCAAATAAAAGTATAGACCTTTCACGATTTTGCAGAGTCGGACAATAAAATGACTGAAGGTAGAAATACACGGAGGAAGTTCACGAAGTCTGTCAGTGGTGTCCCAACGACTTCCAGGGATCATGAAGATACTTGGAGATTTTTCTTCTTCTGCGGTAATGGCTCACTCAGACTAGGATTCTGGACTCTCTTATGAGGGCTGTTGTGTTTTAGTGATTCAGGGTACACTATAGGATTTTTCTCTTCCAAATGTGGGTGTGAGCCACATTGACCTCCATAGGTCTGTGTGCTGGGGGCAATTCTTTAAGATGGGCTTTGTTGTCATATCACCTTGGGTAAAGAGGCATTGACTGGTAGTTTGTATTTGAGTTCGGTGAACATGTGGTCCGTCAAAGTTTGATGAGAGATCACAACAGCTAGGACTGAAGATTAATAGAGATAAGACCAACATTATGAGAATTAATACAGTTGGCAATAACCAAATAAAACTAGGAGAATTACCTCTATTAGATGTACAATCTTACATATATCTGGGCAGTAATATAGATAAAGAGGGAGGAACAGAAAATGATACCAAAATAAGGATATCAAAAGCAAGAGGAGCGTTCATTGCACTGGGAAACATATGGAAATCCAAAGAAATTAGGTTAAATACAAAAATAAAAATTTTCAACTCAAATGTTAAGGCGGTCCTATTATATAGCTGTGAAACATGGAGAACAAGAAAATTGACAATCACGAAGATACAGACTTTCATTAATGGATGTTTACGCAGGATAAAAGGATGGAAATGGCAGGACAAAATCACTAACATAGAATTATGAAAATGTACCAGTCAAACACCAGTGGATAAAGAGATACAGCGAAGACGATGGCGCTGGATAGGACACACACTACGGAAGCCAACTGAGGGTATTACACAACAGGCCCTTTTTTGGAATCCCCAGCGGAAAAGACAAAGAGGAAGACCAAGGAATTCTTGGAGAAGACAGATAGAAGCAGAGATGAAGATGATGGGGAAGACATGGAATGATCTTAAAAGAATGGCAAGAAACAGAACGACTTGGAAAGTGTTTGTTGAAGACCTATGCTCCACGGGGAGCTAAAAAGGTAGAAGAAGAAGAACATGTGGTTACTCATTCTGTTGCAGCCAGTGCGTAGGTGAAGTATGATAACTTGATCACTCCTTGATAGTTGGAGGTATCCGTCCTTCTCGTTATGCTTTGGATAGATCACAGAGTTGTTGACAACGTAATACAATGGACAATGCTTTCAATGCTTTGGATAGATCACAGAGTGTTGACAACGTAATACAATGGACAATGCTTTCAATGCTTTGGATAGATCACAGAGTTGCTGACAACGTAATACAATGGACAATGCTTTCAATGCTTTGGATAGATCACAGAGTTGCTGACAACGTAATACAATGGACAATGCTTTCAATGCTTTGGATAGATCACAGAGTTGTTGACAACGTAATACAATGGACAATGCTTTCAATGCTTTGGATAGATCACAGAGTTGTTGACAACGTAATACAATGGACAATGCTTTCAATGCTTTGGATAGATCACAGAGTTGTTGACAACGTAATACAATGGACAATGCTTTCAATGCTTTGGATAGATCACAGAGTTGCTGACAACGTAATACAATGGACAATGCTTTTAATGCTTGGATAGATCACAGAGTTGCTGCCAACGTAATGCAATGGACAATGCTTTCAATGCTTTGGATAGATCACAGAGTTGTTGACAACGTAATACAATGGACAATGCTTTCAATGCTTTGGATAGATCACAGAGTTGCTGACAACGTAATACAATGGACAATGCTTTCAATGCTTTGGATAGATCACAGAGTTGCTGACAACGTAATACAATGGACAATGCTTTCAATGCTTTGGATAGATCACAGAGTTGCTGCCAACGTAATGCAATGGACAATGCTTTCAATGCTTTGGATAGATCACAGAGTTGTTGACAACGTAATACAATGGACAATGCTTTCAATGCTTTGGATAGATCACAGAGTTGCTACCAAAGTAATACAATGGACAATGCTTTCAATGCTTTGGATAGACCACAGAGTTGCTGACAACGTAATACAATGGACAATGCTTTCAATGCTTTGGATAGACCACAGAGTTGCTGCCAAAGTAATACAATGGACAATGCTTTCAATGCTTTGGATAGATCATAGAGTTGCTGACAACGTAATACAATGGACAATGCTTTCAGGACTGGAAGATTTGGATTGCGGTGGTGATCTTTGCTGTTTCCTCCATCGACCAACACATCCATAAAATAAACAATCTGCACAAATACAGAAGCCAGGCTGTACTGTATGCGTAAGTAAAAACAAATCTGAAACAAGTGCAACGTTTCAAATACTTGGGCACAATAATAACATCAGATGGGAGATGCACCACAGAAATAAAATGCAGAATAGCTCAGGCCAAAATAGCATTTCAGAAAATGAAAAATATCTTAAGCAACAAATCTATGTCAATAAAAATGAGAAAGAGAGTTCATCGGTGCTATATAGAACCAATTCTGTCCTATGGAAGCGAATCATGGACAATAGACAAACAAATGAAAAGACGATTAGAAACCACAGAGATGGGATTTCTCTGAAGAATGTTGAAAGTTCCATGGACAGCTAAAAAGACCAATGAGGAAGTTCTCAAAGAGGCCAACACAAAAAGGGAGCTCTTAAAAAACATAAGAAAGAAGCAATCAACATGTTCGGGCACATCATGAGAAGAGGAAAGTTGGAATACTTGGTTACAGCTGGCAAAATAAAAGGAAAGAGATATCGCGGACGACAAAGAGAGAAAATACTGGATAGCTTGGTGCCAGGGCATGGAAAACAGTCAATAACAGAACTGATAGGATGCACTGTAGATAGAAGATTGTGGAGGGACATGATCGCCTACGCCTACCGGTATGGCACATGATGATGATGTAAGTAAAAGAAATATAATAGAAAGGTTAATGTAAAGGTCAAGTACGAGACTTGAATCGACGTTTTAGCACGAGAGTTTTCATCCATATGCGCTCGGCTACCTACCCAGAAGTGTACGGAGACTTCTGGATAGTGTTGCTTCAAGCATTAAAACTCACGATGCGAGGCGGCATTCCTCACCTTCCCAGATTGCAACCCTGGTACCCATTTCTGACAGCGGCTGGGTTGACCGCTGGGTATTTTTTTTCCCAACCACGAGTACAACTCACACTACTTCCAGCGGGAAAACGGGTTGTCCGAACATCGGTAGCCCAGTCGGGTGTTTTCTCTAGGCCGACTTCATTTTTTCTTCCTTTGCTCTCTGTTTCCAACTTGAGGGATTGCTTTGCAAATATCACGTTATCTCTTCGCATCACATGGCTGCCATATATCCACGTTATTTTTTTTTATTATTAAAGATGATATTGTTGATTGCATGGGATCTTGCCAATGAAAAACACAAAAGAAACTAAATGGATGTAAATACTGGAGATAAAGGACAAGGAGATGTCAAGACTGTCACTAGTTACCACAACAAAATTCCCACGCTGCTTTAAACTAACAAAATCAGCAATCGAGCGGAGATGCACTAAGGAATAATAGGAAGGATATGGAGCTGGAAAGTTTATATTCTCAGAAGAGATCGCGAAACAAACGCAAAGAAAAGAAAGAAATAGATGAAAAGTGAGAGCCAGAATTTGGGCAGAATTACCTTACCATAGTCGCAAGAAATTGAGGAACTTTGTCCTTACCAGCCATAGACTACTTTGTCTGTTTGGAATAAGGTAAACAACGAGACATTTTGAAGATTATTGAGATAAAGACTGAGAAAACTAGGTTTACCTTCAACAATTAAAGCGTAAAGGAATTAAAAGTTAGTGTCCATGTATTTGAATGACAATCGGTACACTTTTATAGTTAACGTCAGTACCACGCAGAGCCGCCTTGTCTTTCCAAGGGAAAAAAATATCCGCTTTCAGTGGCTGGATGAACCCCAGTCCAAGCTCGATCCGTTAAAAAAAAATCAAATGTATCGCCCTAGCAGTAGTTAGCATGTAAGCTGTACAATTTGTGTAATATCATCTATCAAATGTATCGCCCTAGCAGTAGTTAGCATGTAAGCTGTACAATTTGTGTAATATCATCTATCAAATGTATCGCCCTAGCAGTAGTTAGCATGTTAGCTGTACAATTTGTGTAATATCATCTATCAAATGTATCGCCCTAGCACTAGTTAGCATGTAAGCTGTACAATTTATGTAATATCATCTATCAAATGTATCGCCATAGCAGTAGTTAGCACGTAAGCTGTACAATTTGTGTAATATCATCTATCACATGTATCGCCCTAGCAGTAGTTAGCATATAAGCTGTACAATTTGTGTAATATCATCTATCAAATGTATCGCCCTAGCACTAGTTAGCATGTAAGCTGTACAATTTGTGTAATATCATCTATCAAATGTATCGCCCTAGCAGTAGTTAGCATGTAAGCTGTACAATTTGTGTAATATCATCTATCAAATGTATCGCCCTAGCAGTAGTTAGCATGTAAGCTGTACAATTTGTGTAATATCATCTATCAAATGTATCGCCCTAGCAGTAGTTAGCATGTAAGCTGTACAATTTGTGTAATATCATCTATCAAATGTATCGCCCTAGCAGTAGTTAGCATGTAAGCTGTACAATTTGTGTAATATCATCTATCAAATGTATCGCCCTAGCATTAGTTAGCATGTAAGCTGTACAATTTGTGTAATATCATCTATCAAATGTATCGCCCTAGCATTAGTTAGCATGTAAGCTGTACAATTTGTGTAATATCATCTATCAAATGTATCGCCCTAGCAGTAGTTAGCATGTAAGCTGTACAATTTGTGTAATATCATCTATCAAATGTATCGCCCTAGCAGTAGTTAGCATGTAAGCTGTACAATTTGTGTAATATCATCTATCAAATGTATCGCCCTAGCAGTAGTTAGCATGTAAGCTGTACAATTTGTGTAATATCATCAATCAAATGTATCGCCCTAGCAGTAGTTAGCATGTAAGCTGTACAATTTGTGTAATATCATCTATCAAATGTATCGCCCTAGCACTAGTTAGCATGTAAGCTGTACAATTTATGTAATATCATCTATCAAATGTATCGCCATAGCAGTAGTTAGCACGTAAGCTGTACAATTTGTGTAATATCATCTATCAAATGTATCGCCCTAGCAGTAGTTAGCATATAAGCTGTACAATTTGTGTAATATCATCTATCAAATGTATCGCCCTAGCACTAGTTAGCATGTAAGCTGTACAATTTGTGTAATATCATCTATCAAATGTATCGCCCTAGCAGTAGTTAGCATGTAAGCTGTACAATTTGTGTAATATCATCTATCAAATGTATCGCCCTAGCAGTAGTTAGCATGTAAGCTGTACAATTTGTGTAATATCATCTATCAAATGTATCGCCCTAGCAGTAGTTAGCATGTAAGCTGTACAATTTGTGTAATATCATCTATCAAATGTATCGCCCTAGCAGTAGTTAGCATGTAAGCTGTACAATTTGTGTAATATCATCTATCAAATGTATCGCCCTAGCATTAGTTAGCATGTAAGCTGTACAATTTGTGTAATATCATCTATCAAATGTATCGCCCTAGCAGTAGTTAGCATGTAAGCTGTACAATTTGTGTAATATCATCTATCAAATGTATCGCCCTAGCAGTAGTTAGCATGTAAGCTGTACAATTTGTGTAATATCATCTATCAAATGTATCGCCCTAGCAGTAGTTAGCATGTTAGCTGTACAATTTGTGTAATATCATCTATCAAATGTATCGCCCTAGCACTAGTTAGCATGTAAGCTGTACAATTTATGTAATATCATCTATCAAATGTATCGCCATAGCAGTAGTTAGCACGTAAGCTGTACAATTTGTGTAATATCATCTATCACATGTATCGCCCTAGCAGTAGTTAGCATGTAAGCTGTACAATTTGTGTAATATCATCTATCAAATGTATCGCCCTAGCAGTAGTTAGCATGTAAGCTGTACAATTTGTGTAATATCATCTATCAAATGTATCGCCCTAGCAGTAGTTAGCATGTTAGCTGTACAATTTGTGTAATATCATCTATCAAATGTATCGCCCTAGCACTAGTTAGCATGTAAGCTGTACAATTTATGTAATATCATCTATCAAATGTATCGCCATAGCAGTAGTTAGCACGTAAGCTGTACAATTTGTGTAATATCATCTATCACATGTATCGCCCTAGCAGTAGTTAGCATATAAGCTGTACAATTTGTGTAATATCATCTATCAAATGTATCGCCCTAGCACTAGTTAGCATGTAAGCTGTACAATTTATGTAATATCATCTATCAAATGTATCGCCCTAGCAGTAGTTAGCATGTAAGCTGTACAATTTGTGTAATATCATCTATCAAATGTATCGCCCTAGCAGTAGTTAGCATGTAAGCTGTACAATTTGTGTAATATCATCTATCAAATGTATCGCCCTAGCAGTAGTTAGCATGTAAGCTGTACAATTTGTGTAATATCATCTATCAAATGTATCGCCCTAGCAGTAGTTAGCATGTAAGCTGTACAATTTGTGTAATATCATCTATCAAATGTATCGCCCTAGCATTAGTTAGCATGTAAGCTGTACAATTTGTGTAATATCATCTATCAAATGTATCGCCCTAGCATTAGTTAGCATGTAAGCTGTACAATTTGTGTAATATCATCTATCAAATGTATCGCCCTAGCAGTAGTTAGCATGTAAGCTGTACAATTTGTGTAATATCATCTATCAAATGTATCGCCCTAGCAGTAGTTAGCATGTAAGCTGTACAATTTGTGTAATATCATCTATCAAATGTATCGCCCTAGCAGTAGTTAGCATGTAAGCTGTACAATTTGTGTAATATCATCTATCAAATGTATCGCCCTAGCAGTAGTTAGCATGTAAGCTGTACAATTTGTGTAATATCATCTATCAAATGTATCGCCTAGCACTAGTTAGCATGTAAGCTGTACAATTTATGTAATATCATCTATCAAATGTATCGCCATAGCAGTAGTTAGCACGTAAGCTGTACAATTTGTGTAATATCATCTATCAAATGTATCGCCCTAGCAGTAGTTAGCATATAAGCTGTACAATTTGTGTAATATCATCTATCAAATGTATCGCCCTAGCACTAGTTAGCATGTAAGCTGTACAATTTGTGTAATATCATCTATCAAATGTATCGCCCTAGCAGTAGTTAGCATGTAAGCTGTACAATTTGTGTAATATCATCTATCAAATGTATCGCCCTAGCAGTAGTTAGCATGTAAGCTGTACAATTTGTGTAATATCATCTATCAAATGTATCGCCCTAGCAGTAGTTAGCATGTAAGCTGTACAATTTGTGTAATATCATCTATCAAATGTATCGCCCTAGCAGTAGTTAGCATGTAAGCTGTACAATTTGTGTAATATCATCTATCAAATGTATCGCCCTAGCATTAGTTAGCATGTAAGCTGTACAATTTGTGTAATATCATCTATCAAATGTATCGCCCTAGCAGTAGTTAGCATGTAAGCTGTACAATTTGTGTAATATCATCTATCAAATGTATCGCCCTAGCAGTAGTTAGCATGTAAGCTGTACAATTTGTGTAATATCATCTATCAAATGTATCGCCCTAGCAGTAGTTAGCATGTTAGCTGTACAATTTGTGTAATATCATCTATCAAATGTATCGCCCTAGCACTAGTTAGCATGTAAGCTGTACAATTTGTGTAATATCATCTATCAAATGTATCGCCATAGCAGTAGTTAGCACGTAAGCTGTACAATTTGTGTAATATCATCTATCAAATGTATCGCCCTAGCAGTAGTTAGCATGTAAGCTGTACAATTTGTGTAATATCATCTATCAAATGTATCGCCCTAGCAGTAGTTAGCATGTAAGCTGTACAATTTGTGTAATATCATCTATCAAATGTATCGCCCTAGCAGTAGTTAGCATGTAAGCTGTACAATTTGTGTAATATCATCTATCAAATGTATCGCCCTAGCATTAGTTAGCATGTAAGCTGTACAATTTGTGTAATATCATCTATCAAATGTATCGCCCTAGCATTAGTTAGCATGTAAGCTGTACAATTTGTGTAATATCATCTATCAAATGTATCGCCCTAGCAGTAGTTAGCATGTAAGCTGTACAATTTGTGTAATATCATCTATCAAATGTATCGCCCTAGCAGTAGTTAGCATGTAAGCTGTACAATTTGTGTAATATCATCTATCAAATGTATCGCCCTAGCAGTAGTTAGCATGTAAGCTGTACAATTTGTGTAATATCATCTATCAAATGTATCGCCCTAGCAGTAGTTAGCATGTAAGCTGTACAATTTGTGTAATATCATCTATCAAATGTATCGCCCTAGCACTAGTTAGCATGTAAGCTGTACAATTTATGTAATATCATCTATCAAATGTATCGCCATAGCAGTAGTTAGCACGTAAGCTGTACAATTTGTGTAATATCATCTATCAAATGTATCGCCCTAGCAGTAGTTAGCATATAAGCTGTACAATTTGTGTAATATCATCTATCAAATGTATCGCCCTAGCACTAGTTAGCATGTAAGCTGTACAATTTGTGTAATATCATCTATCAAATGTATCGCCCTAGCAGTAGTTAGCATGTAAGCTGTACAATTTGTGTAATATCATCTATCAAATGTATCGCCCTAGCAGTAGTTAGCATGTAAGCTGTACAATTTGTGTAATATCATCTATCAAATGTATCGCCCTAGCAGTAGTTAGCATGTAAGCTGTACAATTTGTGTAATATCATCTATCAAATGTATCGCCCTAGCAGTAGTTAGCATGTAAGCTGTACAATTTGTGTAATATCATCTATCAAATGTATCGCCCTAGCATTAGTTAGCATGTAAGCTGTACAATTTGTGTAATATCATCTATCAAATGTATCGCCCTAGCAGTAGTTAGCATGTAAGCTGTACAATTTGTGTAATATCATCTATCAAATGTATCGCCCTAGCAGTAGTTAGCATGTAAGCTGTACAATTTGTGTAATATCATCTATCAAATGTATCGCCCTAGCAGTAGTTAGCATGTAAGCTGTACAATTTGTGTAATATCATCTATCAAATGTATCGCCCTAGCACTAGTTAGCATGTAAGCTGTACAATTTGTGTAATATCATCTATCAAATGTATCGCCCTAGCAGTAGTTAGCATGTAAGCTGTACAATTTGTGTAATATCATCTATCAAATGTATCGCCATAGCAGTAGTTAGCATGTAAGCTGTACAATTTGTGTAATATCATCTATCAAATGTATCGCCCTAGCAGTAGTTAGCATGTAAGCTGTACAATTTGTGTAATATCATCTATCAAATGTATCGCCCTAGCAGTAGTTAGCATGTAAGCTGTACAATTTGTGTAATATCATCTATCAAATGTATCGCCATAGCAGTAGTTAGCACGTAAGCTGTAAAATTTGTGTAATATCATCTATCAAATGTATCGCCCTAGCAGTAGTTAGCATGTAAGCTGTACAATTTGTGTAATATCATCTATCAAATGTATCGCTTAATCAAAGAGCTTCTATTCGCTGATGATGCAGTACTGGTTACTCAGGATGAATTCGTCCTGCAGTCAATGATTAACAATCAAGCAAGATCATGTGGGCAGATATAGCTTCTGATCATCATCTTCTGTTAGCCAAACTTAAAATTAAATTAAAAAGGTATACTACAACGAATAAGGGCAGAACGTATTTCAATGTAGGGTTTCTTAAAGAACAAGGAATTAAAGATAAATTCGCAGTCACAATATCAAACAAATACCAAGTCCTCCAACAACTAGAAAATACTATAAATATAGAAGATCATTGGAAACAGGTAAAAAATATATGGAAAGAGACATGCGAAGAAACACTGGGGAAAAGAGAACGCCAGAATAAGGCATGGATGACAGCAGAGACCCTGGATAAAATTAAAGAAAGAAAGAACAAGAAAGCAGACATAAATAAAAGCAAAACAAGAAGTAATAAAGCCAAGACACAGGAAGCTTACACAGAGGTGAATAAAGAAGTGAGAAGATGCATTAAAAGGGATAAGAGGAAATATATAGATGAATTAGCTAAAGAGGCAGAAGAAGCAGCAAATAAAGGGAATATGAAAGAACTGTACAACAGCACAAAGAAATTAGGTGGAAAATACAAACAGATCAACGCCTTTATCAAAGATAAGAAAGGAAATCTGCTTAGTAATATAAAGGAACAAATGGAGAGATGGAAGGAGCACTTTGAAGAACTTTTGAACAGACCTGGCTCAAATAATCCTCCAGATATACTACCAGCAGAAGAAGAATTACACGTTAACTGCGGAAAACCAAGCAAAGAAGAAATAATGAAAGCCATCAAACTGTTAAAAGATGGTGGAGCCACAGGACCAGATGAGATTCCTTCGGAAGCCATCAGGGCAGATGTTGTCACCTCTGCCAAGATGTTACATAATCTATTGGATAAAATTTGGGAGAGGGAGGGGATGCCTAAGGACTGGAGAGAAGGTTATATGATCAAACTACCAAAGAAAGGAAGTTTACAGGAGTGCACAAATTATAGGGGAATTGTGCTACTATCGGTGCCAGGAAAAATATTAGGCAGAATCATTCTGGAGAGACTAAAAGAGGCTATAGAGAAACACTTGAGAGATGAACAAGCAGGTTTTAGGAAGAGCGGATCATGTGCTGATCAAATAACTACTCTACGTATAATAGTTGAACAAAGTTTAGAACTAAAATCCCCACTTTATATTGGATTCATAGATTACGGAGGGCATTTGATAGTTTAGACAGAGGAATGCTTTGGAAGTTGCTGAGTCATTATGGAATCCCCATAAAGTTTATTAACCTGATAAAAACAATGTATGAAGGAACAAAGTGTAGTGTGGTGCATGAGGGACAGCTTACAGAGGCATTTGAGGTGAGGACGGGAGTAGGGCGGGGATGCCTTCTGTCTCCATTTCTCTTTCTGCTGGCCATAGATTGGATTATGAAAATAACTCAAAACAACAGAAATGGGATCCAGTGGTCGCTGGCCAAACAACTTGATGATTTAGACTTTGCTGATGACATGGCTCTCCTGTCGCACAGCCACCGGCAGATGCAAGGTGGAATGAGTATATTAGATGAGAGATCGCAACAGCTAGGACTAAAGATTAATAGAGATAGGACCAACATTATGAGAATTAATGCAGTTGGCAATAGCCAAATAAAACTAGGAGAAATACCTCTGCTGGACGTACAATCTTATATATATCTGGGCGGTGGTGTAGATAGAGAGGGAGGAACAGAAGACGATACCAAGGTAGGGATATCGAAGGCGGGAGGAGCTTTCATTGCACTGGGAGACATATGGAAATCCTAAGAAATTAGGCTAAATACAAAAATACAAATTTCAACTCCAATGTTAAGTCGGTTCTATTATATGGCTGTGAAACATGGAGAATAACAAAATTGACAATCACGGGGGTACGGACTTTCATTGGTGGATGCTTGCTAGCATTAGTTAGCATGTAAGCTGTACAATTTGTGTAATATCATCTATCAAATGTATCGCCCTAGCATTAGTTAGCATGTAAGCTGTACAATTTGTGTAATATCATCTATCAAATGTATCGCCCTAGCAGTAGTTAGCATGTAAGCTGTACAATTTGTGTAATATCATCTATCAAATGTATCGCCCTAGCAGTAGTTAGCATGTAAGCTGTACAATTTGTGTAATATCATCTATCAAATGTATCGCCCTAGCAGTAGTTAGCATGTAAGCTGTACAATTTGTGTAATATCATCTATCAAATGTATCGCCCTAGCAGTAGTTAGCATGTAAGCTGTACAATTTGTGTAATATCATCTATCAAATGTATCGCCCTAGCACTAGTTAGCATGTAAGCTGTACAATTTGTGTAATATCATCTATCAAATGTATCGCCCTAGCAGTAGTTAGCATGTAAGCTGTACAATTTGTGTAATATCATCTATCAAATGTATCGCCATAGCAGTAGTTAGCATGTAAGCTGTACAATTTGTGTAATATCATCTATCAAATGTATCGCCCTAGCAGTAGTTAGCATGTAAGCTGTACAATTTGTGTAATATCATCTATCAAATGTATCGCACTAGCACTAGTTAGCATGTAAGCTGTACAATTTATGTAATATCATCTATCAAATGTATCGCCATAGCAGTAGTTAGCACGTAAGCTGTACAATTTGTGTAATATTATCTATCAAATGTATCGCCCTAGCAGTAGTTAGCATATAAGCTGTACAATTTGTGTAATATCATCTATCAAATGTATCGCCCTAGCACTAGTTAGCATGTAAGCTGTACAATTTGTGTAATATCATCTATCAAATGTATCGCCCTAGCAGTAGTTAGCATGTAAGCTGTACAATTTGTGTAATATCATCTATCAAATGTATCGCCCTAGCAGTAGTTAGCATGTAAGCTGTACAATTGTGTAATATCATCTATCAAATGTATCGCCCTAGCAGTAGTTAGCATGTAAGCTGTACAATTTGTGTAATATCATCTATCAAATGTATCGCCCTAGCAGTAGTTAGCATGTAAGCTGTACAATTTGTGTAATATCATCTATCAAATGTATCGCCCTAGCATTAGTTAGCATGTAAGCTGTACAATTTGTGTAATATCATCTATCAAATGTATCGCCCTAGCAGTAGTTAGCATGTAAGCTGTACAATTTGTGTAATATCATCTATCAAATGTATCGCCCTAGCAGTAGTTAGCATGTAAGCTGTACAATTTGTGTAATATCATCTATCAAATGTATCGCCCTAGCAGTAGTTAGCATGTTAGCTGTACAATTTGTGTAATATCATCTATCAAATGTATCGCCCTAGCACTAGTTAGCATGTAAGCTGTACAATTTATGTAATATCATCTATCAAATGTATCGCCATAGCAGTAGTTAGCACGTAAGCTGTACAATTTGTGTAATATCATCTATCACATGTATCGCCCTAGCAGTAGTTAGCATATAAGCTGTACAATTTGTGTAATATCATCTATCAAATGTATCGCCCTAGCACTAGTTAGCATGTAAGCTGTACAATTTGTGTAATATCATCTATCAAATGTATCGCCCTAGCAGTAGTTAGCATGTAAGCTGTACAATTTGTGTAATATCATCTATCAAATGTATCGCCCTAGCAGTAGTTAGCATGTAAGCTGTACAATTTGTGTAATATCATCTATCAAATGTATCGCCCTAGCAGTAGTTAGCATGTAAGCTGTACAATTTGTGTAATATCATCTATCAAATGTATCGCCCTAGCAGTAGTTAGCATGTAAGCTGTACAATTTGTGTAATATCATCTATCAAATGTATCGCCCTAGCATTAGTTAGCATGTAAGCTGTACAATTTGTGTAATATCATCTATCAAATGTATCGCCCTAGCATTAGTTAGCATGTAAGCTGTACAATTTGTGTAATATCATCTATCAAATGTATCGCCCTAGCAGTAGTTAGCATGTAAGCTGTACAATTTGTGTAATATCATCTATCAAATGTATCGCCCTAGCAGTAGTTAGCATGTAAGCTGTACAATTTGTGTAATATCATCTATCAAATGTATCGCCCTAGCAGTAGTTAGCATGTAAGCTGTACAATTTGTGTAATATCATCTATCAAATGTATCGCCCTAGCAGTAGTTAGCATGTAAGCTGTACAATTTGTGTAATATCATCTATCAAATGTATCGCCCTAGCACTAGTTAGCATGTAAGCTGTACAATTTATGTAATATCATCTATCAAATGTATCGCCATAGCAGTAGTTAGCACGTAAGCTGTACAATTTGTGTAATATCATCTATCAAATGTATCGCCCTAGCAGTAGTTAGCATGTAAGCTGTACAATTTGTGTAATATCATCTATCAAATGTATCGCCCTAGCAGTAGTTAGCATGTAAGCTGTACAATTTGTGTAATATCATCTATCAAATGTATCGCTTAATCAAAGAGCTTCTATTCGCTGATGATGCAGTACTGGTTACTCAGGATGAATTCGTCCTGCAGTCAATGATTAACAATCAAGCAAGATCATGTGGGCAGATATAGCTTCTGATCATCATCTTCTGTTAGCCAAACTTAAAATTAAATTAAAAAGGTATACTACAACGAATAAGGGCAGAACGTATTTCAATGTAGGGTTTCTTAAAGAACAAGGAATTAAAGATAAATTCGCAGTCACAATATCAAACAAATACCAAGTCCTCCAACAACTAGAAAATACTATAAATATAGAAGATCATTGGAAACAGGTAAAAAATATATGGAAAGAGACATGCGAAGAAACACTGGGGAAAGAGAACGCCAGAATAAGGCATGGATGACAGCAGAGACCCTGGATAAAATTAAAGAAAGAAAGAACAAGAAAGCAGACATAAATAAAAGCAAAACAAGAAGTAATAAAGCCAAGACACAGGAAGCTTACACAGAGGTGAATAAAGAAGTGAGAAGATGCATTAAAAGGGATAAGAGGAAATATATAGATGAATTAGCTAAAGAGGCAGAAGAAGCAGCAAATAAAGGGAATATGAAAGAACTGTACAACAGCACAAAGAAATTAGGTGGAAAATACAAACAGATCAACGCCTTTATCAAGATAAGAAAGGAAATCTGCTTAGTAATATAAAGGAACAAATGGAGAGATGGAAGGAGCACTTTGAAGAACTTTTGAACAGACCTGGCTCAAATAATCCTCCAGATATACTACCAGCAGAAGAAGAATTACACGTTAACTGCGGAAAACCAAGCAAAGAAGAAATAATGAAAGCCATCAAACTGTTAAAAGATGGTGGAGCCACAGGACCAGATGAGATTCCTTCGGAAGCCATCAGGGCAGATGTTGTCACCTCTGCCAAGATGTTACATAATCTATTGGATAAAATTTGGGAGAGGGAGGGGATGCCTAAGGACTGGAGAGAAGGTTATATGATCAAACTACCAAAGAAAGGAAGTTTACAGGAGTGCACAAATTATAGGGGAATTGTGCTACTATCGGTGCCAGGAAAAATATTAGGCAGAATCATTCTGGAGAGACTAAAAGAGGCTATAGAGAAACACTTGAGAGATGAACAAGCAGGTTTTAGGAAGAGCGGATCATGTGCTGATCAAATAACTACTCTACGTATAATAGTTGAACAAAGTTTAGAACTAAAATCCCCACTTTATATTGGATTCATAGATTACGGAGGGGCATTTGATAGTTTAGACAGAGGAATGCTTTGGAAGTTGCTGAGTCATTATGGAATCCCCATAAAGTTTATTAACCTGATAAAAACAATGTATGAAGGAACAAAGTGTAGTGTGGTGCATGAGGGACAGCTTACAGAGGCATTTGAGGTGAGGACGGGAGTAGGGCGGGGATGCCTTCTGTCTCCATTTCTCTTTCTGCTGGCCATAGATTGGATTATGAAAATAACTCAAAACAACAGAAATGGGATCCAGTGGTCGCTGGCCAAACAACTTGATGATTTAGACTTTGCTGATGACATGGCTCTCCTGTCGCACAGCCACCGGCAGATGCAAGGTGGAATGAGTATATTAGATGAGAGATCGCAACAGCTAGGACTAAAGATTAATAGAGATAGGACCAACATTATGAGAATTAATGCAGTTGGCAATAGCCAAATAAAACTAGGAGAAATACCTCTGCTGGACGTACAATCTTATATATATCTGGGCGGTGGTGTAGATAGAGAGGGAGGAACAGAAGACGATACCAAGGTAGGGATATCGAAGGCGGGAGGAGCTTTCATTGCACTGGGAGACATATGGAAATCCAAAGAAATTAGGCTAAATACAAAAATACAAATTTTCAACTCCAATGTTAAGTCGGTTCTATTATATGGCTGTGAAACATGGAGAATAACAAAATTGACAATCACGGGGGTACGGACTTTCATTGGTGGATGCTTGCGCAGAATGGGGGGATGGAAATGGCAGGACAGGGTCACAAACGTGGAATTATGGAAATGTACCGGTCAAATACCAGTGGATAAAGAAATACAGCGAAGACGATGGCGATGGATAGGACACACACTACGGAAACCAACTGAGAGTATTACACAACAGGCCCTTTTTTGGAATCCCTAGGGAAAAGACAAAGAGGAAGACCAAGGAATTCTTGGAGAAGACAGATTGAAGCAGAGATGAAGATGATGGGGAAGACATGGAATGATCTTAAAAGAATTGCAAAAAACAGAACGACTTGGAAGGTGTTTGTTGAAGACCTATGCTCCACTGGGAGCTAAAAGGTAGAAGAAGATCATGTGATTTATTCCTTCCTGTCAATAAATATCAAGAAGACTGTGGTGTTTCAACAAGGTGTAGCCAGCCCCACAGCTATATTATTACATAACATACCCCTTGAATCTGTGAGAAAGTTCACCTATCTACGGTAACAACCACTGTCTCCCTTGAAGAAGAAATACATTTCCGAATCTGAAAGACAGCTTCCACATTTGGTAAGTAGGATGTGTGCTTATTACACTTCTATACGGATCAGAAACTTGGACTACCTATGCAGGGCAGAAGAAAAGGTTAAACAGCTTTCATGTGCGTTGCCTTCGGAACATTATTAACATCAAATGGATTGACAAAGTAACCAATTCTAAAGTCTTACAACGAGCCAAAATCACATCCACCATGGCAACACTTAGTAGGCTTAGACTAAGGTGGCTTGCTCTTATAAAAAAGAATGGGAAATTTTCGTATTCCCAAACAAATATTGTAGGGCAAACATAAGGACGGAAAGAGACCATAGGGCAGACCAGTGCTGAGATATTAGGATGTTTGCAGGGCTTCCTTGAGGGAATTCTCAATAAGTAGAAGAAATTGGGAAAATCTGGCTGCAAATCGTAGCAGGTGGAGAACAAGAATAACAAATGGTGCAGCAACTTTCGAGGCAGTGTGGATATCAAATTCAGAAGGCAAAAGGCTCAGGAGAAAGGAGACGAGGCCAGGCACTACGAATACATTTTGTTCGTTCTGCGGATGGATCTGTCTATCCAATAATGGCAGATTCAGCCACGAGAGAAGCTGTTCAGCAAAGCAACATTCAAAATAAGAGACTAATATTCATACTAAACTACTGACTTATCTTGATTGCTTGCTACCAACCGTCTTTCAAGACGCCAAAGGCCATATATATATATATATATATATATATATATATATATATATATATATATATATATATGTATATATGTATATATATAGAGAGAGAGAGAAAGAGAGAGAGAGAGAGAGAGGTATCGCTCTAGCAGTAGTTAGTACGTTAGCTGTAGAATTTATGTGAAATCATTTATCAAATGTATCGTCCTAGCAGTAGTTATCACGTAAGCTGTAGAATGTGTGTGATATCACCCATCAAATGTCACTTAGTATTACTTATTATTCGTGCCAGAAAGACAACTAATTCTCTCGCAAAATGGTAACTGGTTACAGTAATTGGTATCTTATTGAGATAAACGGTATCTACTTTATTTTTCTATCCTTCCTCTGTAATCTCATAACGAACATTTATTATAATTCAGTCAAACTCCATCATAACAGACACATAACGGGAGCTAGAATTCTCACGGCCTAGTTAAGGAATGACTCAAAAGGTTACTGAATTAACGTAAAGGTTAACCAATGCGGCGTGTCTGTATTTCCCTAATGTTGACACATAGAGAGAACATGATCCTCTTCATGCCTTTACAACAGACATAAAGGAACTGTTCGTGTGTACTGTACATATTCTCAATGAAAACGTGTGTTCAAGGGAGAGAACCCTTAATTGTGTATTATTTCGTCTGCGTTCGCTCATCAACAGCAGTTGTACAGTCAGAACAGCAGCAGGCTACACTGACCACTTCGAAGTTAGATCAAATGTAAGACAGGGGTGCGCACTATCCCCCTTTCTGTTTATTACATACATGGACTATACGAGCAAGTTAGCCAACCCATCAAGACAGAGGAGATCAATGAGCTTCTATTCGCAGACGATCAGGCACAAATACATGGAAAAATAGAAGACCTACAAGAACACTTAAATAGACTCAACAGCACATGCACAAAATAGAACATGAAAATCAACATCAACAAAACATAAGTCATGAATATCACATAAGAGAAACAGAGTATTAACATAACTATAGACGGCAAACAACTAAAACAAGTAGAGGAATTTAAATACCTAGGAAGTCTAGTGACAAACGACAATTCACAAACAGCAGAAATAGACTCAAGATGCAACAAAGATTGTAAAATCAACGGGCAGCAATCACCACTATTGTCGAACAAGTAAAATAACTCTAGAGGTAAAGCGGGCACTCTACAATACAATCTTCATCCCAACGATGTGATACCAAAGCCAGTCCTGGACCCTTGATACACGTGCAACAAGAGAAATAGCTTCTAGTGAGATGAAACGTGTCAGCCGAATGACAGGAAACAGCCTGAGAGACAAGATCAAAAATGAAGAACTGAGAAAAAACTAGAAATATCTCCCGTCGTAGAATATATGAAGAAACAACAGATAAAATGGTTTGACAACGTTACAATGTAGAAAGATAAAAACACAACGGGCCTTCAATAAACGTTGCGAGGACACCAAAGGCTGACCACGAAAAAGATGGATTGCCGGAATATTAGAAACACTAGGAAACATAACAGCAGCAGAGTGAACAGAAGGTGAAAAGACCACACATTATATCTTCCATGACGCTAAAAGGCAAATGAGGAAGGAAAGATGGATAAGTTCACTCTGGAACATCTCCTCTTGATCATCCGTCTCTTAAAGGGAGTTGAATGAGCTTAGGTGTGTTGATTAATCAACATTTTAGAAAGCATAAACATAGACAGCAAAGATCTAAGAATAATAAAGTACATGTACTGACAACAAACAGCGGCCATAAGAACTGGATACCTATTGGGAATGTTTCAACAAATAAAACAGGGTGTTAGACAAGATTGTGTGCTGTCACCAGATTTATTTAATATTTATAGTGAGATTATTTTAAGATCCATGCCTGGAATAACAATTGGAGATCATAATATAAATAATCTAAGGTATGCTGATAATACAGTATTAATCGCTAAGAGTGAAAATGAGTTACAAGAAATGTTGGACATTATAGTGAAAGAAAGCAAAAATAAAGGACTCAGCCTTAACAGCAAAAAAACAGAGGTAATGGTAACAACAAAGAAAAAGACATCACCTCAGTGCAAAATAAAGACAAGTGGAACAATATTAAAACAGGTAAACAAATTTAAATATTTGGGAACTTTGTTAACCTCAGACAGAAGATGTACAAAAGAGGTGAGATGCAGAATGGCTCAGGTAAAGGCAGATTTCCAAAAAATGAGGAAAATACTATGTAATCCATTTTTGACAATAGAAACAAGAAAAAGAGTTCTTAAATGTTATGTAGAGCCAATCTTAACATAAGGACAATAGGATAACAGACAAGAAACTCACTGGAGTCTGTAGAAATGTGGTTTTACAGAAGAATGTTGAGAATACCGTGGACAGCTAAGAAGAGTAATGAAGAGGTTCTGAGAAAGGTCAAAGCAAAAAGAGAGCTAATTTCCAATGTTAGGAAGAGACAATCATCATTTTTTTGGCCATGTAATGAGAAGAGAACAACTGGAATATATTGTAACAACTGGAAACATTGAGGGACGAAGTGATAGAGGGAAGCAAAGAGAAAAATAACAAACAGCTTAAGAGAATGGCTTGGCAGAAGGTCAACAACAGAAATTATAATTCCGAGATCGAAAGTTGTGGAGAGACATGATCATCTACGCCACTAGGCTCGGTACTTGATGATGATGAGATGTGTTGATTTGTCGTCTACAGCAAACTGCGATTCTTTGCGCTTTTCGGCCCAACACATCCGACTTCAGCTCGACATTTAAGAGTACCAGGTTTCCTTTTCTCTTTGAGTCCTACTCGAAGATGACTAGTCTATTTACACGGCGAGGAGGTGCGTTGGGATCTGCCCGGTATCGGCATACAGCCTATTCTTTACGATTCAGTTTTCAAACTTCCAGTCGTTTTTGTGAGAGCACCTGTCACAATGACCTATTTTGACTAAATGTCTACATATCACTATTGCCACTTTGGTGCATTTTTGACTAAATGTCTACATATCACTGTCTGGAGACAGCCCAGAGTTACAACTACCTGGGACATACTATAACCAATGATGGAAAATGCAAAACTGAAATAAACAAAAGAATAGGTATGGCAAAAAGTAATTTTAATGCCATGAAAAATATACTAACAACAAAACAAATATCAGCAGGGCTGAAAATAAGAATGGCAAGATGTTACATCTTCTCAATATTCCTGTATGGTGCAGAAACATGGACATTAGACAAAAAACAGAACAGAAAATTGAAGCCTTTGATTTATAGAAGAATAGGTAGAATTGGATGGAAACAAAAGATAACAAACGATAAAGTGTTAAAACAAGTGAAAATAAAAGAGAACTACTAAATACAATCAAGACAAGACAAATGAAATTTTTGGGGCATGTTAAAAGACACAATAGCCTACTGAAAGCAATATTGGAAGGAAAAATACAAGGTGAAAGAGGCAGAGGCAGTCCAAGACTAACATGGACGAGTAACATCAAAAGATGGAAAAGTCAATCTATGACAGCCTGCACCATCAAAGCAATAAACAGAGTGGAATGGCGATCCATGGTAGCCAACCTTCGTTGCGGAGAAGGCACACGATGATGATGATGCCATATCACTATTGTCACTTTGGTTCATTTTTAACTAAATGTCTACATATCACTATTGTCACTTTGGTTCATTTTTAACCAAATGTCTACATATCACTATTGTCACTTTGGTTCATTTTTAACCAAATGTCTACATATCACTATTGTCACTTTGGTTCATTTTTAACCAAATGTCAAATATTATTGGAACAAACAATTTACTAGTATTCGCTGATTAAAACGTATATACAACAGCGTATTTCTTTAATAAATATTTACATCTGGGCCATGCAGTAGTCTCTGTTTTATTCTATCCATGGAACCAGTTTCATTGCAGTCTGTAGTTGCCCATATCCGCTCCATCACTAACTACAGCATTTCTCAAAACGCATCGATAAATTCGATTGACAAAGTCGTTCCATGCACGTTCTGTTACGCACAGGCAATAGTTTCTTTATCCTCAAACATATCGGTTCACTAACGTGGAATTATGGAAATGTACCGGTCAAATACCGGTGGATAAAGAGATACAGCGAAGACGATGGCGATGGATAGGACACACACTACGGAAGCCAACTTAGAGTATTACACAACAGGCTCTTTTTTGGAATCCCCAAGGGAAAAGACAAAGAGGAAGACCAAGGAATTCTTGGAGAAGACAGATCGAAGCAGAGACGAAGATGATGGGGAAGACATGGAATGATCTTAAAAGAATTGTTAAAAACAGAACGACTTGGAAAGTGTTTGTTGAAGACCTATGCTCCACTTGGAGCTGAAAGGTAGAAGAAGATATCAACTTGTCCTATAAGTATCCCCACAGAAATGGGAAAATGCCGTAAAGATAGTTCTGTTTTTATTTGCTTGTTATTCATGAGATACCAGGTTATCTCATTTCGCAATGGCTACGTTTGTATAGAAACCATTAAGCAAGGTGTAGTGGCCAGTGCTTTAGCTTCGTATTAAAGAGAAGTCGGACTCAAACTCAGAGGACTAATATGAAAAGAAAATAAACCAGGAATTGGGACAGGGCTCAATCTAGTCTGGGAATTCTATAAAATAGTGACATCGAGATAATGAGATCGCTTGCCTTCTCTCACTTCCTAATGCAGTTAATAAGACGCGAAATACATTTATTTCAACGCAACATTTTATATTTCAGAACATTATCAAATTTTCTTGTAAAAATCTGTTTTAAAAGCTTTCAGCACCATGTCGTCATGACATTCTCAATGGTTGCCTCCATCGTGCCCCCGCCGTTTCCTCGGAGCGTGATCAAATCTCGTGTTCGCAGATGGGATGCACAATCGCTAATGTCATCCTTAATCTCAAATATTAGTTCTAGTTTCGGAAATATCCATAATGTCTAAAATAAATAAATAGATAGACAGATAGACAGATAGACAGACAGACAGACAGATAGACAGACAGACAGACAGACAGACAGACAGACAGACAGACAGACAGACAGACAGGTAGGTAGGTAGGTAGGTAGGTAGGTAGGTAGGTAGGTAGGTAGGTAGGTAGGTAGGTAGATAGATAGATAGATAGATAGATAGATAGATAGATAGATAGATAGATAGATAGATAGATAGATAGATAGATAGATAGATAGATAGATAGATAGATAGATAGATAGATAGATAGATAGATAGATAGATAGATAGATAGATAGATAGATAGATAGTATGCAGCCAATTTAAAACTGTGGAGATAACTAACAGAATATTCGTCAGTATTAAGTAGAGCCAGTCTCTACATTTCGGTTGCTTTGTTTGTTTTGAATGTGTGGTTTCGGGGAAACTGTAATAAAGAAGTGACTGTACTGAACTAAACTGAATATATTGTGACAACAAGAAAAACTGAAGAAAGAAAAGATAATTGAGTAGGAGGCAATAGTCAGCTGAATTGAAAGACAACTGTAGAGATAGAAAGGTGTTGAGTTGTTGCAAAAATTGACATATAATCAACAGAAAAAAATATGGACCAAAGGAGGATCGAACCCGTACTCAGTGGCACAGCGCCTTGCCACGAAAAGCCAAACGCTAGGGAAAACTGCCACAGTTAGCTGAGTGGCAGTGTTCCCTAGCGTTTGGCTTTTCGTGGCAAAGCGCTGTGCCATTGAGTACGGTGGCAGTGTTCCCTAGCGTTGTGTTTGACTTTTCGTGGCAAAGCCACTGAGTACGGGTTCGATCCTGCTATGGTCCCTATTTTTTCTGTTGTTGATTATTTGTCATTTTTTCCGAGTGCTGTAAACATACCTCTTCCTCTGAATTGATTCGCTGATTATCGCCTCGGAAGTTTCACTCTATAATAATATTCATTTATTATTATTTGTCACCAGCTACCAAGGAAGACTGACTAGGAAGTTGAGGCTAGTCTTAGTTCTAGCGAGGTATGTATCACTATCACCTTCAGACTTGGTAAAAGATGATGATGATCGTGTATTCGTGGAAAGAATAATTTGTGGCAATAGAACAATTAAAATACCCGCCACAAACCGTTGCACGCTGCACATAACCAGGAGACACAAGGCAGGAGAGAAGAGTAGCCACGGCTGCAACAAAATTTTTCCAGTAAAGGTCACAGGAAACTGTAATTCGTTCATAGTATTCGGAGTGGCGCTCGCTAAATCTCGGCTGTTGTGGGGCAGGGATAGACAGTGTTTTGTAGAAGTGCGCGACAAGTGATGTAGGTGGCTTGTTAGATGCGGACAGTTGTAACCTGTGCTGGAGAGAGAGCAATTTGGTTTATCTTTGTTGACAGCAAATATCGTGCGTTGATTAATACCTCTGCTGAATGTCCATTGAGATATTGCTGTATTTAGCCGATAACTTATAAATATACAGCCAACTTGAAATGTAAGTTGATACGTAATGTTCATTGATTAAAAAGTCAAAATGTGTATCTTAATAGATTATCATACTACTTGTGAATCAATTATCGCCATGTATTTAGACTTCTGTGCGTGTATTTATTATATATATATATATATATATATATATATATATATATATATATATATATGTTGTTTATTGTTCCAGATGATGACCTACTGAGCAGATACATCTTTCTGCGCTTGTTTTGTTTCTCACGCACGTAAAGCTGTAACATTACCACTTTTCCCTCTATTTCAATCGTAATAATTGTGTATCATTCTGTTTGTTGACAACATTCTCTCTAGTCTCTATGTATATACATGTTTCTCTCTATATCTGTAGTAAATACATGTTTCTCTCTATATCTGTATATACATGTTTCTCTCTATATCTGTAGTATATACATTTTTCTCTTTATATTTGTATATACATGTTTCTCTCTATATCTGTATATACATGTTTCTTTCTCATAATCTAATAGTTTCTTTAAAGCTGTCTGTTTGTATGTCAGGCTACGTGTACTTAGATTGTCTATCAGTTCATGTCTGTCTTACTGCATGTCTCCAACTTTATGTCTGTTTGTGTACAAAGTGTTTATACATATTTGCCTGTTTTCATTTGTCTACCGATTTCCGTCTCAATTCCTGTCTGAGCAATCTCTTTTCTTGTCTGCTGTTGTCTAATCCTTTTCTTGTCTGCTGTTGTCTAATCCTTTTCTTGTCTGCTGTTGTCTAATCCTTTTCTTGTCTGCTGTTGTCTAATCCTTTTCTTGTCTGCTGTTGTCTAATCCTTTTCTTGTCTGCTGTTGTCTAATCCTTTCTTGTCTGCTGTTGTCTAATCCTTTTCTTATGTCTGCTGATGTGTACAAGATTTTCTGAATCTGTATGTTTCTATCCGCCTGTATGACATGTATGTCATAGCGTTGTTTATGTGTTTATTTATTATTGATATAAATATAATCAATAATTTAATCTATGCTGATGATACTGTATTGCTAGCAAAAAAATCCGGAAGATCTACAATAATTACTGAATGAAATAAACATGACAAGCAAAAAATAGGGATTAGATATGTTGTTGTTGTTAGTGTTGTTGCGTTCGCCAGCTTTCAACTCTGACGAAGTCCCTAGAGACTAGGAACTGAATTTTGCGTGTTAATCCATTTTTTCCCTGGCAACCGTGTGCACAAGGAATTAGATATGAATCTGAATTAGATATGAATCTGAATTAGATATGAATATCAAAAAGACTAAACCTATGATGATAAACAAAGATAATACTCAAACCTACATGTGTATATCAAAATTGAAAGAATAGACCTGGAGACAGTTCAAGGTTACAATTATCTTTGACATACTTTGACATACAGAGAAGGAAAATGTAAAACTGAAATAAACAAAAGAATAAGAATGGCAAAAAGTAATTTTAATGCCATGAAAAAATATACTGACAAGACAACAAATAACATCAGAACTAAAACTAAGAATAGCAAAAATGTTATATCTTCTCAACATTCCTGTATGGTATCGAAACATGGGCATTAGACAAGAAAACAGAACACAAACTTGAAGCTTTTGGAATGTGGATATATAGAAGAATAGGTAGAATTTGATGGAAAGAAAAGAAAATAAAGGTTAAAGTCTTGAAACAACTAAAAATTAAAAGAGAACTACTAAAGACAATTCAAGCAAGACAAATAAGATTTTTGGGGCATGTTAAAAGACACAGTAGCCAACTAAAAGTAATCTTGGAAGGGAAAATACAAGGTAAAAGAGGTAGTAGAGACAGAACAAGACTAACATGGACGAGTAATTTCAAAAGATGGACAAGTCAGCCTTAGATAACCTACACTGTCAAAGCAAGAGACAGAGCGGAATGGCGCTCCATGGTGGGCCAACCTTCGATGTGGAGATGGCACTCCATGGTGGGCCAACCTTCGATGTGGAAATGGCGCTCCGTGGTGGGCCAACCTTCGATGTGGAGATGGCGCTCTTCGATGTGGAGATGACGTTCCATGGTGGGCCAACCTTCGATGTGGAAATGGCGCTCCATGCTGGGCCAACCTTCGATTTGGAGATGGCGCTCTTCGATGTGGAGATGACGTTCCATGGTGGGCCAACCTTCGATGTGGAGATGACGTTCCATGGTGGGCCAACCTTCGATGTGGAAATGGCGCTCCATGCTGGGCCAACCTTCGATTTGGAGATGGCGCTCTTCGATGTGGAGATGACGTTCCATGGTGGGCCAACCTTCGATGTGGAGATGACGTTCCATGGTGGGCCAACCTTCGATGTGGAAATGGCGCTCCATGCTGGGCCAACCTTCGATGTAGAGATGGCGCTCTTCGATGTGGAGATGACGTTCCATGGTGGGCCAACCTTCGATGTGGAGATGGCGCTCTTCGATGTGGAGATGACGTTCCATGGTGGGCCAACCTTCGATGTGGAGATGGCGCTCTTCGATGTGGAGATGACGTTCCATGGTGGGCCAACCTTCGATGTGGAGATGGCGCTCTTCGATGTGGAGATGACGTTCCATGGTGGGCCAACCTTCGATGTGGAAATGACGCTCCATGGTGGGCCAACCTTCGATTTGGAGATGGCGCTCTTCGATGTGGAGATGACGTTCCATGGTGGGCCAACCTTCGATGTGGAAATGGCACTCCATGGTGGGCCAACCTTCGATGTGGAGATGGAACTCCATGGTGGGCCAACCTTCGATGTGGAAATGGCACTCCATGGTGGGCCAACCTTCGATGTGGAGATGGCACTCGAGTAGGATGATTATTTTTTAAATATCTGCTGGTCAGTCTGTCTAGCTATATGCCTGTTTGTCTCTGTATAACCTTCAGTCTGTCTAGCTATATGCCTGTTTGTCTCTGTATAACCTTCAGTCTGTCTAGCTATATGCCTGTTTGTCTCTGTATAACCTTCAGTCTGTCTAGCAATATGCCTGTTTGTCTCTGTATAACCTTCAGTCTGTCTAGCAATATGCCTGTTTGTCTCTGTATAACCTTCTGTCTGTCTAGCAATATGCCTGTTTGTCTCTGTATAACCTTCAGTCTGTCTAGCAATATGCCTGTTTGTCTCTGTATAACCTTCTGTCTGTCTAGCTATATGCCTGTTTGTCTCTGTATAACCTTCAGTCTGTCTAGCTATATGCCTGTTTGTCTCTGTATAACCTTCTGTCTGTCTAGCTATATGCCTGTTTGTCTCTGTATAACCTTCTGTCTGTCTAGCTATATGCCTGTTTGTCTCTGTATAACCTTCTGTCTGTCTAGCTGTATGCTTGTTTGTCTCTGTATAACCTTCTGTCTGTCTAGCTATATGCCTGTTTGTCTCTGTATAACCTGTCTGTCTAGCTATATACCTGTTTGTCTCTGTATAACCTGTCTGTCTAGCTATATGCCTGCTTGTCTCTGTATAACCTGTCTGTCTAGCTATATGCCTGTTTGTCTCTGTATAACCTTCAGTCTGTCTAGCTATATGCCTGTTTGTCTCTGTATAACCTTCTGTCTGTCTAGCTGTATAACCTTCTGTCTGTCTAGCTATATACCTGTTTGTCTCTGTATAACCTGTCTGTCTAGCTATATATTTGTTTGTTTCTGTATAACCTTCAGTCTGTCTAGCTATATGCCTGTTTGTCTCTGTATAACCTTCAGTCTGTCTAGCTATATGCCTGTTTGTCTCTGTATAACCTTCAGTCTGTCTAGCTATATGCCTGTTTGTCTCTGTATAACCTTCAGTCTGTCTAGCTATATGCCTGTTTGTCTCTGTATAACCTTCAGTCTGTCTAGCTATATGCCTGTTTGTCTCTGTATAAATTTCAGTCTGTCTAGCTATATGCCTGTTTGTCTCTGTATAACCTTCAGTCTGTCTAGCTATATGCCTGTTTGTCTCTGTATAACCTTCAGTCTGTCTAGCTATATGCCTGTTTGTCTCTGTATAACCTTCAGTCTGTCTAGCTATATGCCTGTTTGTCTCTGTATAACCTTCAGTCTGTCTAGCTATATGCCTGTTTGTCTCTGTATAACCTTCAGTCTGTCTAGCTATATGCCTGTTTTGTCTCTGTATAAATTTCAGTCTGTCTAGCTATATGCCTGTTTGTCTCTGTATAACCTTCAGTCTGTCTAGCAATATGCCTGTTTGTCTCTGTATAACCTTCTGTCTGTCTAGCTATATGCCTGTTTGTCTCTGTATAACCTTCAGTCTGTCTAGCTATATGCCTGTTTGTCTCTGTATAACCTTCTGTCTGTCTAGCTATATGCCTGTTTGTCTCTGTATAACTTCTGTCTGTCTAGCTATATGCCTGTTTGTCTCTGTATAACCTTCTGTCTGTCTAGCTGTATGCTTGTTTGTCTCTGTATAACCTTCTGTCTGTCTAGCTATATGCCTGTTTGTCTCTGTATAACCTGTCTGTCTAGCTATATACCTGTTTGTCTCTGTATAACCTGTCTGTCTAGCTATATGCCTGTTTGTCTCTGTATAACCTTCTGTCTGTCTAGCTATATGCCTGTTTGTCTCTGTATAACCTTCTGTCTGTCTAGCTGTATGCTTGTTTGTCTCTGTATAACCTTCTGTCTGTCTAGCTATATGCCTGTTTGTCTCTGTATAACCTTCAGTCTGTCTAGCAATATGCCTGTTTGTCTCTGTATAACCTTCAGTCTGTCTAGCAATATGCCTGTTTGTCTCTGTATAACCTTCTGTCTGTCTAGCAATATGCCTGTTTGTCTCTGTATAACCTTCAGTCTGTCTAGCAATATGCCTGTTTGTCTCTGTATAACCTTCTGTCTGTCTAGCTATATGCCTGTTTGTCTCTGTATAACCTTCAGTCTGTCTAGCTATATGCCTGTTTGTCTCTGTATAACCTTCTGTCTGTCTAGCTATATGCCTGTTTGTCTCTGTATAACCTTCTGTCTGTCTAGCTATATGCCTGTTTGTCTCTGTATAACCTTCTGTCTGTCTAGCTGTATGCTTGTTTGTCTCTGTATAACCTTCTGTCTGTCTAGCTATATGCCTGTTTGTCTCTGTATAACCTGTCTGTCTAGCTATATACCTGTTTGTCTCTGTATAACCTGTCTGTCTAGCTATATGCCTGCTTGTCTCTGTATAACCTGTCTGTCTAGCTATATGCCTGTTTGTCTCTGTATAACCTTCAGTCTGTCTAGCTATATGCCTGTTTGTCTCTGTATAACCTTCTGTCTGTCTAGCTGTATAACCTTCTGTCTGTCTAGCTATATACCTGTTTGTCTCTGTATAACCTGTCTGTCTAGCTATATATTTGTTTGTTTCTGTATAACCTTCAGTCTGTCTAGCTATATGCCTGTTTGTCTCTGTATAACCTTCAGTCTGTCTAGCTATATGCCTGTTTGTCTCTGTATAACCTTCAGTCTGTCTAGCTATATGCCTGTTTGTCTCTGTATAACCTTCAGTCTGTCTAGCTATATGCCTGTTTGTCTCTGTATAACCTTCAGTCTGTCTAGCTATATGCCTGTTTGTCTCTGTATAAATTTCAGTCTGTCTAGCTATATGCCTGTTTGTCTCTGTATAACCTTCAGTCTGTCTAGCTATATGCCTGTTTGTCTCTGTATAACCTTCAGTCTGTCTAGCTATATGCCTGTTTGTCTCTGTATAACCTTCAGTCTGTCTAGCTATATGCCTGTTTGTCTCTGTATAACCTTCAGTCTGTCTAGCTATATGCCTGTTTGTCTCTGTATAACCTTCAGTCTGTCTAGCTATATGCCTGTTTGTCTCTGTATAAATTTCAGTCTGTCTAGCTATATGCCTGTTTGTCTCTGTATAACCTTCAGTCTGTCTAGCAATATGCCTGTTTGTCTCTGTATAACCTTCTGTCTGTCTAGCTATATGCCTGTTTGTCTCTGTATAACCTTCAGTCTGTCTAGCTATATGCCTGTTTGTCTCTGTATAACCTTCTGTCTGTCTAGCTATATGCCTGTTTGTCTCTGTATAACCTTCTGTCTGTCTAGCTATATGCCTGTTTGTCTCTGTATAACCTTCTGTCTGTCTAGCTGTATGCTTGTTTGTCTCTGTATAACCTTCTGTCTGTCTAGCTATATGCCTGTTTGTCTCTGTATAACCTGTCTGTCTAGCTATATACCTGTTTGTCTCTGTATAACCTGTCTGTCTAGCTATATGCCTGCTTGTCTCTGTATAACCTGTCTGTCTAGCTATATGCCTGTTTGTCTCTGTATAACCTTCAGTCTGTCTAGCTATATGCCTGTTTGTCTCTGTATAACCTTCTGTCTGTCTAGCTGTATAACCTTCTGTCTGTCTAGCTATATACCTGTTTGTCTCTGTATAACCTGTCTGTCTAGCTATATATTTGTTTGTTTCTGTATAACCTTCAGTCTGTCTAGCTATATGCCTGTTTGTCTCTGTATAACCTTCTGTCTGTCTAGCTATATGCCTGTTTGTCTCTGTATAACCTTCAGTCTGTCTAGCTATATGCCTGTTTCTCTCTGTATAACCTTCAGTCTGTCTAGCTATATGCCTGTTTGTCTCTGTATAACCTTCAGTCTGTCTAGCTATATGCCTGTTTCTCTCTGTATAACCTTCAGTCTGTCTAGCTATATGCCTGTTTGTCTCTGTATAAATTTCAGTCTGTCTAGCTATATGCCTGTTTGTCTCTGTATAACCTTCAGTCTGTCTAGCTATATGCCTGTTTGTCTCTGTATAACCTTCTGTCTGTCTAGCTGTATAACCTTCTGTCTGTCTAGCTATATACCTGTTTGTCTCTGTATAACCTGTCTGTCTAGCTATATATTTGTTTGTTTCTGTATAACCTTCAGTCTGTCTAGCTATATGCCTATTTGTCTCTGTATAACCTTCTGTCTGTCTAGCTATATACCTGTTTGTCTCTGTATAACCTGTCTGTCTAGCTATATGCCTGTTTGTCTCTGTGTAACCTTCTGTCTGTCTAGCTATATACCTGTTTGTCTCTGTATAACCTGTCTGTCTAGCTATATACTTGTTTGTCTCTGTATAACCTGTCTGTCTAGCTATATGCCTGTTTGTCTCTGTATAACCTTCAGTCTGTCTAGCTATATGCCTGCTTGTCTCTGTATAACCTGTCTGTCTAGCTATATGCCTGTTTGTCTCTATATAACCTGTCTGTCTAGCTATATGCCTGTTTGTCTCTGTGTACCTTCTGTCTGTCTAGCTATATACCTGCTTGTCTCTGTATAACCTGTCTGTCTAGCTATATGCCTGTTTGTCTCTGTATAACCTGTCTGTCTAGCTATATACCTGTTTGTCTCTGTGTAACCTTCTGTCTAGCTATATACCTGTTTGTCTCTGTATAACCTGTCTGTCTAGCTATATACCTGTTTGTCTCTGTATAACCTGTCTGTCTAGCTATATACCTGTTTGTCTCTGTATAACCTGTCTGTCTAGCTATATACCTGTTTGTCTCTGTGTAACCTTCTGTCTGTCTAGCTAAATACCTAGCAATATTAAAAAAAAAGAAGAAAAAAGTGGTATGGTGACAGCTTTACGTGTTAATGGACGAAACAAAAGTCGACGTTTCGGCCAAGTAGGCCTTCATCTGGACGAACAACAAACACAAATATATATATATATATATATATATATATATATATATATATATATATATATATATATATAAGGATATATTAACAAATTAACTACATGGCGATAATATGCTAGATACTCAAGAGAGGAAAATAAAAAAAAGGGGTCACTTCAGGATCTCTTTTTTTATTTCCCTTTTTTTTTATTTCCCTTTTTTTTATTTTCCTCTCTTGAGTATCTAGCATATTATCGCCATGTAGTTAAATTTGTTAATATATCCTTATATATATATTTTTGTGTTTGTTGTTCGTCCAGATGAAGGCCTACTTGGCCGAAACGTCGACTTTTGTTTCGTTCATTAACACGTAAAGCTGTCACCATACCACTTTTTTCTTCTTTTTTTTTTTTAGTATTGCTATTATCATCAGCTTTACAGCAGCTTCGCATCTCTACGCATCTTGGTGCATCTTGATGCCTTTACCTCTTGCTATATACCTGTTTATCTTTGTATAACCTTCTGTCTGCATTCCTTTCTTTCTGTAATGTACCCAGTAGCCTGTCTTCCTATCATGCGTATGCTTCTGTCTATCTGTTTCTTCTGCCCTTCTGCTTTTCCGTCTGACATTTTCCTGCTTGCCTCTCTATCCTCCAATCTGACTATCTGCACTTCTGTCTGTCTGCAACATATCTGACTTTCCTCCTGTTTTCTGCACACCCTCCTGTCTCTCTACCATTCTGCTTATTAGTCTGTCTGAGCACGACCTCTCACCAATGGAAAATTTCGCACAAATACACAGTCTATATAGGACACATTAAACTGGGCGTGTCCTAATATTTACCGATGTACAATATGTACAATAGAGGTGAGATGCAGAATGGCTCAGGCAAAAGCAGATTTCCAAAAATGAGGAAGATAATGTGCAATCCATTTTTGACAATCGAGACAAGAAAAAGAGTTCTTAAATGTTATGTAGGGGCAGTCTTAACATATGGATGTGAATCATGGACAATAGGACAATAGACACGAAAATCACTGGAGTCTGTAGAAATGTGGTTTTACAGAAGAATGTTGAGAGTACCATAGACAGCTAAGAAGAGTCATGAAAACGTTATGAGAGAGATCTAAGCAAAAAGAGAGTTGTATTTTCCAAAAATAGGAAGAAACAATCATCATACTTTGGCCAGGTATTGGGAAGGGAACAGCTTGAATATATTGTAGGAACTGGAGAAATCGAGGGACGAAGAATTAGAAGGAAGAAAAAATAAAAGATACCAGACGACTTAAGAGAATGGGTTGGCAGAAGGTCAACAACAGAAATTATAAATAACTGTCAAGATCGAAAGTTATGTAGAGACATGATTACTTGCCAGCAGGCATGGAACTTGATGATGATGACGTTGATGATGATGATGATGATGATTGAGTCACTGAATTTAACTACTGATATTAATTACAGTTATATTTCAATATGGAAACAGTTGTGTGGGTACAGACTGGAAGATAATATATTCTCATGTTCGCTTTTTTTTTTTTTGTAAATAAGTTCTTCCTGTTTGGAAACTGTAGAATTAATTTCTAGGAAAACTTGTTGATGCGTAAGTGGACTTATTTCTATGAAGAAGAGGGACTTAGAGCAGGAAGCTAATTTGGAAGAAGATATGAAACATATTGACGGGTGTATGGGGATATTTGTATGTGGACAGAAGGAAGCTTTTCTTCTTTTTATCCCTTCCTCATTTGCCTTTCAGAGTCGAGAAAAGAAACAGTTTGCCGTCTTTTCTCTTCCGTTTGAGTCTCCTGCAGTTATGTTTCCTAATGTTTCTAATATTCCATCGACCCGTCTTTCTCCTGGTCGACATTTGAGTCTGGTGTTCTCGCAATGTTTATTGATGGCGTATTGTGTTGTGTGCTGATATTTATGTCTATATCACTTGACAGAGCCATTTTATCTGTTGTTTCTTTATGTATTCAATGGCGAAAATTACTCCCACAGTTTTTTTTTCAGTTTTCCATTTTTGATCTAATCGTTCAGGCTGTTTCCTGTCATGCGTGTAAATAACCAGTTAATTTCGATTGTGGTGATATTTTTTCTTATTGTTCTTGAATCTGTGGAGTCCCATTTCTAGCATCGGTAGCACACAGTTGGAATGAAGAAAGTATTTTAAAGTACCCTTTTGCCTCTAGAATTATTTTCTTTTTGGACAGTAGTGATGACAGTTGCCTAATGATTTGACAAGCTTTGATGCATTTTGAGTCTATTTCTACTGTTTGTGAATTGTCAAAACCTAAATTGAAAACCAGACACTTACATCTAGAAAGATATGGGACTAATCCATATAGTATTGTTATGTGATGATGTCAAAAGTAAAGTAAAGAGCCCCCGTCACGCCAAGTGGCGTATAGGGAATATGGTGTTAGTGACCATCAATTTTACAGACCTTCAGCACATGATTTTTTGGGGTAATGTGGTTGGCATTACGCCCGTGCCGCTTTACTATCCCAGGAAAAAAATTCGGTACCCATTTAAGGCTGTGTAAACCCGGAAGCCGTCGATTGGGATCGAACCCTACCTCTTGTCCTTTGTAGTCCAGTTATGTGATGACATAGGAGACTTAAATTATCGATATACGAATGTGAGAATTATTAATAACGAATCGCATGGAGATATTTTTTTAGTACTGGAATAAAGTAAATGTGCTGAGTAGTCGCGTTATGTGGACAGCATGTTTATTCGAAGCCAGTCATGGAACCTTTTTTTTTTTTTTTTAACTCGAACTTTGGTCTTATTTCTAAGATGGTGAGGCTTGTTTTGACTGATAACTTCGGTTATGTAAATATAACCTTTATTGAGACATTCTATGTATAAGTTGATTAAACCAGAGACATATTTTAGGGCACGGCTGTATGTTTCCATCCCAAATGTGGCATTTTAGTTTTAATCTTGGAAATGTTGCATCCTCTATATATGGCAATGGCATGAGCCTGGTTTGTTCCGCTCATTTTTAAATCTGATATTTTGATTAAGGTGCTTTCAAATTGTGACACCAGGCACGAAATGTTACATTTCTAGCTTAGAAAAATATGTATGTGTGAATGATGTTTTAGTAAAATAAAGTTTGTTTTAAAAAGATAAAATATTTGACACATCTGCTAGTTTCAGGGGATGCAATATTCATTTTGTTTGAATTTTTTTTTTTTTTTCATTTATAAGATAGTTTTTTTTTTTTATAAATCACTTTAAAGAATGTATAATAGAAACGTAATGATGATAATCTCGAGTCTGCGTCTTGGCACGCGCGTAATTACCCATACATGCTCGGCCGCCTATCCAGAAGTGTGTTCGGAGACTCATGTCTAGTGCCGCCTCAAGCATCGTAACTCATGAGCGAGGTGCCATTCCTCGCCTTCCCAGAGTACTGTCCTGGTACCCATTTCTGCCATCGGCTCAGTCGACAGGAGGGATATTTTTTTTCCAACCACGAGTACAACTCACAAACTGCTTCTAGCGGGAATCGAACGTCTGTAGCTAGTGGGGTGGTTTTCCCTATTAGGCTACCGCCCCCCCCCCCTTTTTCCACACATATAATAGAAGAAGCTTGAGTTCGTTATCTTCCTGGAAAGATATCAGTGAGAAACATCTGTGAGGGAGATCTTTCAGGCAGGACTCATTACTTTCATTGCAACTTTGACATATATTCACCGAGACATAGAATATGAAAATCGGTTTCATTGTAACTTTGACATATATTCAGCGAGACATAGAATATAAAAATCTGTTTCATTGTAACTTTGACATATATTCACTGAGACACAGAATATGAAATTCTGTTTCATTGTAACTTTGACATATATTCACTGAGACATAAAATAAGAAAATCTCAGTTTCATTGTAATTTTGACATATATTCACTGAGACAGAATAAGAGAATCTCAGTTTCATTGTAATTTTGACATATATTCAGCGAGACATAGAATATGAAAATCTCAGTTTCATTGTAATTTTGACATATATTCAGCGAGGCATAGAATATGAAAATCTCAGTTTCATTGTAATTTTGACATATATTCACTGAGACATAGAATAAGAAAATATCAGTTTCATTGTAACTTTGACATATATTCAGTGCAACATAGAAGAAGAAAATCTCAGTTTAATTGAGACACGTCATGTGATATATTGTGTTAGAAACAATTTACGAATGTTGTTATCTTAGCGTTGTGTGCCGACCGCTACAAGAACATCACTAGGCATCATGCGAGTAATCGCCTCAACACATTCCAAACGGTACAACAAAACGTATGCGAGCCTACACTCACTCCCCCCACCAGTTAACTGTCAGCTCTTCACAGCCTGCTGCAATGATCATTCTTACACCAACAACCGCGGCCGACGCCCAGAAAACCAAATACATTCCGTACACCGCCGCTTCAAGTGTTTGTGTTGACAGCAAACATTGCACGGGGCCTCAGATTGGAGGTGTTGTTTGAGCTTTGAGGCTCTCCAATCTTCTCTAGCCGGCCTTTCCAGTGTTTTTCTTTTCTTCTTTAGTGCTTCTATTGGTAAACCAATTTGTAGAAATATGGTTTTACAGAAAGATGTTGAGAATACCATGGACAGCTAAGAAGAGTAATGAAAACGTTATAATTGATGCCAAGGCAAAAAGAGAGCTAATTTCCAATATTAGGAAGAAACAATTATCATTCTTGGCCATGTAATGAAAAGGAAACAGCTGGAATATATTGTAACAACTGGAAAAATTGAGGGGCAAAGAGATCGAGGGAAGCAAAGAAAAAAAAATACCAGACAGTTTAAGAAAATGGCTTGGTAGAAGGCCAACAAAAGAAATAATAAATAACTGTCGAGATCGAAAGTTGTGAAGAAACATGATCACCTACTCCAGCAGGCATGGCACTTGATGATAAAACCATTTTAAAAAAAAAATATATATATATATAAACATCCATATGAAAATATTGAGCCGCAATAGCTCAGTAGTTAGTGAACTGGACAACAAAGGACAAGAGGTAGGGTTCGATCCCAACCGACGGCTTCTGATCACCCAGCCTGTAATGGGCACCGGATTTTTTTCTGGGAAAGTAAAGCGGCACGAGCGTAATACCGACCACATTACCCCAAAATCATGTGCCGAAGGTCTGCAAAATTTATGGTCACTAACACCATATTCCCTATACGCAACTTGGTGTGACGGTGGTACTTTACTTTTTTTTATATGAAAATATTTAAAAATAATTTTTTTTGCTGTTTGGATTTTCATCACTGCATATCAGACTAATCCATAGCTGCTCGGTTATTCCCCTCAAGAATCTGGACAAAATCGTAGGGGAATCCTAGCCCACGTGCACAAACTCCGTAAAACGGCCTGGGATCCTAGCGCACATGCACAAACTCCGTAAAACGGCCAGGGATCCTAGCCCACGTACACAAACTCCGTAAAACGGCCAGGGATCCTAGCCCACGTGCACAAACTCCGTAAAACGGCCAGGGATCCTAGCCCACGTGCACAAACTCCGTAAAACGGCCAGGGATCCTAGCCCACGTACACAAACTCCGTAAAACGGCCAGGGATCCTAGCCCACGTGCACAAACTCCGTAAAACGGCCAGGGATCCTAGCCCACGTGTGTAGCGCGAGTGTACACAGAAGCTCCTGTTTATTGCCGTTATACGAGAGGGGTAGACATTGGATTCCACAACACAAGAGATCAGGGGAGGGTATATATAAGTATGTATGTATGTATATATATATATATATATATATATATAAAGTAACACGCAAACCCTAACCGGTACGCTTTCTATTTATAATGTACCTCTGAAGGGCCCCACCCCCAGCTCTTTTTTTTCTGTCTCAACTTCTTCCCTTTCATTCCACTCTCTTTTCTGTCTTCAACTATCCATCACTAATATGATTTTTACATTACAATTGTTTGTGTTGACAAATTAGGTAATTTATATAATGGCTTCAGTAGGTGATGGTATCTTGCCCTCGTGCGTCTTCATAGTTTTCAAATATGGCCTTCAAAAAATAAAAGATTGCCCATCCTTGCATTATACAGTGTGGGAATTTCAGCTTCGTGTTCAATACTTCCTCCTCTAAGGTTCTAAGTTCTAATCTTTCTTGTTTGTTGTCTGTCTGTGCTAAATGTGTTCCTGTAAAGGATAATGCGCATGTCAACAAGGTTGTCAGGTCTCGGCCAAGGTCAGCAGACACCGTCCTACAGGCTCCCAGAGAGAGAGAGAGAGAGAGAGAGAGAGAGAGAGAGAGAGAGAGAGTTCACTGGAGAATGATTGCATTTTCCTTGAGCTGCCATTTCTGTTGAAACCTGGCCAGCTGTCTTTGCACACGATAATAAAAGCTTGCGGTAGTTGCCTTATCGCTGACTGGCGTTTTAATCCTGGATTTTTTAATTTTTGCAGAAACCAAAAAAAAAAAAAAAAAATTCTGCAGGAGATAATTTTCTCTTGTCTGTTTAAATTACCTAGTTCTTTGTTGATTAGCATTCCGTGTGTTTTTGTGCAGAATTTTTTTTTCAGAACACTGTTAGTCATTTCTTTGTTCTCGCACACACAAGTAAAGGGCACCAAGATACATACAAATGCGAAACTGCTGTAAAGCTGATGGTAGTTAGATTTATTTGTATATCCCTATGTATTTTTGTGTTGTTTATTGTTGCAGCTGAAGGCCGACTTGGCCGAAACGTCGTTCTAATTTTGTTCTGTTTCTCGCCTACGTAAAGCTATTACCATACCATTTTTTTTTTTGTTTTCTTTTTTTTTCATTTTCATAAATCTCGTACATACACACTGGTCATTTTACAGTCAGAACACCCCGGAACGCGTTACTAACAATTTTTTGTATCAATGTAACGGTCATAAGATAAATCTTTTATAAAGAGTTAAAAACTAGGGTTCTTTGGCTCGTATTGTATTACCCAGAAACTACTATTATTATAATTATAAATTGCAACTGGTGCCAAATTGATAATAAAAACTAATTAGTTTGCGCAGTGATCGACACTCTCTAAATGTCGATCGAAAATAAAAAAGTAACAACAACCTTTCTATCTTCACTTGAAATAGGAGTTGAGCTATTTGAAGACATGCAAAATTGTATTTTTTATTTTTTATTTTGAAACAAAGAACAGTTGAATATCTGATCATTAAAAGAGTGACTTTGGAGAAGAGAGTAGATAACCGATCAATAAATGTAGGTGGTTCTCTTGAGCCTACAAAGTTTGATGACATTTTAAAGCGACGAATGAGAAATCACCGTCCATCTAAAGAAGAGACACACATGCCAGAATGGATTATTACGTTTTATTATACTGACGTTAAGAGTTCTTTTTTTTTTTTAACGGTTTAGAATTCCACAAGTAGAGTATGTAAGGGATTTGTATGAATTCCTGGACAGTGAAGAAAATAACTTTTGCCCCAGTGCAGTTTATAAGCACTTTCAATAGCATCACCAGTTCTACTGCTGGGTGTGAGTGAAGCCTTTCCAAGATCGTCCAGTTCTCACATTGACAAGAGTTTCTCTATAAATGATGACAGTTGGTACACTGATTTTCATCAAGTTTATTGTTTCTCTCCGATATTTTCCAAACATTAACATACGTTAGTTCTCTCCGATATTTTCCAAACATTAACATACGTTAGTTCTCTCATATATTTTCCAAACATTAACATACGTTAGTTCTCTCATATATTTTCCAAAACATCAACATACGTTAGTTCTCTCATATATTTTCCAAACATCAACATACGTTAGTTCTCTCATATATTTCCAAACATCAACATACGTTATTTCTCCTCGATATTTTCCAAACATCAACATACGTTAGTTCTCCTCGATATTTTTCAGCTATCAACATACGTTAATTCTTTATTTCTGAAAGGCAGGCATGTAGTAACTGACTCGAATACCAAGAAACAAAACTCTTTTCACTCATGCCAGCAGATCAATTGTCTTACCATACTCTCGGAGTCATTGAACAAATACTCATGTGTCTATGGCTCAAGCTCTGCTAACACTTTAGTAACACCAGAAGTACATTGAAAGAAAGCATAGATCACAGCTGACAGTTTCAATCCTAAAGTAGGATTTTAATATTAATTTTAAAAATGATGCTATATTTATGAATGAAGATGACCCAAGGAAGTGAACAGTCAAATAACTACACTCCATTCATTCTTGAGGTTGATTTTTTATTATTGTGGTTCAAGTTTGTGTTGTCGCACAAAAGTTATGTAGACATATTCTATATTATAGAATATATATTGATACATTTTTATATAATTATTATAGAATATATATTGATACATTTTTATATAATTATTATAGAATATATATTGATACATTTTTATATAATTATTATAGAATATATATTGATACATTTTTATATAATTATTATAGAATATATATTGATACATTTTTATATAATTATTACATAATATATATTGATACATTTTTATATAATTATTATAGAATATATATTGATACATTTTTTATATAATTATTACATAATATATATTGATACATTTTTATATAATTATTATAGAATATATATTGATACATTTTTATATAATTATTATAGAATATATATTGATACATTTTTATATAATTATTATAGAATATGTATTGATACATTTTTATATAATTATTATAGAATATATATTGATATATTTTTATATAATTATTATAGAATATATATTCATACATTTTTATATAATTATTATAGAATATATATTGGTACATTTTTATATAATTATTATAGAATATATATTGATACATTTTTATATAATTATTATAGAATATATATTGTTACATTTTTATATAATTATTATAGAATATATATTGATGCATTTTTATATAATTATTATAGAATATATATTGATACATTTTTATATAATTATTATAGAATATATATTGATACATTTTTATATAATTACTATAGAATATATATTGATACATTTTTATATAATTATTATAGAATATATATTGATACATTTTTATATAATTATTATAGAATATATATTGATACATTTTTATATAATTATTATAGAATATATCTTGATACATTTTTATATAATTATTATAGAATATATATTGATACATTTTTATATAATTATTATAGAATATATATTGATACATTTTTATATAATTATTATAGAATGTATATTCATACATTTTTATATAATTATTATAGAATATATATTGATACATTTTTATATAATTATTATAGAATATATATTGATACATTTTTATATAATTATTATAGAATATATATTCATACATTTTTATATAATTTTTATAGAATATATATTGATACATTTTTATATAATTACTATAGAATATATATTGATACATTTTTATATAATTATTATAGAATATATATTGATACATTTTTATATAATTATTATAGAATATATATTGATACATTTTTATATAATTATTATAGAATATATATTGATACATTTTTATATAATTATTTTAGAATATATATTGATACATTTTTATATAATTATTATAGAATATTGTAGACATAATCTAGGACGCTAGATAGGACACACTGCGGAAGTCAACTGTGAATAAGTATTATACGACAAACCATTTTTGGAATTCCCTATGGTGGAGCCAAAGAAGAAGGTATAAATGAACTTCGACAAGACAGGTCGAAATAGAGATAAAGATGTTTGGAAAGATTTGGAGCGATCTTAAGCATTTGGCGAGAAACAAAACTGATTGGAAAATGTTTGTTAAAGACCATGCTCCTCAAGGAGTTGAAAGTCAGAAGAGGAGTCTCACTTGCATGGCGCGTACATCGCAGCTTCCTGTAGATAACGATAAAACAATAAAATACACGTCACTTTACACTATTTTAAGGCTGGACAGAAAGTAGAGCAATTGTTGAGCGAAGACAAATAAACAACAACAAATAACTTATCATATCCTATCTAACCCACCACGCTACCCACACATTAGCAGTTACAAACTAAACTTTTCTTTACATACTTCGTACATAGAGGTATGCATGTATCAAATTACAATTAATCGTATCCGTGCATGAGAATTATTCCCCATACATACTTAAGCTCCGTTATAATAATCCTAGTCGCACATAATGACTACTAATTGCATAATTGTAGTCATTCACATTCACCTATTTGTATGTAATAAACACTACAACTCGGATGTACTTAGTTTCATATTACTACACTTTCATCATTACTACAATATCATTTATGAACTACTTTTTTCAGCTCACTTAGGAATTTCAGACCTAAAATGGTCTTTCTACCGATCTATATATTTTTTAAAAACTTAGCTACGTGTATTTTTTCTTGTTCTTAGATTCAATATAGACAAATAGAAAATTAATTACAGTAATCCCTCAGTTATCGCGGTTAATAGGGACCAGAACCGGCCGTGATAAGTGAAAAACCGCGAAGTAGTGTCACCCTTTCATTTTTAACATACGTACATTTTTTGTGTATGTATAATATCAATAAGTGTATATGAAACCATATAAGTGCATGTGTTATCATTAGAACATTAAAGAATAGTTTAATAATCTAAAACATTTTAATAAAATAGTCAGCGATGTACTGAGACCACGATAAATGAACCGCGAAGTAACGAGGGATGACTGTACTTCAAATTACTATTTCCCTTTTTTCATATATAAATCTGTTCAGATAAATCTGCTTATTAAATAAATCATATATCAATCTATTTACTTACAGAGAGAAGTTAGATAACAATTTATTGTCTTCTGTTTTTGTTTATTTTTCTCTTTCTTCTAAGCAGAAATTATGGACCTGTAAATCTCTGTGTCTCTGGCACACCTTCTTCCCACCACAAAAAAAAAAAAAAAAACCGACCTATATATTTCCAATTGAGTGTGACTGTTCTTCATTCTTTAGCACAAAATTCCACTAAAAACAACGTTATTTGGTGCGCATCAGTCACAGCATTTTATATGTTTTTGCTATTTTTGGTAAACTATATATACGTTCTAACAGAAGAATGTTGAGAATACAATTGATGCTAAGAAAAGTAATTAAAACGTTTCGAAAGAAATCAAAGCAAAAAGAGAGCTAATTTCCAATATTTGGAAGAAACAATCATAATTTTTTGCACATGTTAAAAGAAGGAGACAAGTGGTATATATTGTGACAACTGGGAAAATTGAGGGGCGAAGAGATAGAGGGAATCAAAGAGAAAAGATACAAGACAGCTTAAGAGAATGGCTTGGCAGTAGGTCAACAACAGAAATGATAAATAACTGTCGAGATCGAAAGTTGTGGAGAGATATGATAACCTACGCCAGCAGGAATGGTACTTGAGCATGACGATGATACTGAAGGGAGGTCAAAAAGTAATGCACACCAATGTTTTTCTCGGCTAATAATAAAGATAGGAATATGAAATTTTGCACACCTGGAATATGACATGTTCCAATTATGTGCACCAAATTGCACAGCATTCTGATAAATATTACGAAATCTATGAACCGTTAAAATGGAGCTTGTCAACAATGTCAGTTACAAACAGCGAATTGTCATAGAATTTCTGGTTGCGGAAAAAGAAACTGTGGCAAACATTCATAAACGACTGTGTGCAGTGTACTAATGTTCTGCAGTCGATAGGAGCACAGTTAGTCGCTGGGTTCAGAGAATTAAAGCTGCAGAAAGTGTACGAGTGGAGCTGCATGATTTACCGCGTTCTGGACGTGTTGCCTCGGCTACCAGCACAGACATGTTAAACCGGGCTGATGCCTTTATTCGTAAGGATAGGCGTATCACTAGTCAGCAATTGGCATTGCAGCTTACAGTCAGCAAGGGAAGTGCAATCATAATTTTTAAAACTCTCGGATATTCAAAGATTTGCGCTCGATGGGTTCCTCGGTGCCTAACAAATGATCACAGAGTTCAAAGGAAAACATTCTGTTCTGAATTGTTGGAGCGTTTCGGTGTTGAAGGAGAAATGTTTTTGTCAAAAATGGTTACCGGTGACGAAACGTGGGCACATTATTATGAGCCTGAAACAAAAATGCAGTCAATGGAATGGCATCATCCGCAGTCACCAAAAAGAAAAAAATTCAAAACATCTCCATCAGCCGGAAAGGTGATGATCACTGTCTTCTGGGACATTGATGGTGTGATTCTTGTTGATATAATGACAAGAGGTGAGACAATCAACTCGACAGCTTACATCAATACACTGACAAAACTCAAAAATCGGTTCCACAGAGTTCGGCCTAATAAGCCATCTGCAGATTTGTTGCTTCAACATGACAATGCACGCCCTCACACAAGCCTGGTAACACGGGAAGCAATCAACAAATTTGGTTGGACTGTACTGCCCCATCCTCCTTACAGCCCTGATCTGGCTTCCTCAGATTTCCATCTGTTTGGACCACTCAAAAAATTCCCACTTTGACAATGATGAGGATGTGATCCGTGCAGTTAAAAAATGGCTACGCGAGCCGGACAAAACTTGGTGCAAACGAGGCATTCATGACCTAGTTTCGCGTTGGCGTAAGGCAATACGCTTGGACGAGGATTATGTTGAAAAATAGGTAGTGTAAAGGGGATGTTCAGCTACAATCTGTGAAATTTCACACATTTTGCCCGAATAGTTTCCGAGAAAAAAATTGGTGTGCATTACTTTTTGACCTCCCTACGTATATACGCCCGTGTGGCTACCGACGATTATTCATTTGCACCGTCCGTCCTAGAAAGGACTTTAAGTGGACGTAGATGCGCCCTGTTGTATTTTTTAGCGTAACTGTTATATCTGCGCCTTACCCCACTTTCTACATCTGCACGGCCTACTAAGCACCGACTTGCTTCCACTCTTTAATCTCTACTCGTTTTGCCAGATTACTTAATCTGTTTCCAAAATCATTCTGGAAGATAGAGTAGGGTCTTGATCGGCTCTGCTTTTCACCAAACCTCATGCATACAGTCAGCTGTGATTCGCTGACCGTTTTCGGTTCAGTTGGTAGTGAGCACCTTTGCCGTCCCCTACTCTTTGTGATGCTCTACGGTTAGGGCTTCTTTCACGTAGTCACCTTAAAAACTGGGTCTCCTAGCTGCAGTCCGTTCACAAATTTATGGCGAAACTTGACTTCAATTTTCTCAGAAACTATCTGGCATGATGTCGTCATTTTTTTCACGCAATCTTTAACTTTCATGGATATAAAGAATTGGTAAATATTAAGCCCAAAGGCAAAGTGCATTTTGCAAATATGAGAATTTCTTATATAAATTGAGTACAAAAACAAAAAGTGTGCAAAAAACATTCGATTTGACTGTACCACACATCATACATTTCAACCCTGGGCCCCGTGCAGTTTAAGACGACGTGGATTGCTTGTTCACTTACAATTTGAAAGTGTTCCCGTTATTGAACGGAAGAGGGGATTGCAAAACCTTTGTCTCGCCTTAAAGTCACTTGTTTTTTTGTTTTTTTGGTTTGTTTTGTTTTACATACGCTACATATAGGCAAAATCCTACACTAGATCACTTTTTATTAGAAATAAATATTGTATTAAGGTCCGGGAAATATAAGACTGCAACTAACATTTGAGAGCAATCCATAAAATAGTTTCTGAGAAAATTGATTCAGAGTTTGGGCAACAATAACTGAACGGACTATACATACTCAGACTTTGACCTTGAGATCAGGTCAGGGTCATTGGGGGAAAAAAATCAGATTGACGGACTAAATGAAGCTTGAAATAGACATCTTTTGTTTGAATGCCGGCCATCTTCCCTCCATACTATAGCCACATACACCTGCCCAATCAGAGAATAACCTAAATTAAGTCCCTCCTACTTGTCAACATTCATTTTTGCGACACGAACACATTCGGGGCTTCTCCGTGTGCAGTGACGTCAGTCGTGTTAAATAATCGTTTATTTAATTACCGACAGAGAAATAACAGGCTCATTATTGAAGGTCACAGACATCCCTAAACACATTTACAAAAAAGGAACACAACAAAATACTGACGTTTCGGTCTACATGCTGCCTTCTTCAGAAAACGAGAACACAAACGAACAACGAAATAAAGTAAACTCTACTACGTCTAAGATAAGCGTCACGTGTAAATAAAGGAGAAATAAACAGAGGGATAAAAGATGAAAGCTTATATACTTATACACTACGCAACATTATATAGGGTGTTTATAAAGTCTCACTACACTTGGTATCTAGGTCAATTTGAAAAAAATGTTTATGACGTCATCACAATATGTGCTCAATGGTAAGTTCACTTGTTGCGACAGTTTTCTTAATGACTTGTCTGGACTTTTAAGGATTCTGTCTTGGATATCTAAACATATTTCATCATTCACAGCAGGCCTACCAGATCGTGGAGCATCTTCCACATTTCCAGTAGCAATAAACTTATTCAACAAATTTCATTGACAGTGGGAGCACATATTGTGATGACGTCATAAACATTTTTTTTTCAAATTGACCTAGATACCAAGTGTAGTGAGACTTTATAAACACCCTGTATATGCCATCATATGTAAGCAATGTAACATGATCTACATAGGCGAATCGGGAAGCTGTCTCGAGTTAAATGCCAGGAACATCTGTACAACATGACTCGAGATGCAAGCACCCCAATAACACTCCACTTCAACTCTAAATGACATCAGGGTAAGGTGGATGTCCAAGTTACTGGCCTATTGTCATGCTCTTCTGACAGCCGAAGCCGATTCACTTGAGAGAATCTTCTTATCGCCTGTATGGGTTGTCTAACCCCAGGGGGCATCAATGTATCTTCTTTCTCACCAGTACACCAGTAATCTATTACCCCTCTTTCTCTTCCCACCTCCCCCCACCTTCATTTCTTTATTTCACTCCCACTCCCCACCGTTTCCCCACTCTCTCCCTCTCCTTTCTCCCCTCCTCTGCTCCTGTCTGGGCCACCACACACTAACGCGATCTCCTCAGGCGATATTCAGGATCTATATTATTATAACACCCTGCCTTGCCAGTCCTCGATAATCCCTCTATTACGCCTCATTTATAGCCAGTTTTCTGAGTAATGTGTGGCTTTGTTTGCCCGTGTCACTCCATAAATACACCACCTCTCTATCTCTAGTGATTACCCGTGTCACGCTTGACTGCATCTCACACATTCTAATACCTGGTTATATTGTCCAGTCACATGACTGATTTCCCAAATCCCCTCTTCCCTCTCTCCTTCTGCGTCCCACTTGGTTCACAGTCTTCTACTCACTGGAAGCGTTTGGATCTTGCTTCAGTTAAGTCTCGCTTTAATTTGTATCTATTTTAGCTTACTAATTGTCGCGTATTATTTCCTTTTATTCTCCGATATCTAGTTCATCTCTCTCTGTTTCATCATTTCATCGTTTCATCTATTATCCCTCTGTTTATATCTCCATAATATACATGTATGCTCACCCTATATGTAGTAGAGTTTACTTTATATCGTTGTTCGTTTGTGTTCTCGTTTTCTGAAAGGAAAAAAAACGCATATACGCCGAAACGTCAGTATTTTGTTGTGTTCGTTTTCTTTAAAGCAAACACCATACCTTGTGGGAGTGTACGTAGTACCCCATCACTTGCTCCAGCTTCACCGCAGCACTGCATCTATTTGCCTTTTCCCTGCGTGTTTAATGAAAGCATTAAGATGTATAGATATTACTATTAGGCAGATCGACACGAAGAGCTACATTAGAAAGAAAGCGAAGCAATTTAAAAAAAAAAAACCTTAGAAAAATGATAGCAAAGGAACTATATTTGATAAATAATTGGATAAGCAATGGAGCAAAACAAATCATATTGGATAGAGAATGAGGTAAAATAAAATCATATTGGATAAACAGAGGAGAAAAATAACTATATTGGATGGAGAAGGAGGAAATGTAAAAAAAAAAAAAAAAAAGAAAAGTCCAATTATTTAGACAAAAAGTTAAAAAAAAACGACAAACCACTCACATTACATAGACAAGTGATTATTTTTTTTATTGTCATTATTTAGACGACCGAGAGGTGGAGAATCGCTTAGATCGGGGGGGGGGGGGGGGGCAACAACTAATAACATTTGATATAAGAGAAGCAGGAAAGTAATCACATTAGATATCAGAGAGGCAGGAAAGCAATCACATTAGATATCAGAGAGGCAGGAAAGCAATCACATTTGATATAAGAGAAGCAGGAAAGCAATCACATTTGATATAAGAGAGGCAGGAAAGCAATCACATTAGATATCAAAGAGGCAGGAAAGCAATCACATTAGATATAAGAGAAGCAGGAAAGCAATCACATTAGATATCAAAGTAGCAGGAATCAATCACATTTGATATCAAAGAGGCAGGAAAGCAACAACATTAGATATCAAAGAGGCAGGAAAGCAATCACATTTGATATCAAAGAGGCAGGAAAGCAATCACATTAGATATAAGAGAAGCAGGAAAGCAATTACATTAGATATAAGAGAAGCAGGAAAGCAATCACATTAGATATCAAAGAGGCAGGAAAGCAATCACATTTGATATCAAAGAGGCAGGAAAGCAATCACATTAGATATTAAAGAGGCAGGAAAGCAATTAAATTAGATAGAGGGATCAGTAGAAAGAACAATGATTGTGACTTTAAATAGAGGAATTTAAGAAAAAACCAATAGTGTCATTTCATTTGCATGAGGACAAACTAACAATGACAGTAACGTGACAGAACAGACAATTACATTATGTAAGTAAGGAAAGAGACCCGTCACGCCAAGTGACCTATAGGGAAAATTGTGTTAGTGATGATACTTTTTACAGACCTTCGGCGCATGATTTTTGGGGTAATATGGTCGGTATTACGCCCGTGCCGCTTTACTTTCCCAGAAAAAAATCAGGTACCCATTAAAGGCTGGGTGAACCCGGAAGCCATCGATCAGGTTGCAACCCACTCTTGTCCATTGCAGTCCAGTTCACTAACCACTGAGCTATCGCGGCTCCCAGACTATTACATTCTATCTATCTATCTATCTATCTATCTATCTATCTATCTATCTATCTATCTATCTATCTATCTATCTATCTATCTATCTATCTATCTATCTATCTATCTATCTATCTATCTGTCTGTCTGTCTGTCTGTCTGTCTGTCTGTCTGTCTGTCTGTCTGTCTGTCTGTCTGTCTGTCTGTCTGTCTGTCTGTCTGTCTGTCTGTCTGTCTATCTATCTATCTATCTATCTATCTATCTATCTATCTATCTATCTATCTATCTATCTATCTATCTACCTACCTACCTACCTACCTACCTACCTACCTACCTACCTACCTACCTACCTAACTATCTATCTATCTATCTATCTATCTATCTATCTATCTATCTATCTATCTATCTATCTATCTATCTATCTATCTATCTATCTATCTATCTACCTACCTACCTACCTACCTACCTACCTACCTACCTACCTACCTACCTATCTATCTATCTATCTATCTATCTATCTATCTATCTATCTATCTATCTATCTATCTATCTATCTATCTATCTATCTATCTATCTATCTATCTATCTATCTATCTATCTATCTATCTATCTATCTATATATATATATTGACCTTTCGAGCCGCAGGTGGCCCATAGGGCATAGACCCAGGTACTCTTTCTCTTATCTAAATGTTTATTCTAGTAGTTTTCTATCCTTGTAAAGAAATGTTATCTAATCTCGCCATTTGTCTCTGTTCTGTGCAAGCATCTCTATTTCATTGAGGGAGCCGATTCCTGCTGCTCTTGCCTCTCTGATCAATGTTCTTCTCAGTGTCTCTCTGGGTCGGCCTCTTTTCCTCTCACTTGTTGTTTCCCACATGAGGACTTGCTTGTGGAAAATAACAGGTAAGAGGAAAAGAGGCCGACTATAACATTAGATTGACATAAAAGCTTATATTCTATCTAAAAAGGCAATCGCGATCACATTAGAATAATAGATGGGCGTGTGTGTGGGGGAGAATAGACAGAAGTACACAAATCAGTTATATATGTATATCGCCCGTTGTCCGTTTACGGTTGTCCAAAATGGCAGTTTGTTTTAATTTCGCAGTGTTAAAAAGACCAATGAGGAAGTTCTCAAGAGGCCAGCACAAAAAGGGAGCTCTTAAAAAACATCAGAAAGAAGCAATCAACATTTTTCGGGCACATCATGTGAAGAGGAAAGTTGGAATGCTTGGTTACAACTGGCAAAATAAAAGGAAAGAGAGATCGCGGACGACAAAGAGAGAAAATACTGGATAGCTTGGTGTCATGGCATGGAAAACAGTCAACAACAGAACTGATACGATGCACTGTGGATAGAAGATTGTGGAGAGACATGATCGCCTACGCCAACCGGTATGGCACATGATGATGAGTGTCAATAATGTGATAGTGACCGAGAAAGTGTCTCTAACGGGTATATAGGTTTATATTAAAGTTGTCTAAAGTGTTCTTTTCAAGGAAGGAGGACAAGATCAGATAAATAGTTTTAAAATGTAACCATCTAAACATTGACAGTTGGACCGTAAAAGATTGTGTGTGACACCTTGCGATCCAGCACGAGGGGAAACCTCTCCAGACTACTCCCAAAGTGTGTTTTTTTTTTTAAGTTAAGCCCTTACTTAGACAGACTCATCAGGTGGGTAAGGGATAAACGTTTTATCCTCGAAGAAATCACAGAAAAATGGAAGTAAACTGCAAATATAAAGTAGTAACCATCTATATATGCGGAAAAAAAAACAAAGAAGTTGAGATTATAGAAGAAATTACGAAGAGGAAAATTAAAATACATGTACTAGGATTAGCGGACACCAAAGTAAATGGTAAATGCAACAGGTAAAGAAAACACACATGAACTGCACGACAATATTCTCAGAGTCAACAACACAAAAAGAGCAAAACACGGAGTAGGATTTATCATTGACCCAGAACACACAAAGAATATTCTAGAAATAAAATACAACTCAGAAAGAATAATCACAATAAGACTACTAGAAGATGACTGGAAAAACAAAGTATATACAGATTATGCACCATGTAACAAAAATGAAAAAAAAAACAGCGAAAACTTCAAAGAGACACTAAATGAAATTGTCAACAAGATTGATGAAAGTGACGACATGTTAGTGATAGGAGATTCTAATGGAATGCTTGGGAAACGTAACAGTAAGATCTGAAATATCTTGGGACCTTGTGGCGATAAGACAGCTGAAATAAATGAAAACGGAAGCAGACTGCTAAATATGTAATCAAAATGATTTATTTATCACCAACACATTCTTCAAACACAGAGAGTCGCAAGTATAAATCTGGTACAAGTGGAATGACACAACATGCAGAAGTCAGATAGATTTTATACTAACAAGAAAACAGAAGAAGAAAAGCGTAACCGACGGCACAGCTATCCCTAATATCACAGATGACATTGATCATAAAATGGTTATGATCACACTCAGACAGCCAAAAACAAAGAGAAGATACGCAAACGAACAAAAGAAGCAAAAAGAACTGACAATAAAAATAAAACAATTAAAATATCAAGAATCAAGGAAAAGCATAGAAAAAAACTAAAAGAGGAATTCAAGAATCTCCCTAACGAAAGTAAGCACAATAGATGATGAATGGAAATAGTTTAAGAAAATAGTAATCAATATCCCAAAAACGGTATGTGGGCCGAAACTGAGACAAAAATAAGGGAAAAAGAGCACCCCGTTTGGGGGACGAAGCAATCAGAGAAGCAATAAAAGAAAATGTTTGAAAATTGGAGGGAGAATAAGAACAGCTAAGAATATGAAAAATATGTTTTAGTTCGAAAAAATAGTTAAGATATTGATCAAAGAAAATAAGCAAAACAGATGACAGATTTCGGACAAAATAGGAGCAGGGACTTCAAGACAGCCACAAGAGATTTCTACAAAGCAGTAAAAGCAAAAAGAGCGAGAAAAGAAAACCACGATCCTACTGAGCTCATAAATGACAAAGACGGACAGCCAATATCAAATAACCAACATATGCAACAGAGATGGACAAAACATTTTGAAGAGATATTAGCTTACACGTGATAAAAACATTTGTAATAACTAGGGTTATCAAAATAGAAACAGACCTTTGAAATAAAACAACAAGGATTGTTGCATTCGTACATTAGACTGTAGGTTTGGGCTGAACAACCGAAGTCCTTCTGACAAAGAGAGACAAATAATAATAAATGAATATTTTCATGAACGGAAACTTCCGAAGCGACAGATCAACAAATCATTTCAGGGAAGAGGTATGTTTACAATAATTTTCTCTTTTTTTCTGAATGTTTTCAACAAAACGTGTCCCTTGGAATGATTTCTTCAGCTGACAATTGTAGATGTTTATTCGCAGACATCGCTGGCATCATTCAGAAAGCTGTGTTCTGGTGTTAGTGTTTCAAACCTGCCACATGCAACCTCTCACACATTTGAAAAGGTTTGTCTTCTCTGTATTGGAATATAGGAAAGTATAGGAAGAACAGCTTCCTATTCTGGGATAGAAAGAAATGGAAACAAACGATGAAGTCTTAAACCAACTAAAAATGAAAAGAGAACTACTAAACACAATTCAACCAAAACAAATAAGATTTTTGGGGCATGTTAAAAGACACAACAGCCTACTAAAAGTAATCGTGGAAAGGAAAATGCAGGGTAAAAGAGACAGAGGCAGACCAAGACTAACATGGACGAGTAACATCAAAAGATGGACAAGTCAGCCTATGACAATCTGTACTATCAAAGCAAGAGACGGAGCGGAATGACGCTCCATGATAACCAACCTTTGATGCGAAGACAGCATTCAATGACGATGATGATGATTGTCTTCCCTCTTAGGAATCTAATAATTTGGTCAGGCTGATTGTCTTGTTTACATTACGACCACAAAGATAAGGTTGAACATTGCTTTGGTCAGGCTGATTGTTTACATTACGACCACCAAGATAAGGTTGAACATTGCTTTGGTCAGGCTGATTGTTTACATTACGACCACCAAGATAAGGTTGAACATTGCTTTGCTCAGGCTGATTGTTTACATTACGACCACCAAGACAAGGTTGAACATTTCTTTGGGCAGGCTGATTGTTTACATTACGACCACCAAGATAAGGTTGAACATTGCTTTGGTCAGCTATAATAAATCTCATGTACTAACAACAGCCAACTGTAGATTTACTCAAGCCTGCGGGATGAGATCCTGAGATAAAAATCCTGGAAAACCTCCAACTAGTGTGATGCATCCAGCTTTGCTGTGGGTCAGCCGTCTATAACTCCTATAGATTATAGCGTCACGATAGTTGAAGGGTTTTCCGGTTTAATTTTCTGCCCGCGGGCCTTAGTAGATGTGCACTGCCACAGGTAATCTGTCATGACTCACTGATGTTTGTATTATGTCATGAATCGCTGACTCACACCACAGGTTAGACTTATATCATCTTGTACATATTAAGCAGCGGAGGATGGTAGGGTCGAGGTCAGGACATGATGAGAGCTCGCATTAAATGTAATTAAACACAGTCTAATTGTATATTGATATCTTCATCATCATCATCATCATCAAGTACCGGGCCTGCTGGCGTAGGTGATCATGTCTCTCCACAACTTTCGATATCGACAGTTATTTATCATTTCTGTTGTTGACCTTCTGCCAAGCAATTCTCTTTAGCTGTGTGATATATTTTCTCTTGCTTCCCTCTATCTCTTCGTCCTTCAATTTTTCCAGTTGTTACAATATTTTCCAGTTGTTCTCTTCTCATTACATGGCAAAAAAAAAATGACGATTCATGGTTGTACAACGAAGTAACGACGGTGGTTTTCTGTTGCCTTCCGTCGGTTTGTTTACGTTAGGCTCCGTTAGCCTTTGACTAAAAAGTCTCACCCACAAGGCAGTGGGGTTGTTTTACTTCGGGGTACCCTCCCTTAGCCTTTTACTCTCCCGAGCTTACCTGCAAGGCAGTCACAGGTTGTACCGTTTACTGCATACAGTAGCAGGTAAATTAACCCGACCAAACATATTGGTATACTCTGTCTGTTTTTAGTTTGACCGATAGCTTGTTAATTTGTGACATAAAAATTACAGCAATACAAACTACGTAAAATATTTCCTTCAAATATTGTCCTAAGTTATCATAACATAATTACATCATAACATTGTTTTACTGTTAACATCTCATAGTGGTTTGCTCAAGTTTATATTATATTATATTATATTATATTATATTATATTATATTATATTATATTATATTATATTATATTATATTATATTATATTATATTATATTATATTATATTATATTATATTATATTATATTATATTATATTATATTATATTATATTATATTATATTATATTATATTATATTATTTTATATTATATTATATTATATTATATTATATTATATTATATTATATTATATTATATTATATTATATTATATTATATTTTTAAGGAAACTTCGACCACAAAACCCTCCACTACCTTGTGGACTAGTTTCTAGTTAGAATCGAAGGTTATGGGAGTACACCCAGAGTAAAAATCCGGAGGGAGGGACCCTAAGGCAGTGGACGGCGTTAATCGTCTTTCTGGCATCCCCTGCACCTTCTTTCAATTCCGAACGTATGGACTTTGTCCCTCCTTCGGAAATCCTTGAAACGAAGTCGAGAGGGGGATAGTGCGACTGGGTAAAGCACTATCTCCATATCCTGTGCCCAGGCAGAGTAGGCAAAGTGAAATGAAGAGATGGTCTCTACAAGGTGTTAGAAGGCATAGGCTGCCCTCCTAAATTACTTAGGCTGATAATTTCCTTCCATGAAGACATGAATGGCCAAGTCCATTTTGATGGGAGTCCATCAGAGAATTTCAAAGTCAACAAAGGAGTGAAACAGGGATGTGTCCTCGCCCCCACCCTTTTTGGTATATTTTTTGCTGCCCTCCTAAATTACACCTTCGAAAACAGCTCAGGAGATATTTACATTCGCACAAGACCAGATGGCTCACTGTTCAACCTAGCACGACTAAGAGCAAAAACCAAAACAAATGTTGCCCTACTTAAAGAATTTTTATTTGCTGACGATGCAGCCCTAGTCGCTCATAGTGAGGCCACCCTACAGTCGCTGATCAACAACCTGGATAAAGCATGCGACCTTTTTTCACTGTCAATTAATGTTCAGAAGACAGTAATACTAAATCAAGGTGACTTCAAACCTATATCTATTACTCTAAAAGACTGCCCACTAGAATCAGTACAGAAATTTACATATCTTGGATCCACAGTTACGCAAACCATCTCTCTTGATGAAGAAATAAACTGTCGAATTGGTAAGGCAGCTACGACCTTCGGCAAACTCACAAAAAGGGCATGGAACAACACGAAACTAACTCAAAAGACTAAACTCTTAATATATCAAACTTGTGTGCTTAGCACACTACTATATGGATCCGAAACCTGGACAACATACTCAAACCAGGAAAAAAGACTAAATGTCTTCACATGCGATGTCTCCGCAAAATAATGCACATCAAATGGCAAGACAAAATAACCAACTTAACTGTCCTGCAACGTGCTAAGACCCTAACAATCATGTCGATGCTCAGAAGTCGAAGGCTAAGATGGCTGGGGCATGTCCAACGGATGGAAGAAAAACGCATTCCTAGGCAAATACTATATGGCGAGCTAAACACGGAAAACGACAAATCGGCAGACCTAAACTACGATATAGAGATATCTGCAAATCATCTCTGAAAGACTTCTCCATCTGTGAAAACGACTGGCAACATCTGGCAAGTGATCGCACATCATGGAGAGCACGTATAAGGAACGGTATAACAACATTTGAGACTGTTCTAAGACAGGACTTAGAAGAGAAGAGACTCATGAAAAGGATGGTAAACCTGTGGGTCAGCGAGCCTGACCTGTTCACTATGTGACCGCGTGTGTTTGTCAAACATTGGTAGAATAGCCACGAGAGAAGCTGTTCGGCAAAAACAATACCTCAAAAAAATACGCAATAGCCTCCACTAGACCGTCTGACAAGACGAAAAGGGCCATATATATATATATATTATATTATTATTATATTATATTATATTATATTATATTATATTATATTATATTATATTATATTATATTATATTATATTATATTATATTATATTATATTATATTATATTATATTATATTATATTATATTATTATGTTATGTTATGTTATGTTATGTTATGTTATGTTGTGTTGTGTTGTGTTGTGTTGTGTTGTGTTTGTTATGTTATGTTATGTTATGTTATGTTTGTTATTGTATGTTATGTTATGTTATGTTATGTTATGTTATGTTATGTTATGTTATGTTATGTTGTGTTGTGTTGTGTTGTGTTGTGTTGTGTTTGTTATGTTATGTTATGTTATGTTATGTTATGTTATGTTATGTTATGTTATGTTATGTTATGTTGTGTTGTGTTGTGTTGTGTTGTGTTGTGTTATGTTTGTTATGTTTTGTTATGTTATGTTTGTTATTGTATGTTATGTTATGTTATGTTATGTTTGTTATGTTATGTTATGTTATGTTGTATTGTAATGTATTGTATTGTATTGTATTGTAAAAAGTAAAGTATCCCCGTCACGCCAAGTGGCGTATAGGGAATATGGTGTTAGTGACCCTATATTTTACAGACCTTCAGCACATGATTTTTGGGATAATGTGGTCAGTATTACGCCCGTGCTGCTTTACTTTCCCAGAAAAAATTCCGGTACCCATTAAAGGCTGGGTGAACCCGTAAGCCGTCGGTTGGGATCGAACCCTACCCCTTGTCCGTGGTAGTCCAGTTCACTTACCACTGAGCTATCGCGGCTCCCGTATCGTATCATATCATATCATATCATATCATATCATATCATATCATATCATATTATATTACATTCTTTTGTATTGTATTGTATTGTATTGTATTGTATTGTATTGTATTGTATTGTATTGTATTGTATTGTATTGTATTGTATTGTATTGCATTGCATTACATTGTATTGTATTGTATTGTATTGTATTGTATTGTATTGTATTGTATTGTATTGTATTGTATTGTATTGTTTTGTATTGTTTTGTATTGTATTGTATTGTATTGTATTGTATATATTGACATATTGACGCAGCGCAGTGATTTTAATGAGGCTCTTGATAAGCTTGTCATCTACTGTTAATACTTTTCTATATGCTACAATGAAAAGATAGAAATCAAAATGTATTAGTTGAACCACTGTGGTCATGGTAGCCAGGACGATGATTTATGAAACGGCCTACCTAATTCTCACACACATTACATATCGTTGGACGTTTGTAGTAGGTTTGACCTACGTAGCCATTAGTTTTGACTCTAATTACATGACCTGAGTTATATCACGGCAGGCTGGAATATGGTGGATGTTGTTTGTTTTTTTACACTGACATTAACTCATTGAGCTGGAATGTGATTGTTTATGCTTTCATATAAAATATTATAAGAATTGTGGTCTCTGTTGTCTCCTTTGAATATTCACCACTGATGTTAAGATATATGAAGAACGATATTTTTAAAACATGATAAAAACTACAAATCTAAGTGGTATATTAGGTAAATATACATCGATACATAATTACATACTTATGTAAATATAGGTATGTCTCTTCTCAGTCATGTAGGATAGCTATGTACTAAAATTGTGTAAAAAAGGCTGAGACCAATAATAGAATTACAGTAAGCGATTAAATAAGTTCCGAAAAAAAAACAGGATGTAATTACGCCCTGTTCACCTTAAAACAGCTAGCAGAAGGGACGACAGAACCCAATCAAAATTTGCACACAGCTTTCATTGACCAGGAAAAAAACATTCAACAGAGTAAATAGAGAACAACTGGTGGAGATACTATCAACATACGAAGTAAGCCAGCATCTAACCAACCTAATTAAAAGTCTCTACATCAACAGCAGCTGCACAATCAGAACAGCAGCAGGCTACACGGACAACTTCGAAGTTAGATCAGGTGTAACACAGGGGTGTGTACTATACCCCCTACTATTTACTACATCATCATCATCAAGTACCGGGCCTGCTGGCGTAGGTGATCATGTCTCTCCACTATTTTCGATCTCGACAGTTATTTATCATTTCTGTTGTTGACCTTCTGTCAAGCCATTCTCTTAAGTTGTCTGGTATTTTTCTCTTTGCTTCCCTCTATCTCTTCGTGTTCAATTTTCCCAGTTGTAACAATATATTCCAGCTGTTCTCTTCTCATTATATGGCCAAAAAATGATGATTGTTTCTTCTAACATTGGAAATTAGCTCTCTTTTTCCTTTGACCTCTTTCAGAAAGTTTTCATTTCTCTTCTTATCTGTCCATGGTATTCTCAACATTCTTCTGTAAAACCCCATTTCTACAGACTCCAGTGATTTTCTTGTTATTTATTACATACATGGACTATATATGCAAGTTAGCTAACCCATCAAAGATAGGGAGATCAGTGAGTGTTTTATTTGCAGACAATCAGGCACTAATACATGGAAAAATAGAAGACCAACAAGAACACTTAAATAAACTCAAGATCACTGGCACAAAATACAACATGAAAATCAACATCAACAAAACTTAAGTCATGAATGTCGCCAAATATAAACAGAACACCAACATAACTATAGGAGGCAGGCAACAAAAACAAGTAGAGGAATTCAAATACCAAGGAAGTTAAGAAACAAACGACAATTCACAAACAGCAGAAATAAGACTCAGGATGCAACAAAGCTTGTCAAATCATTGGTCAGCTGTCACCACTATTGTCCAACAAGGAAATAACACTAGAGGGAAAACGGGCACTGTACAATACAATCTTCATCCCAACGTTGTGCTACCAATGCCAGTCATGGGCCCTAGATGCAAGAACAATAAGAAAATAACCACTACTGAGATGAAATGTGTTAGACGAATGGCAGGAAACAGTCTGAGAGACAAGATCAGAATTAAGAACTGATAAAAAAAAAGCTAGGAATGGCCCCGCCATAGAATATATAAAGAAACAACAGATAAAATAGTTTGGCCATGTGACAAGGCAGAAAGATCAAAACACAACACAACGAGCCCTCAATAAATGTTGCGAGAATACCATACCCAAGGGTCGACCACGAAAAAGATGGATCGATGGAATTTTAGAAACACTATGAAACATAACAGCAGCAGAAGCGAACAGAAGAGCAAAAGACAGCAAATTATATCTCCCTTCGACGCTGAAAGGCAAATGAGGAAGGAAAGAAGAAGAAGATATGATGTAAAAGGGAGTTCACACTCAAACTCAGTGTTGCTACTGTTACTAGCTCATCGTAACAAAGAACACTTTATTTATGTCTGTATTAATTGTAACAATGTTCGTCAGGAACTGCACTCAAATTAAAATATACAATTTCCAAGTATCCGACAAGATCCTCTTTATGTTTAACGACCCGTTTATTGAGTCTATTTATGTTTAATGATTTGTTTAATTCATCTATTTGTGTTTATAACAGATCGTTCATTTCATCTATTTGTTTGTGTTTAACGACCAGCTTATTTAATCTAATTGTTTGTGTTTAACGACCAGCTTATTTAATCTAATTGTTTGTGTTTAACGACCAGCTTATTTAATCTAATTGTTTGTGTTTAACGACCAGCTTAATTAATCTAATTGTTTGTGTTTAACGACCAGCTTAATTAATCTAATTGTTTGTGTTTAACGACCAGCTTAATTAATCTAATTGTTTGTGTTTAACGACCAGCTTAATTAATCTAATTGTTTGTGTTTAACGACCAGCTTAATTAATCTAATTGTTTGTGTTTAACGACCAGCTTATTTAATCTAATTGTTTGTGTTTAACGACCAGCTTATTTAATCTAATTGTTTGTGTTTAACGACCAGCTTAATTAATCTAATTGTTTGTGTTTAACACCTCGTTTAATTCATCAATTTTGATTAGCGATTTGGTTATTTCATCTCTTTCAGATCTCGACAGACATTTTTTTTTTCAGAGATTATCTTTCCGACGATACACAAAGAAAGACAGAAGTTTGATAGAGTGCCAGGTTGTAATACATTTCTGAAGAAAGAGCCAAAAAAGCGAGGCCAATATGGCCTCCCTGCCATTCATGTACCAGATGTTACTCATGAGCATCTTCGCAACTTTACAGGTAAGGCATTTGATGAGACGACAATGGGATTTTTATTTACATGCTCACTCACTCACTGTGCAGCGACAGCAGTAAACATAAGACACAACATTAGAGATTATTACTCTTAAAGTGTAGCGATATCAGTGACAAGAAGGGGCAAAATTAGGAATGGAAGGCTCACAATGTGTGGGAGCCGCGATAGCTCAGTGGTTAGTGAACTGGACTACAAAGGACAAGAGGTCGGGTTCAATCTTGATCGACGACTTCCGGGTTCACCAGCCCCAATTGGGTACCGGATATTTTCTGTGAAAGTAAAGCGGCACGGGCGTAATATTGACCACATTACCCCAAAAATCATGTGCTGAAAGTCTATGAAATTATGGTCACTAACACCATATTCCCTACATGTCACTTAACGTGACTCTTTACTTTACTTGCACTCCCAATGTGTAGCGATATCAGTGACTAGTATGGACAAATGGTAGAATGATACCAAGAGAGAATGATCTAACGTCGAATCAAGCTTAAAGTATATACAGTAACAAAAGTAACGCTGTTCGTCTATTTGTCGAGAATACCTTGATGTTTCAAATATTTAATGTCGTATATATGAAGTAGAGATCAAGCTGCCCTTTGACTCAGAATAAGTGGAGTTACACATTAATGTATAAGTTACAGCTCTACGAAATAACAAGAAAAATGAAATAATTAAACGTTTCGGCTACAAATCTTTCCTTAGATGACAAGGACACTAGACAATTACAAGATACAACTTGTCCTCAACCTCGCCTGATGATACATATATAGGAGTGCATGTATGTTCAGACCAGAGAGCCGCGATAGCTCAGTGGTTAGTGAACTGGACTACAAAGGACAAGAGGTAGGGTACGATCCCAACCGACGGCTTCCGGGTTCACCCAGCCTTAACTGGGAACCGGATATTTTTCTGGGAAAGTAAAGCGGCAAGGGCGTAATACCGACCACATTACCCTAAAAATCATGTGCCGAAGGTCTGTAAAATTTATGGTCACTTACACCATATTCCCTATACGGCACTTGGCGTGACGGGGGTACTTTACTTTTACTTTAATATGTTCAAATTCATCATGAATTGAAGTAACAACATAAAGAGAACTTTACAGCAGCATCATGTGTCATTAGGTTAAGACTGTCTGAAGAGCGAGAACCTGAATGTGTCTCCCTCGACACCTGCAAGAGATGTAAGGATTAAATGACAGAGATGCACCATTTCATACTATATCGTGAGATGTTTTCTTATTCAATATATGTTCGGACCATCAAGAACTAATTCTCCGACCTCCATTTCTGACGTTATTTTCTGTATTCTTTTCTTTCGGCTGTTGTAAAAAAAAAAATAAAAAAAAGTAAAAAGCCCCGTCACGCCGAGTGGCGTATAGGGAATATGTTGTTAGCAACCATAATTTTTATATACCTTCGGCACGTGATTTTTTGGGTAATGTGATTGGTATAACGCCCGTGCCGCTTTACTTTCCCAGAAAAAAAAATCCGGTACCCATTTAAGGCTGAGTGAACCCGGAAACCGTCGATCAGGTTCTAATACACAATTGTCCTTTTTAGTTCAGTTCACTAACCACTGAGCTATCGCGACTACCTTATGGTTGTTGTACTAAGCACAAATGATCATGATTGTACTCCGGTAATGTCCACTCTCCTTCAATCTCCAGTCTCTTTCCTAAATGAGTTGAGTCGACAGACCATCTTCGTTCCACAATGGACAACTCCATAGCGCTCATATCTCGTCCTCAGCACGTTCCTCAGCACGTTCCTCAGCACGTTCCCCAGCACGTTCCTCAGCACGTTCCTCAGCACGTTCCCCAGCACGTTTCCCAGCACGTTCCCCAGCACGTTCCTCAGCACGTTCCCCAGCACGTTCCTCAGCACGTTCCCCAGCACGTTCCACCAACATAAAGCACGTCCGCAATACACTAGGAAAAGAGCTGAAGATGGCTTCGGTTTAGAAGCCCGATCTCCGTGGCACCGACAAATACCTTGTCCCCAACCTCCTTAGTTGCATCTTACAACATGCATGACAGGTGACAGGAGCTCTATTCCTTTCTCCATTGACCGTGATCAACGCTCTGTTAGCAACACGAGCGGGTCTCTTCCCTAATAACATGGGAAGGCCTCAACACAGTAAACGAACTCCATAACAACGGCGATGACCAACCCTGGTGTGTTTTTTTTTAAGGAATAATAGAACAAATAAGTATGTGTTAGCACTCGGAAAAATTAACAGACAAACAACAACAGAAAAAAACGAAGAACAATATATGGTCCGAAGTGGGATCGAACCCGTACTCCCTGGCACCGCGCCTTGCCACGAGAGGCCGAACGCTTGGCACACTGCCACTCAGCCACTAAAAAATTGGCTATTGTAGTAGTGTCTTCCACGAAAGGCCACGAAAAGAATACAGACATTGAGAGCGCCTTTCGTGGAAGACACTACTACAATAGCCAATTTTTTAGTTGGCTGAGTGGCAGTGTGCCAAGCGTTCGGCCTCTCGTGGCAAGGCGCGGTGCCAGGGAGTACGGGTTCGATCCCACTTCGGACCATATATTGTTCTTCGTTTTTTTCTGTTGTTGTTTGTCTGTTAATTTTTCCGAGTGCTAACACATACTTATTTGTTCTATTATTCCCTATTATCGCCATGGAAGTTCCCCAGATAATAATATTTATGTATTATTATTTGTTACCTGTGTTTTTTTTAACTTCTTTCATATAACAACACGAAAATGTAGTTTTCTTAACAAATTGTTGGCCCTGGAAGCGATATTTGACCTGCTTTTTTTTTTTTTTTTTTTTCAACAGCCAAGAGTTATGTTACATGTTCAACGCTAGCACGAGATAGACTTATTGTTGTGGTGGAGTCCCTTCAATTCATCTTTCATTCGCATAACACCCCTTTCACTTGGGTGTGATTTCTCTTCTATTCACTTTTAATACGTTTCATTTTTTTCTGACGCCATTCCCTTGACTTTGATACTCTCCCGTAATTTTAATGTTAACTCCTCCTTTTTTTTTGTCAAACTTTTTTTTTTTTGTTCTGTATCCCGTCTTTTACTTCTAAAACGCTTCCTTTCTATTTTCTTTGTGACGTTAAAGTTCTCCTTTTGACACCTTCTCTAGCTGTTCCTACTTATTTCATCGTTTCTCATTAAAATAAATTTTCCCCACGCTTTCTCATTTTTTTTTTTTAGCTGTTTAACACTCTTTCTTATCCTTTAACATCCCTTTTCATTTCCAACTTTTTGTCTCATTTCAACACCTATCTCATCTTTATCACCATTTCTCATTTCCCATCATTTTAAAAAACTTTATCGTTTTTTTAAAACACATGTTATTATTTTTTTTATCATGCACACCCTCTCTTTTCTGCATTTTAAAACACTATTTTCCATCTTTTAACACTCTTTCTCATTTTCAACTTTATGACACTATTTTCTATCTTCTAAACCTTTCTCATTTTTCTCATTATGACACTATATTCCATCTTTTAACACTCTTTCTCATTTTCCACTTTATGACACTATTTTCCATTTTTTAACACTCTCATTTTTCTCATTATGACACTATATTCCATCTTGTAACACTCTTTCTCATTTTCCACGTTACAACACTATTTTCCATTTTCTAACACCCGTTCTCATTTTCCACTTTATAATACTATTTTCCATCTTTTAACACTTTCTCATTTTCCACTTTATGACCTATTTTCCATCATTTAACAATACTGTATTTCTAATTGTTCATTTGTTTGCCACTTGCTGCCGTTCTTTTTATACCCGACCCACTTTCTTAACATCATTTTCTTTATTATTGCAATATATTTATTGACGAGGAAAGCCATCAAACAAATTGTGAACATGGTCATGTTGTTATCGTCGTCACTTTACAACTCCCAAGGCACATTCAACTTTAATTAGAAATGGTTGTTTTGGCATCAGCTTCTTCTCGTGCCTGGATCACATAATGTGTTATTTGCTCCGCGTCGAGTTGCCTGGTAGGATACTTTGGGAGCTTCTGCTGTTTGGTTTTAATCATGAGATGTGCCATACTCGTGTAAAGATTGCTAGCCACCTAGGGCGCGTTCTTGGAAGCTTGGCATCTTGTCTTACTTCTGAGTATATTAATAGCAGCTTGTGAGTGATGTGACGTCACTGTGGCTTTATTACGTCCATCTTTTTCTTATTTTATTCTGTTGCACTTATTGTGAGGTGGAACGAAGTGGAGATAAACGTACCTTTCTAGGACATCGCTAGTTATGTAGCTTGAGTTGTCATCTTGAATATAGTTAGTGATTCTGTAAATATATAGTAATAGTCCATTTACTGAGAATGCCTGGGACAACTAACATAAGTAATGAGGACAGCTTAACAAAGCCAGCGCATAAAAAAGGATTTTGAAACGAATTAGAAAAATGCAATTCTCTGGTCATATCACAGGGAGAAGAAAAACACTTGAAAGTATTGGAACAAGGGAATAAAGGCGGGACTAGAAACATGTGAACGTGGCAACAGAAAAAATAGATTCACTTTAAAGTCTGGAGTGAAGATAAATCAAAATTTGAACTGATAGGGAGACGACTTGGCTGTAAAAGATAGGGGAACTAAATCGACTATGCCAGTGGACATGATGATGAATAACATAAAGCAGGTCAAAAACTGTTTCTTTTATTATTAAAACGGCTTTATCCATTCTGTGTGTTTTCTTCCTCCGTTCAGCTCTCTGTGAAGCATAGGTCTTGAACAAACACTTTCAACTCCCTGGAGTACATATCATCAACAAACACTTTCAACTCCCTGTGGAGTACATATCATCAACAAACACTTTCAACTCCCTGTGGAGTACATCTCATCAACAAACACTTTCAGCTCCCTGTGGAGTACATATCTTAAAGTAACACTTTCAACTCTCTGTGGAGTACATATCTTAAAGTAACACTTTCAACTCTCTGTGGAGTACATATCTTAAAGTAACACTTTCAACTCTCTGTGGAGTACATATCTTAAAGTAACACTTTCAACTCTCTGTGGAGTACATATCTTAAAGTAACACTTTCAAATCTCTGTGGAGTACATATCTTAAAGTAACACTTTCAACTCCCCGTGGAGTACACACCTTCAAGTAACACTTTCAACTCCCTGTGGAACATAGGTCTTCAACAAACACTTTCCAAGCCGTTCTGTTTCTTGCAATTCTTTTAAGATCACTCCATGTCTTCCCCATCCTCTTCATCTTTGCTTCCACCTATCTTCTCCAAGAATATTTTGGCCTTCCTCGGTGTCTCCTTCCCTGGGAATTCAAACCAAATGGCTGTCGTGTAATAATCACATTTGGCTTCCGCAGTGCTTTTCCTTTCCAGCGTCATTACCTTCGTCTTATCACTTTGTCCACTGTTCTGGTATCTGGTACTTTCCCATAGCTCTAAATTATTTTTTTTCTTCTTTTCTCTTTTCACTGATACCTAAAAGCTGTCGTGGTTTATATCATTTGTCGTTCTTGAGCTGCTCGAACTAGTGATTTTCCTTTGTTGTTACATGTCTCTGTTACTGCATCTCTCCATCTTCTTCTCGGTCTTCCTCTTGGTCTTTTCCCCATGTATTCTTGAGAAGAACGCCCTTGATGGTGATTGGTGATGATTCATTCCCACCAGGTGGCCAAATCATTTAAGTTGTTGTTCTATATATTCTTGGCAGGGTTTTTGATTTAGAAAGAGTCCATGTTTGACTTTCATAGCACAAAGTTGGTATGAAAATGTTATTTATCATTTGTTGTATAGCTGGCATAGAAATGTTTGGATATCTTAACAATGGTGAAAGCTGGTATGTGACAACATTTGCTTTCTGTATTGTCATGTCAATTTCTCTGTCTAGTTTTCCATCTTCTGTAAACATTATACCAAAATACTTGAATTCCTTTACTTGTCTAATTTCTTTATCATTGATCTTAATGTTTAATGGGTGTCTTAATTTGCTTATTCTCATAGCCTCTGTTTTTGCTGTGTTTTTCTGCTGTTGTTTTTTTTTATACTGTCAATTCCATCATTTTATTCTGCGCAAGCATCCATTAATGAAATTCTTTGTGTGCACAATAATAAATTAAAAAACAAACAAACAACGAAAGTTGGAAAAGTGCAGGAAATACATTATGAAATTATAAGCAGATTCAGGAAATGAAATAATAAAGTAATTGAAAGTATATGTTTGTATGGCATTAGCGTCTGTGTTTATTGCTAGTGAGATGCCAGTTAAAACAGCGCGGTGTTTCCTTTATCATTTCCGCGCTCTTATCGGCTGCTTGAGCTCCAACTGTGTTATTACCTTTCGGCCCAGTGCATCCGTTTTTAATACGCATTTGATCAGCCCCGTTTTCTTAGCTTCTGGTTTTCCTTGGTATTTTTGCAAGGTGGTAGTTGTGTGCAGTCAGTGCTATCTCTCCTTGGAGAAAATTAAAAGCCGATTCTATCCGGGTTTGCGTCAAATTCTTATTCCCAGGTCACATGCGCCACACCCTCAAGTTCTCCAAAATTTAATGGACATTTCACTACCATGCCTCCTCCCCATACACTTTTAAACTTTCTGGAGTTTCCTGTGCAAGCAAATGTTGTTCATTATTTTATATTTGAGCTGACAGCACAGACCAGATCTCAACAGTTGCACCTGTGGCTGTCACGCTGAAGTTTCTCTTTAATAACTCTTGTCTCTCGGCAGTTCCACTGTATAATCAGTTTTCTTTGTTTCAATATTTTCTTTGTCTCAATATTTTCTTTGTCTCGATTTTTTCTTTGTCTCGATATTTTCTTTGTCTCATTTTTTTCTTTCTCGATATTTTCTTTGTTTTTTTGTCTCGATATTTTCTTTGTACAAAAGCTGCAAAATAGCACTGTTATTTGTCACAGATACTTTAGATTGACATGCTTATTTACGCGTGGCCTTACTCTGGACACAGTGGACATCGGTACATTTGCTCTGCAATCTTTAAGAGATGAGGAGGGGGATGGGTGGGATAAGGGTGTATACATTGGGAGACTGAAGAGTTTAAATTGAAAAAGGGGTCTGGCCGATCCAGAGTGCTGAGTGGGAAAAACATAGTTATCTACAATCAGCACATTACAGGAACAATCAACACGTTACAGGAACAATCAACACATTACAGGAACAATCAACATATTACAGGAACAATCAACACGTTACAGGAACAATCAACACGTTAAGGAACAATCAACACATTACAGGAGCAATCAACATATTACAGGAACAATCAACACGTTACAGGAACGATCAACACATTACAGGAACAATCAACATATTACAGAAACAATCAACACGTTACAGGAACAATCAACACGTTACAGGAACAATCAACATATTACAGGAACAATCAACATATTACAGGAACAATCAACACATTACAGGAACAGTCAACATATTACATGAACAATCAACACATTACAGGAACAATCAACATATTACAGGAAGAATTAACATATTACAGGAACAATCAACACATTACAGGAACAATCAACATATTACAGGAAGAATCAACATATTACAGGAACAATCAACATATTACAGGAACAATCAACACATTACAGGAACAATCAACATATTACAGGAACAATCAACATATTACAGGAACAATCAACATATTACAGGAACAATCAACACATTACAGGAACAATCAACATATTACAGGAACAATCAACACATTACAGGAACAATCAACACATTACAGGAAGAATAAGTATGTACACGTTTCGAGGCATGCTGGGACCGGCTTTCGAGCGAATATGGGGATGCCCCAACTGCAATGAAACTGATTCCTAGAAAAACTCATTGATGTCTTTCCAGGAAGATAAAGTATGCACTTATCTTTATTAAACATTGGAAGGGTGTGGAGTAAGCTGTATCTTACAACTTAAACAGTTTTGCTGAAACAAATATATAATTGCGTCCTCCGACACCCTCTGACAGGAAACAACCTGAGAGATGAGATCAGAAACGAAGAAGTGAGAAAAGGGCTGGGAATAACCTCCGCCATAAAATATATAAAGAAACAACAGATACAAAGGTTTGGCCACGTGACAAGACAGAAAGATAAACACACAACACAGCGACCCATCAATAAATGTTGGGAGAACACCAGATCCTAGGGCCGACCACGAAAATGATAGAACGACGGGATATTAGAAACACTTTGAAACATAACAGCAGCAGAGGCGAACAGAAGAGCAAAAGATTGCAAATTATATCTCTCCTCGACGCTGAAAGGCAAATATGGAATTAAAGAAGAAGAAGACGAGGAAGAAATACTCTTGAGATTTACTAATATCCCTCATCTTTGTGTTACGATAGTCGGTTACTAAAATACCATGTATACACAAATCTAGAACTCAGCTACAAAATTGCACGTTTTGTCTGTGGTGTTACAAATTGGAGCCACTTCCGTAAAATACCATTTTTAATAGTGAGGGGAATGTAGTAGGCTCAGCATATCAGCATTCATAAATGTTCAATTATAACTAAAATATATCTTTGTGAATAAAACAAAAAGTTGTGACCAACGTTCTGGTCATGTAGGAAGGATTACCTTTTGCTATTGCTCTGGGTTCATGTTTTTTTGTCATGGGTTACATTATTCGAAGCACCTTGACAACGGAAGTCATGGTGCTGGCTGGTCTAGAGGTAAGACTACGATCCTCTGGACAATAACTTCCGTGGTTCGATTCCCACTACCGGCGGGATGTTTTTTTTTTAATCGAGTTGGTGGTTTCTTCGTTTCTCTCCCCTAATCTCTGTGTAGTGAGATCAGATGAAAAATAGGAAAAGGGCTAAAAACAGGAGATCCAGTGTGCGTTCTGCGCACGTTAAAGGACCCTTGGCAGTTGAAAATAAAAAAAGTAGACACAAAAAATGGCCGCTGCTCAGAAAAATTAATAGGAAAGAAAATCTGCCCAAACTTTAAAACACTCCATGATAAAAATATGAGAGTACCTCTGAAGTCGGAGAATATTTGCCTGTATGACGGGGGACACCTGAGCACAAGGCTGCTGGCGTGAAAAATAGGAACAAGTGATATTCATATAACATTCAGTCCCTCGGGATTCCGCTGGAGATACAAAGTTGGTGGATGTAAACAAACAAACAAACAAACAGTCAAACAATCAAACAAACAAACATTCAAACAATCAAACAAACAAACATTCAAACAATCAAAGAAACAAACTATCAAACAAACAATCAAACAAACAAACAATCAAACAATCAAACAAACAATCAAACAAACATTCAAAAAATCAAACAAACAAACAAACAATCAAACAAACAATCAAACAAACAAACAATCAAACAAACAATCAAACAAACAAACAATCAAACAATCAAACAATCAAACAAACAAACAATCAAACAAACAATCAAACAAACAAACAAACAAACAATCAAACAAACAAACAAATAATCAAACAAACAAACAATCAAACAAACAATCAAACAAACAATCAAACAAACAAACAATCAAACAAATAAACAAACAAACAAATAATCAAACAAACAATCAAAAAAACAAACAAACAAAAGTGGAAATGAAAGCTACTGACAGTTTTCAAAACTGAAAGTGAAAATAAAAAAAAAAACAAATTTAGAGGGACAATTTAGGGACAGTGCTTTAGTGAGCGAATCCATGCCAAAGTCATCACACTTTCCCCCACCGGAAGTGTCAAATTACCCCATGTGATGACCTCTATCACTTTTGTTATCTATGTTATTAGCCGCGACTACTTCCCTTTACCTAAAGTGCAATCGGATGTGTCGGTATGTATGTATCGCAGTTGTTTATTATTGCAATTTTAGTTTGTGCTCAATTCACAAATAAACCATCATTCCTATATGGTATATTTCTAAGTTTGATGGAAGAGAAATTGTATAAAAAAAACATTAATGAAAAGTTCACGAACTCTGTGACACAAGCCCTGTACTTGAGGAGTGAAAAATAAAACCTCGCTGTACTAAACATATCATTTGAAGGCGAGGAGACCAGTGCTTACTAATGTTACCTTTATCCAACAAGTGACCCACATATCCCTTCATTATTTTTCAGTGGGGTCATCTGGAGAGCGCCAAACTGCCTTTTAACCCAGGCACTATTTATAGCCATACCAGAGCTTAACCACTACACTACTAACGAAATAGTATAAAACTGATGAGAAAAGTATTTGTTGTTTATCATTATGTAGTCGATTTGATTACGCGCGTTATCTCTTAGGATTTTCCATGCCCACAAACGTCTTGGATGTTGCTTAAACAAGGCGTTCCTATCATCATATTGTGTGTTCTTGCCCAGTCAATAAGTTTATCACCTCTTTCATTTCTCTATCCTAAGCCATAATAACCACCCACTTCTTCAACTCTTTCTTTTCCTACTTTTGCATTGAGATTCACTAGAACCATGGTGTTTTCATGTGGTTTGCACCAACAAAGTGCAATATTTTTCTTCTTCTCCCTTTCAGCTCCCTGTGGAGCATAGGTCTTCAACAAACACTTTCAAAATCGTTCTGTTTTTTTGCCATTCTTTTAAGATCATTCCATGTCTTCCCCATCATCTTCATCCCCGCTTCCGTCTGTCCTCTCCAAGAATTTCTTGGTCTTCCTCTTCCCCGGGATTCCAAAACATTCCAGGTGCCATGTATCACCTGTAGTACATGATGTCCCCTACCGAACGAGGGTATTCCATTGGAATCCCCATCAACGTTGTTGTCGAGAATTCTATAATTGTGGCGACCCATGACTATAAAAAGAAGCTACGATGGTAGTTTTCTGTTGCCTTCCGTCGGTTTGTTTACGGTTGACTCCGCTAGCCTTCGACTAAAAAAGTCTTACCCACTAGGCAATGGGGTTGTTTTACTTTAGGGTTCCCTCCCTTAGCCTTTTACTCTCCCGAGCACACCTGCAAGATAGCAGGGCAGCCGCAGGTTGTACTGTTTACTACATACAGTAGCATGTACAATTATCTGACCTGACTTCCTAGTCTAGAATAATATCACTATTTAGTTTTATTTGCATTTTAAAATATATCTATATATATTTGTGTTGTGTCAATTGTTCCAGCAGAAAACCTGCTGAGCCGCAACATCGCTTTCATTTTGTGCGCTCCCTCACTCTACGTAATACTGTATTCATTCCATGTGTGTCCCTCCCTCACTCTACGTAATACTGTATTCATTCCATGTGTGTCCCTCCCTCGCTCTACGTAATACTGTATTCATTCCATGTGTGTCCCTCCCTCACTCTACGTAATACTGTATTCATTCCATGTGTGTCCCTCCCTCACTCTACGTAATACTGTATTCATTCCATGTGTGTCCCTCCCTCACTCTACGTAATACTGTATTCATTCCATGTGTGTCCCTCCCTCGCTCTACGTAATACTGTATTCATTCCATGTGTGTCCCTCCCTCGCTCTACGTAATACTGTATTCATTCCATGTGTGTCCCTCCCTCGCTCTACGTAATACTGTATTCATTCCATGTGTGTCCCTCCCTCGCTCTACGTAATACTGTATTCATTCCATGTGTGTCCCTCCCTCACTCTACGTAATACTGTATTCATTCCATGTGTGTCCCTCCCTCACTCTACGTAATACTGTATTCATTCCATGTGTGTCCCTCCCTCGCTCTACGTAATACTGTATTCATTCCATGTGTGTCCCTCCCTCACTCTACGTAATACTGTATTCATTCCATGTGTGTCCCTCCCTCACTCTACGTAATACTGTATTCATTCCATGTGTGTCCCTCCCTCACTCTACGTATACTGTATTCATTCCATGTGTGTCCCTCCCTCACTCTACGTAATACTGTATTCATTCCATGTGTGTCCCTCCCTCACTCTACGTAATACTGTATTCATTCCATGTGTGTCCCTCCCTCACTCTACGTAATACTGTATTCATTCCATGTGTGTCCCTCCCTCACTCTACGTAATACTGTATTCATTCCATGTGTGTCCCTCCCTCACTCTACGTAATACTGTATTCATTCCATGTGTGTCCCTCCCTCACTCTACGTAATACTGTATTCATTCCATGTGTGTCCCTCCCTCGCTCTACGTAATACTGTATTCATTCCATGTGTGTCCCTCCCTCGCTCTACGTAATACTGTATTCATTCCATTTGTGTCCCTCCCTCGCTCTACGTAATACTGTATTCATTCCATGTGTGCCCCTCCTCTTCATTCTTATTATCAGCTTTACAGCAACTTTGCAATGTTATGCCTTTATCATTACACGATCCAGAAAAACGCCTTAACTTTGCTCATCAGGGAATATCTCTCTCTCCCTCTCTCTCTCTCTCTCTCTCTCTCTCTCTCTCTCTCTCTCTCTCTCTCTGCGATCAAGACTCAATCAGAGTAGGATTCCAGACTCTCTCATGAAGGCAGCTGTCTGTTTAAGCTAATCGATTGCCCCATATAGTTTCTCTTCCAGGGAGGTGGGCGTGGACCACATTGCTCTTCTCAGGTCTGTGTACTGGGGGAAATCCTGTAGAACATGTTTTGTAGTCATATTGTCCAGTGTACAGTGGCATAGGCGGGTTGTACCTATTTTGAATTTGGTGAACTTTTGATTTCTCATTCTATTGTGGCCAGTGCGTAGGCGAAGTATGATGACTTGATCCCTCCTTGATAGTTGGTGGTATCCGTCACTCTCGTCATGCTTTGGGTGTTCTCGTTTTCATTTTTCATGGAACTGACCCTTGAGGATTGATTTGGCTTCATCATAACTGAGCGGATGGTTCTCCTGTGGTAATCTGCCTCCCTCTTTAGCTAATTTGTCTGCGCGTTCGTTCCCGTGTATATTACAGTGTGATGGTATCCACTGAATGACTACTCTCTGGAAGTTATTGCATAGTTGGTCCAGGGTTGTTCTCAAGTCATCTAGTTCATTGTTCTTGTGACTTTTTAGAGCTGATAGTACTGATAGTGCATCAGTCAGAATATGATTTTGGTTCCAGTTTTATATGGCATTCGTCACATTTCGTCACATTTTTCTTTAATTATCGTATCTCTTGATGTGTCCAAATACTTTGTCTTATTTGAATTTTGCTCAATGTTCCGTTATCTATTTTCAGCTGCTTATAAACTTCATTACTTGTTTTCTTCTTTGTCCACCAAATTCAGCCCATTCTTCTATGTTTCAAAGGACTTTCAGCTTTTTCTTGTTTTCTTATTCCACGTCCAATGTTGTCACCATACACGAGTAATGCGTAGTTTCACAATTTAACATTTTGCGATTTGCTTTTATGTTTGTTTCATTTGACGTCGGTACACTTGAAGTTAACAATCGGTGTTTGTCATTTCCTCTTCTTTTATTTTTCCGTCTCGCAATATCTGTCGCTAATTATGACATGCCAAGATCTCGTTAATCTCTGTCTGTCTGTCTGTCTGTCTGTCTGTCTGTCTGTCTGTCTGTCTGTCTGTCTGTCTGTCTGTCTGTCTGTCTGTCTGTCTGTCTGTCTGTCTGTCTACTATATACTGTCTATCTGTCTGTCCGTTCGTCCGTCTGCCTGGGTGTCTATCTGTCTATCTCTCAGTATGTCTGTCTGTCTATATTCTTTCCATCTTTCATAGTATTGACTTGTTGGTTGTACTCTGTTTACTATAATACTTTAATCTTAATATTTATATTCAGTCCATTATTACTGCTTATCTTAAACACTATCTATATACAACCCGACATTTTCTCCCTATTAATGGTATAAAGATATAAGTGTATATAAAAATATAACCAGAATGAATCGCCCATTTAAGAGCAACTCTTGTCTTCTGTGTAGACGTGACTTCCTCTTAAGTGGTTTTGTGTAAACTTTAACAAGTGTCGCCAGATTTTGTGATTGTGTCATTCATAAAAAAGGGAGGATAAAAACAATTAACTGTTTATGCTGAGATGAACAAAGTTCGAATGCTTTGCGTAGTTGTGTCAGAGAACCAACAGTGGCATAGCTGCAGTCATTACTACCTAATCATCAAGATGTCAAAAATGTAATTAATGACAAATGGCAATTAGAATATTCCTCCTGCCCATCTGACAGTAATGTCCTAATTCTTTTCTGTCATTGGAGACACGATGCGCATGAGCCCATAGAAGTCAATAACACAATGTTGTTGAATGTTGACGTTAGTTTTAGTGAACCAAATATAACCAAGATCCTACACCACCTGAGGGTTGTGGGTGCAGAAATAGACATCAAAGTCTGGCGAAATGAGTAGGAATCGCTGAGGAATTGTAAATCTGGTCCACAAAGTATCGTGGATGTTTAGGAGCGAAAGGTGCAAACATTACAGCTTGCTGTAAACTCAGACTAAGTACACTAGATGATGATAGTGATGGTGATGAGTGATCATGACGATGATGATGATGACGAAGAGGATGATGATGGTGGTGAAGAAGAAGAGGGAGGGGAAGAAGGAGGAAGAGAAAGCAGATAAAGAAGAAGAAGGGAAAAATGAAGAAGAGGAAGATGATAATGATGATGATGGTGGTGGTGGTGATGGTGATGATGAAAGTAAAATAAATAAAAGTAAAGTACCCCCGTCACGCCAAGTGGCGGCGTATAGAGAATATGGTGTTAGTGACCATAAATTTTACAGACCTTCAGCACATGATTTTTGGGGTAATGTGGTCGGTATCACGCCCGTGCCGCTTCACTTTCCCGGAAAAAAATCCGGTACCCATTAAAGGCTGGGTGAACCCGAAAGCCGTCGGTTGGGATCGAACCCTACCCCTTGTGGTTTGAGTTGTGACCAGAATTAGCTATTTCGAAGGTTGCCTAACGTTCGAATTATTACAGTGAGCAAGGAGATCGTGTTCATTGGGTGTGGAATACACTCAGTATTTTTAGCATTATATTACAACTGAACGTTGTGAATGACGATAGACATATGACGTCAATCTAACGCTCCTTAGTACGCCTCCTCAAACCTTAATCTCTATGTGGACTATAAGTATTTTAATGTGTTGGTCAGTGACAATTATTTCAGTGTTCTCTTTTGATAAAAGTTTATTATAGCTGAAATGTAGCATCAATCCTACAGACTAGTGTGGGTAAAGTGAGATGCGCAGGTCTCGCCCACGTACAAAAATACTTATAGGAGGCTGATTGGTCTCGAGGCATTACGCTGGCCTCGAGACAGAGAGGTTGTGGGTTCACATCCCGACTGTTCCAGTTGGGATTTTTATTTATGATTTCTCTCTGCGGTAACCACCCATGGTCTCAGCAGCAAGGCCCGGATTGTAACGTCAATTACTCATCGACGGAAAAAAATATAAGTACCTCCGAAGTCGGAGTTATCTGCCTGTGCAGCGAGGGACCCCTGTGCACACGGCTGCCATTAAAAAATGGATTAACACGCAAAATTCAGTTCCTAGTCTCTAGGGACTTCGTCACAGATCAGAACTGACGAACGAAAAAAAAATACTCTTTTTATTAAGGTGCTAATACTGGTAATTATAATTAAATATTTAAATGCATGAAAAATATACTAACATCAAGACAAATAACACCCGAGCTAAAACTAAGAATAGCACATTTTTATATCTTTTTAACATTTCTCTAAGAGTGCAGATGCATGGACATTAGACAAGAAAACAGAACAGAGATTTGAATCACTTGAAATATGGATTTTAGAAGAAATGGAAGAATTTAATGGAAAAAAGACAAATGATGAAGTTTTAAATCAACTAAAAATGAAAAGAGAACTACTAAACACAATTCAAACAAGACAAATGTGATTTTGGGAGCAGGTTTAAAGACACAGCAGCCTACTAAAAGTAATCTTGGAGGGGAATATTCGATATAAAAGAGGCAGAGGCAGACCAAGACAAACATGAATTAGTAACATCAAAAGATGGACAAGTCGGATATGACTGCTGCATTAATTTTTTAAAAAAAAGCATGAGACAGAGCGGGAGCCGCGATAGCTCAGTGGTTAGTGAACTGGACTACAAAGGACAAGGGGTAGGGTTCGATCCCAACCGACGGCTTCCGGGTTCACCCAGCCTTAAATGGGTACCGAATTTTTTTCTGGGAAAGTAAAGCAGCACGGACGTAATACCGACCACATGACCCCAAAAATCATGTACTGAAGGTCTGTAAAATATTGGGTCACTAACACCGTATTTCCCTATAAGCCACTTGGCGTGACGGGGATACTTTACTTACTTTACTTTTTTTATGAGACAGAGCGGAATGGCGCCACATGGTAGCCAACCTTCGATGCGGTGACAACACTCAATGGTGATGAAATAATTATTCATGGAGAAGACTGTTGAAGCGACAATTTGAAAAGTATTGGTTAAATGTTGGCACGACTTTTATGAATATTGAATTTTGGCGATCCAGAAACATTTAGTGAGTGAATGGTTTCTCAATGGCTTCACGGGTCGAGAGGTTAATAATGGCTTGATTCGTGTCTGTGGATCAAGATGGAATTAATACCTTTCCAGATTCAGAGAATTGAAAAAGAATGAGGGAGAGTCCTACCACAGTTGCTACCAAATTCTTCTGTTTCTTTCTGGTATTCAAAAGAAAAGAAACAAAAAAAAATAAGGAGACAAATTGTTATAACTAAAGTTAGATACCTTGGAAGAAAAATGAATAGGGCACAAATTTGTCAGCAAAATTCTTCCTATAAAATTCATCGCAAAAATCTCATTGGGGGGGGGGGGGGGGGATTTTTCTAGGAAAAATTCATCACAGGGAAATTAGTTTTTCTTGCTCTGAGTTGTCCCTGCATTGTTTCAAAAAAGGGAAATATTCTGAAATTATGAAACACTGACAAACGATGGTTGATTTACATGGTGAAACACTGACAAACGATGGTTGATTTACATGGTGAAACACTGACAAACGATGGTTGATTTACATGGTGAAACACTGACAAACGATGGTTGATTTACATGGTGAAACAACTGATAAAACGATCTGATACATGTAAACTGAATCACTACCAAATATTGTGTTTCCCTCATCCTTTACACACAAGAAATTATAGCGCGTTCACAAATCTTTGCCCTCGTTCCAAAATGTTTATCTCAGTATTGATAAAGTAAAATTGTTATATATATATATTTAATATATTTATATCACCGTCAGCGCTATGTCACACATTTCTGCCTCATGTTCAACGCGTCTACAAATTTACGTTTATTAAGTGCAAGTTCGCTCAGGATTGTCTTAAAATGTACTTGAAATGCGCTGTTTTGAACGGCCTGGTGGTTGCTACAACAATATGGTCGCTTAAATTCAAAAATTGTAACCAACAGCGGCGGGCAGTGAGCTCGAAACTTCAGGATGCCATGACATGAGGCCGAACTTTTAGGTTGACCTTTAACCTGATCATTTGCGACATAAACATTGCTGCAATTTGCGCTATGTAATATAGTTCATTCCATTATTGCCGGAAATTAACATAATTATAATTACATAATGATTTTAAGTTATGATTATACGTTAAACAATATATGTTATGAAGAAAACATGGTTTTGCTGTTAATTAAAAACTCTATTCATGTTTTTTTATATATAAAGACACGGCGCAGTGATTTCTACAATAGAATTCCTACAATAGAATTCCTACAATAGAATTCCTACAATAGAATTCCTACAATAGAATTTCTACAATAGAATTCCTACAATAGAATTCCTACAATTCTCACTTGATTACTTGATAAATTTGCCTCCCCTTCGGCACTACTTCTATATGATTCAATAAAGAGATAGAACGCCATCTGATTAGACGTTCTTTTGTTGCCATGCCAACGCGGTGCTCATTGCTGAAATGGCTTACCTAGTTCTCAAACACATTGCAATGTCGGTAGATGTCTTTGAACGGTTGTAGTAGGTTTGACCTCAATAGACTTTAAGTACAATTATTAGTAACCACTTGAGTTATTTGAACTATATCTCGGCTATACTAGAGAGTACGGTGGCTGATTGTACACTAACAAATAACCCACTGAGACGGAATCTGATTATGCTGTGTATTCTGATTAAATATTAGAGAAGGCGTAGCCTCCGTTGCCTCCTCGGAATATCCGCGGCTGGTAATCAAGTGAGAATTGCCATGTATTTCATTATCCCGAAGAAACAAAAATCTTGTCTAATTACTTGACAGAAGGAAAACATTGTGACATAGGGTTGACGATGATATAAATGTAAATATTTATTGTCGACAATGTTAACTTCACCAATGCTGGGATAGACATCGTTAAACAAGGGCAAACATTTTTGAACGCGCTGTATATACTCGTACGCAGAGGAGAAAAGGAAGACATAGAAGACGACGAAATGAAAAAAATACCAAGTACTAGGACTAGTGCCGTTTGTGACAGGCATCACTGAGAGTTGACGTGAGCAATTTATTTGTCCAGAAAGCTGAAAAGTAAAATCATCATTATGTGTCATCCCGGCTAGCGATGGCGATCATGTCTTTTCACAATTTTCTATCCACAGTGCATCGTATCAGTTATGTTGTTGACTGTTTTCCATGGCGAATATGGTGTTTGATACTTTGGTCAAAGTTGACCTATCTCTATGACGAAGATATAAAATCAAATGAAAAATGTTGCCCTCTTCAATATGATATGGATACGCCTTTGGCTTGCATTGTTAGAAAATTAACATAATTTACAGTAAACTCTAATGTTTATGGCACACGGTTTGATTTTCCTACAATTATATAACAAAAAACGATTTGTGCAAAATTCAGACTACCTTTGTAATTAAATGTTATAAAATCTGAGGGTTGATGAAAAAATAAGATTTCATGAAAAAGAAATGCAGAAATTCATCGAACAGTTTCTGAGATATTTGATCAACTCTGTGGGCACGAACATGTGAACGAACTACAGTATCTCCTCTCTTTGTCGTTCGCGATCTCTCTTTTTCCCAGCATTTTGCCTGTTGTAACCAAGTTTTCCTCATTTCCTCTTCTCATGATGGACCCGAACAATGTCGATTGTTTCTTTCTGATATGTTTTGGGAGCTCCCTTTTTTTGTGTTGACCTCTTTCGGAATGACCTCGTGGTCTTTTTAGCTGTCCAGGGAACTTTCAACATTCTTTAAGAAATCCAATCTTCGGTAACCGTCTTTTCATTTGTCTGTCTACTGTCCATGATTATTTTCCATAGGTTAGAATTGGCTCTATATAGCACCGATAAACTCTCTTTCCCACTTCTACTGACAAAGACTTGTTGCACAAGACAATTTTCTTTTTCTGAAATGCTAATTTGGCCTGAGCTTTTCATTTTGCTTTTTATTTCTGTAGTGCATCTTCCATCTGAATGTTTTTATTGTGTCCAAGTAAAGTATGAGCCGCTATAGCTCAGTGGTTAGTGAACTGGACTACAAAGGACAAGGGGTAGGGTTCGATCCCAACCGACGGCTTCCGGGTTCACCCAGCCTTAAATAGGTACCGGATTTTTTTCTGGGAAAGTAAAGCAGCACGGACGTAATACCGACCACATTACCTCAAAAATCATGTGCTGAAGGTCTGTAAAATATAGGATCACTAACACCATATTTCCCTATACGCCACTTGGCGTGACGAGGGTACTTTACTCTCTTTTTTTTACAAGTAAAGTAAATTACAGTAAAGTAAAGTGAGCTAAAGTAAAGTAAAGTATAATAGTTGGGGAATGGAAACTATAGTGGATAGATAGTTTTTTTTTCCCTTGAGTTCACTCGACAGCTTCTTCTCTTCATCGTTCGCCCTTAAAAGGACGTTAATTGTAAAAAATGTGCCGTGTTGTAGTTTACAGCATTCTGGCGCTATCTACGACTTTATAAACAACCCATCCAAATTCAGTATGTCACTTTGATACCTAGTTGTTTCCTTTGGCATCCCTTACTCGGTTGACCAAGCTGGTTTGTTTGTTTAGTGAGCTATCAAGTGGAGTTGGATTTTGATCAGCTATGAGTCGTTAATCCTGAAGCAATCTGAGTTACTAATCACATTAATCATTGATGTTGTAGAGTGCCTTGGTTCCTGAGACCGACACAAATAAGTGGAGCTGAGGTAAAGCTGGCAGAAGAGGAAAGAAAGAGCGGAAATGCATATTATAGCTTTATGGTTGTAAAAGACGACATTTGAACAATCTAATGTTGCGGACTGAAAGCTTGATTTCTGCTTTTTTCATTAGGGCTTGTTCTTTACGTTCCTTTCCAGCCATTTGTGTCTCATTACTTTCTGCGTGTCTATTCTTGTATCCCATTTTGCACGTTTCTTTCTCAATACTTTCAGCAGGATTTGCTCTTTACTTCCCTTTCCAGCCATTCGTGTCTCCTTACATTTAACAGGATTTGCTCTTTACATCCATTTCCAGTCATTCGTGTCTCCTTACGTTTAACAGGATTTGCTCTTTACTTCCCTTTCCAGCCATTCGTGTCTCCTTACATTTAACAGGATTTGCTCTTTACTTCCCTTTCCAGTCATTCGTGTCTCCTTACATTTAACAGGATTTGCTCTTTACTTCCCTTTCCAGTCATTCGTGTCTCCTTACATTTAACAGGATTTGCTCTTTACTTCCCTTTCCAGCCATTCGTGTCTCCTTACATTTAACAAGATTTGCTCTTTACTTCCCATTCCAGTCATTCGTGTCTCCTTACATTTAACAGGATTTGCTCTTTACTTCCCTTTCCAGCCATTCGTGTCTCCTTACATTTAACAGGATTTGCTCTTTACTTCCCTTTCCAGCCATTCGTGTCTCCTTACATTTAACAGGATTTGCTCTTTAAATCCCTTTTTAATTATGTAAAGGTGAAGGTAAAGTACGAGATTTGAATCAGCGTCTTAGCACGCGAGTTTTCGCCTATGTGTACTCGGCCGCCAATCCAGAAGTGTTCGGAGACTTCTGGATAGTGTCGTTTCAAGCATCGAAATTCACGATGCGAGTTGGCATTCCTCACCTTCCCTGAGTACTATCCTGGTATCCATTTCTGTCAGCGGCTGGGTCGACCGCGGGGCTATGTTTTTTTTTTTCTAAACTCACACAGTTTCCAGCGGCAATCGAACAAAGGTTGTCCGAATGTCGGTAGCCCAGTCGGGTGGTTTTCCCATCTAGGCTACTGAGGCCCCCTAATGTGTGTCCCCGCAGTATGAGAGTTTTGGGCCGCAACTTTGAATTGTTCTGTCATATTTTGCCACGGTAATGAAGGAGTGTAAAGCAAAGACCTGCAAAGCCGTAAAGAAACAGCTGAAAGCGACAACAACGTATTGAATGTTTAAAGCATACTTTAAAACGAAAGATAAAATAATAAATATTTTACAGAAATTCGACAATTTATGATTTAGCGGAATGCAAATGACTCACGGGAAAGTAGATTGCTATGATATTTGATATAGGGGGATAAGCGGAGCTAGGAGTTCAAGTGTGGAGGAAGCAACATATAGAGTAAAAGTGGTTCGCCTTAGAGTTAAACGAAATGATGGAGTACTCTGGGAACCTCAAAGTTAAGTTACTGCTGTCTCGAGGGCAGTATTTCCTGTTATGTGAATAATCATACAAAGTGCTGTTAATAATTTGTTTATTTTAAACTATATTGCGTTGCACTTCAAAGGGGGAAAAACGGATTATGTTAAATATTTTCCATCTTACATTTTTGGTTAATATGTCGTAAAACCCTTTTTGAAACGACAACAAAAATAGGGGAAGTAAAACAGCCGTAAACGTGACCATTTACATTCATAAAAGTAATGGTAGGATTTATAAGTTTGTTTTTGTAATGTCTATTGGCTTTTTCCGTTACGATTATGACTAGAACACTAAGTGAAGACTATTCGTGGACATAAATAAATGGGGCAAACAGCAATAATAAGATATAACAAAGAGAACTCTACACCCATTGATATAAAAAGAGGAGTAAGACAAGGATGCATCCTATCACCAAGCTTGTTCAATCTATACACTGAGCAAATCTTTAAAAACATCTCAGAGATGCCAGGCCTAAACATTAATGGAAAGATAATCAATAACCTAAGATATGCTGATGATACTGTTCTACTGGCAGAAAATCCTAAAGACCTACAACAATGACTTAATGTAATAAACATAACAAGCAAAAAATATGGACTAGAAATGAATATCAAAAAGACTAAAACTATGATCATAAACAAAGAAAATTCTCAAGACCTACAATTAAATATCACAGTTGAGGGAATACATCTGGAAACAGTCCAGAGCTACAACTACCTGGGACATACAATAACCAACGATGGAACATGTAAAATTGAAATAAACAAAAGAATAGGTATGGCAAAAAGTAATTTTAATGCCATGAAAAATATACTAACAACAAACAAATATCAGCAGGGCTGAAACTAAGAATGGCAAAATGTTACGTCTTCTCAGTAATCCTGTATGGTGCAGAAACATGGACATTAGACAAGAAAACAGAACAGAAAATTGAAGCCTTTGAAATGTGGATTTATGAAGAATATGTAGAATTGGATGGTAAAGAAAAGAAAACAAACGATGAAGTTTTAATTAAAACAACTGAAAATAAAAAGAGAACTACTAAATACAATTAAGACAAGACAAATAAAATTGTTGAGGCATGTTAAAAGACACAACAGCCTACTAAAAGTAATATTTGAAGGGAAAATACAAGGTAAAAGAGGCAGAGGCAGACCAAGACTAACATGGACGAGTAACATCAAAAGATGGACAAGTCAATCTATGACAGCCTGCACCATCAAAGCAAGAAACAGAGTAGAATGGCGATCCATGGTAGCCAACCTTCGTTGCGGAGAAGGCACTCGATGATGATGAAATAAGTGGGAGGGTTTGTCAATAACGTGCTGTGTTGAAAGTAAACAGTAGACATTAATACAAGAACAGTCGACAATAATACAAGGACAGTAGACACTAATTGAAGAACAGTAAACACTAATAGAGGTACAGTAGACACTAATGCAAGAACAGTGGATACTAATACAACAACTGTAGACACTAGTACTAGAACAGTAGACAATAATACAAGAAGAGTAGACAATAGTACTAGAACAGTAGATAATAATACAATAACAATAGATACTAATACAGGAACAATACACACTAACACAAGAACAATACACACTAACACAAGAACAATAGACACTAATACAGGAACAATACACACTAACACAAGAACAATAGACACTAATATAAGAACGATGGACACTAATATAAGAAAAAAATAGACACTAATACAAGAACAATAGACACTAATACAAGAGCAGGCGAATTGACAAACTGGTATGGCTCTGTAAGCAGGTAGTGTGTTGAGACATCTCAGAAGTCAGCGACTCGTAGAGACACCTTTGTCTACGTCATGGACACGTCGTAGAAGCACCTTTGTCTACGTCCCTAGACACGTCGTAGAGACACCTTTATCTACGTCCCTAGACACGTCGTAGAGACACCTTTGTCTACGTCCCTGGACACGTCGTAGAGACACCTTTGTCTACGTCCCTGGACACGTCGTAGAGACACCTTTGTCTACGTCCCTGGACACGTCGTAGAGACACCTTTGTCTACGTCCCTGGACACGTCGTAGAGACACCTTTGTCTACGTCCTTGGACACGTCGTAGAGACACCATTGTCTACGTCCCTGGACACGTCGTAGAGACACCTTACTCTACGTCCCTGGACACGACGTAGAGACACCTTTGCCTACGTCCATGGACACGTCGTAGAGACACCTTTGTCTACGTCCCTGGACACGTCGTTGAGACACCTTTGTCTACGTTCCTGGACACGTCGTTGAGACACCTTTGTCTACGTCCCTGGACACGTCGTAGAGACACCTTTGTCTACGTCACTGGACACGTCGTTGAGACACCTTTGTCTACGTTCCTGGACACGCGAGAGAAGAGGGAAATGAAAAAGTGGATAGGCTGGCTAGCTGTGCTGTCTTCGAAGACGGTCAACCAATGGATTGGGCGGTTGTCATCAGTGCCTTCCGAGATGCTGTAAGGGCGCAGGACTTCGGCAACCATGAGTCTACATCATTCCTTTGGATGAAAGAGATGGGAGTTAAGATGGGCACAGCCAGAAACTTAGTGGGCGTATAAGAAGACTTATTATCCAACACAGAACTGGAGTCGTCAGTCGCTGGACACTGCGAAGATTGCTGTGGAGGGGATCTGAGCACCTATGGACATGTTCGGAGTGCAATGATGATGACCCACAAATAACTCAATTGGTATGTGAAGAAACCAGCGGCAACTCCTGGCAAAATCCTGCCCATATCTTCAATATTATAACGTATTATGTTATCAAGATACAGTGAATTAATTTATTCTATTCTATTCTATTCTATTCTATTCTATTCTATTCTATTCTATTAACCTTTCGAGCCGTAGCCGGCCCATAGGGCATAGACCCACATACTCTTTCTCTTATCTAAATTTTTATTCTAGCAGTTTTCAATCCTTCTAAAGATATTTTATCAAATCTTGCCATTTGTTTCTGTTCTGTGCAAGCAATTCTATCTCATTGAGGGAGCAGTTTCCTGCTGCTCTTGCCTCTCTGATCAATGTTCTTCTCAGTGTCTTTCTGGATCGGCCTCTTATCCTCTTACCGGTTATTTCCAACATTAGGGAATGAATTTTTAGTCATAAATTATTGCTAAATTCTGACAATATAACCCTAAGAGATAGAATTGATAGCAGTCACAAATTATTGCTATATGCTGACAATATAATCTTGAGAACTCATATCTCGTGGCTCCAAAAATCGATTGCCTAGTCTAGCCTAGAGGTTAGGAATATTTGGGATGCAAAACCCGTTCCAACAAATGTTGTATGACGATGTTGAATGCATCTGATCGACATACGTAGATGTAGATGTAGCAAATTGGGATACATGCAAGGGAAAATTGAAAAAAAAATAGAAAAAATGGTATGGTAAAAGCTTTATGTGGTTAGTAGACGACACAGATTTGAACGACGTTTCGGCTCAATAGGCCTTCAGCAGGAACAAACAAACAAAAACACACACAGATATGTAAGTAAATAAAACTAATCCTACATAGATAACTAGTAATGAAACATCCAAAACAAAATAATCGAAAAATGTTAAAGAAACGCAAATTGGCCTGGGATACATGCACTTGTTCAGAAAATATTAACTACTCTCCCATACCCACATTACTTTTTCTTAAATAATAGACTATCTTTCTATAACTTCTATCATAAATTCACATAAATTCTCCGCGAATAATAGACCGTCTCTCCTTGACTTCTCTAATAAATTCACATCAATTCTCCTCGAATAATAGACCGTCTCTCCTTGACTTCTCTCATAAATTCACATCAATTCTCCGCGAATAATAGACCGTCTCTCCTTGACTTCTCTAATAAATTCACATCAATTCTCCTCGAATAATAGACCGTCTCTCCTTGACTTCTCTCATAAATTCACATCAATTCTCCGCGAATAATAGACCGTCTCTCCTTGACGTCTCTAATAAATTCGCAACAATTCTCCGCGAATAATAGACCGTCTCTCCTTGACTTCTCTAATAAATTCACATCAATTCTCCTCGAATAATAGACCGTCTCTCCTTGACTTCTCTCATAAATTCACATCAATTCTCCGCGAATAATAGACCGTCTCTCCTTGACTTCTCTCATAAATTCACATCAATTCTCCTCGAATAATAGACCGTCTCTCCTTGACTTCTCTAATAAATTCACATCAATTCTCCTCGAATAATAGACCGTCTCTCCTTTTTTAAACATTTTTCTCAAATAATAGGGCAACAGTCTATAACTTCTCTCAATAATTGGCATCAAGTTTTCTCAAATAATAGACCAACTGTCCATAACTTTTCTCATAAACTCTGACATCAAGTTTCTCAAATAATGCACTGTCTATAACTTTTCTCATTAACTGACATCAAGTTTCTCAAAAGTGCCTATTGTTGCCAGGAAGTCCGTAGCGACAACAAGTTATCTTCTGCTCACCAAATATCCTGGATAGAAAAAAGGAAAGAAAAGGCCATCTTAGAACGGAAATGTAAAGTATGGTTCCTGGAAGATGAAACAAAAGATAAGGGAAGTGTGGGCAACGATGATACCAAGGCATCGATGACGCCCCGCTGACTGTACTCGTTAATGTAAACAACACAACTAGACCAACCATGAGAAACATTCAAGTTGGTAAACAAATAAGCAATGTCTTTCTGTGGAATAACAAATTATCAATACGCCAGTTTGCCACTACTGAAATCTGCCGGGGGGGGGGGGGGGCATATAAGACCAGATAGAAAAGGTTGCTTGTGTTAGTTTTTTTTACATAGGACCTCAAAGTTTCATTTAGTTAAGCCAACTTGGGGTCTCAAAGTTTCATTTAGTTAAGCCAACTTGGGGCCTCAAAGTTTCATTTAGTTAAGCCAACTTGGGGTCTCCAAGTTTCATTTAGTTAAGCCAACTTGGGGCCTCAAAGTTTCATTTAGTTAAGCCAACTTGGGGTCTCCAAGTTTCATTTAGTTAAGCCAACTTGGGGCCTCAAAGTTTCATTTAGTTAAGCCAACTTGGGGTCTCCAAGTTTCATTTAGTTAAGCCAACTTGGGGCCTCAAAGTTTCATTTAGTTAAGCCAACTTGGGGTCTCCAAGTTTCATTTAGTTAAGCCAACTTGGGGCCTCAAAGTTTCATTTAGTTAAGCCAACTTGGGGTCTCCAAGTTTCATTTAGTTAAGCCAACTTGGGGCCTCAAAGTTTCATTTAGTTAAGCCAACTTGGGGTCTCCAAGTTTCATTTAGTTAAGCCAACTTGGGGCCTCAAAGTTTCATTTAGTTAAGCCAACTTGGGGTCTCCAAGTTTCATTTAGTTAAGCCAACTTGGGCCTCAAAGTTTCATTTAGTTAAGCCAACTTGGGGTCTCCAAGTTTCATTTAGTTAAGCCAACTTGGGGCCTCAAAGTTTCATTTAGTTAAGCCAACTTGGGGCCTCAAAGTTTCATTTAGTTAAGTCAACATGGGGTCTCCAAGTTTCATTTAGTTAAGCCAACTTGGGGTCTCCAAGTTTCATTTAGTTAAGCCAACTTGGGGCCTCAAAGTTTCATTTAGTTAAGCCAACTTGGGGCCTCAAAGTTTCATTTAGTTAAGCCAACTTGGGGCCTCAAAGTTTCATTTAGTTAAGCCAACTTGGGGTCTCCAAGTTTCATTTAGTTAAGCCAACTTGGGGCCTCAAAGTTTCATTTAGTTAAGCCAACTTGGGGCCTCAAAGTTTCATTTAGTTAAGCCAACTTGGGGCCTCAAAGTTTCATTTAGTTAAGCCAACTTGGGTCTCCAAGTTTCATTTAGTTAAGCCAACTAGGGGTCTCACCAAGTCACCATCCAGCCTTGCATTCATTCCACACATTTAACGTCTGTGTGTTTGTGTGAGTGCCTCTACATCTTACGATTTTTCCACTGAAAATTAAATTCTTACCGTTTCTTACATTTTTTTTTTATTTTGGGGTGGGGTGCTGTCAATGTTTAACTACGTTTTATCACTTTCTTTCATTTTATATGAAACTTAAATTAAGATCTGCACATCTGTAATCATAACAAAGCAGAATATAAATAAATGTGTACTCATTCGCTCCAGCTATATTTGTTGCGGAACTATTTTTGTTTATTAAAAGTGACTCAACACCGCTCAAAACATTATCCTTCCACGCCCCCTACATTCTGTGGTCTGAACCGCTGAACGTTCCATTTTTGTCGGCCAATTCTCCTCAGGACGAGAAATGTCACTGACAAAATAATGCAAACTGGCATGAAGATAATCAAATCAAAATGCAAAGGTTAGTTCAAACACCAAACAATTTTGTATTTGGCCCGAATTCATATTACAACGAATGCCGTCCTAGGTGATCCAGCTTGAGAATTACAATAACTTTGTTGAATTTTACTAATCCGTTTTATTTATTTTAGCGGAAATCACTTGTTAATATATTCTCTGTCCTCTTGTATTGTTATTTTATATACTAGGGTATACAAGCTGTACCTTGTTTATCAACAAAAAAATTATTTTTTAAAAATAAATGCTTCGTTTTGTTTTCAGTTTTGTCTTCTCCGTCCTTTCTTCTTTCCATTACCCTCTCCCCCCCCCCTCCATTCTATCTTCTTTCCATTATCATGTTTCTCTTGTATCTTTCTCGTACCCTTAAATTTCCTTTTACCCTTTCTCTGTAAAGGTAAAGGTAAAGTACGAGACTTGAACCGGCGTCTTAGCACGCGAGTTCCCACCCATATGTGCTCGGCCGCCTATCCAGAAATGTTCGGATATTTCTGTATAGTGTAGCCTCAAGCATCGAAACTCAGATGCGAAGCGACATTCCTCACCTTCCCAGGATAATACCCTGGTACCCATTTCTGCCAACGGCTGGGTCGACCGTGGGGGTATTTTTTTTTTTCCAACCACGAGTACAATTCACGCTGCTCCCAGCGGGAATCGAACACGGGTTGTCCGAACGTCGGTAGTCCAGTCGGGTGGTTTTCCCAACTAGGCTACCGAGGCCCCCATTCTCTGTATCATTTTTTTTTCTCTTTTTTAAAAAAAATCTTTCTTTATATCTCTCTTTTAACTGAATCATATGTTTCTTTTGACCCTGATTTGTTTTATCTTTCACCTTTTTTCCTCTTTCTTTCTCTCCCCTAGCTTCTCTTCACCTTCATTAAAATTCTCTTTATGTCTCTTCCTTCATCTCTCTCTCTCTCTCTCTCTCTCTCTCTTTCTCTCTCTCTCTTCCAATTTCTCTATTTCTACCTCCTCCTTCATTCCTTCTCCTTCTATCATCATCATCATCATCATTATACTATCAGATTGAATTTCTTTGCCGAACGTTGCATTCACCAAAGCCCATGCAAAAGAATCTCTGTTTCTAGCCAGATATCCCACTTTTTTTTAGTTGTCACGTTCAAAGTCTCCTTGATGTCTTGAAACCAACTTCTTCTTGGTCATCCCTTGATGCGTCACCCAGGAACCATGTCTTCCATTATTGTTCTCTCCAGTTCGACGTGTCTATAGTATTTTAATGTCCTCTGTAGAATAGTGTTTACAAGCCAGTTCTTTTTATTGTTTAAATCTTTTAATGTCTTCGTTGCTCTTTTTTCATTATCCAAAGTAACAACCTTTTTTTTTTTTTTGTCATTTTATCAACCCTCTTTAAATTATCTTTCTATCACCCACTCTATCTCTCTCTCTCTCTCTCTTCTTTCTCCTGACCTCCTCGTTTTAGTATATTCTGTTTCTTTCTTTTAATTTATTATATTTCCCTCTCACAAAGTGAAACCGTCACCGTCAGAAGACTATGCAAACAAAACATTTACAAATTATGATGTCAGACCTAAATATAGCCCCACTTGTAAATCAGAAAACATGACAACCGTAACATAAACATCGCGTACAAAACCATCACAACTTATGAAAATCAAGTTGATAGGGACACACATTAAAAAAAAAAAATTAATAAATTAATTCAGTGCAAATCTCCTTTCAATTGTTATAAATAACACTCACACATTCCCACATTTCTAAATATCTGACCTCCCTAGACACAAAGGCTAAACCTCTGTCAGTGTGTGTCACTCCTCTACAAGTTACCTTACCACACATACAAAAAAAAAACCGAAGTTATAAATTTCCAGCGGTCGTGATATTACCTTCCTCCCTGCGTTAAACTGTAGTATAAGACTGTTTTCCCCCGCAATTATTTGTTAGAGAACAAAACATTCCCACACCATTAGTGTTTCCAAACAAAGAGCCTGTTTACTCGCGCTCAAGCCCAACTGTCAAATCAACCGTATATTAATTTGGATATGTTTTTGTTGCGACTGCGTCCTACATTTTAACAAGGAAATAGTGGGTGTCCGACTCAACGTATTTTGACAGTAATAACCCAGACGTCACTTCAATTTCCTTTTTCCACGTCAAAGGTATTCTACGTCACAGAAATCCCTCAGCCCTTCGTGGAGTATCATCACCGTTAGAGGCCAAGCCCACGAGCGTAGGCGATCATGTCCCTGCATGTATTCCTGTAACCAGTATATCTTATCTTTTCTACACTTTTCCATGCCAACTATGTGTCTTTTCTTCCTTTTATATTGCATGATTGTTAAATATTTTCAAGTTTTCTTTTATCTCGGTATATGGCCAAATAAGAAAGACTGGTTTTCTTTTTTTTTTTAATTCCACATATTTTCTTCTGCAACAACTTTGAACACCTAAAACAATTATAGGGGGATACTAAAATCAACGGAGTAAGCTAACATCTAAACAGCCTAAAGAAAAGTCTATACATCCAACAGCAGCTGCACAGTCAGAACAGCAGCAGGCTACACAGACCACTTTGAAGTTAGATCAGGTGTAAGACAGAGGTGTGTGATATCTCCCTTATTGTTTATTACTTACATGGAGTACATATATAAGTTAACTAACCCATCGGAGTCAGAGGAGATTAACGAAACTGTATTTGCAAATGATCAGGCACTAATACATGGAAAAGTAGAAAACCTACAAGAACATTTAAGTAGATTTAACAGCACAGGCACTCAATACAACGTGACAATCAACATCAGCAAATCAGAAATCGTAAATATCACAAAAGGGAAACCGAAAATCAACATAGCGATGGGGGGGGGGGGGGGGGGGGCAGACAACTAAAACTGAAACATAGCAGCAGGAGCTGCTCTAAAGGTGAGCAGAAAACCGCAAATTATATCTCCTCTCGACGCTGAAGGCAAATGAGGCGGGAAAGAAGACGGTATATTCACCTACAACACTATGAGACACATAATGATAGCCCAGACAGGCAGACACATGCAGAGAGAGAGAGAGAGAGAGAGAGAGAGAGTCCTTTATGGATGTCATTGTATGATTTCTAACCACCTAGTAGACAGGTAGACACATGCAGAGAGAGAGAGAGAGAGAAAAGGAGAGAGAGAGAGTCCTTTATGGATGTCATTGTATGATTTCTAACCACTGTGTAGACAGGCAGACACATGCAGAGAGATAGAGAGAGAGAGAGAGAGAGAGTCCTTTATGGATGTCATTGTATGATTTCTAACCACTGTGTAGACAGGCAGACACATGCAGAGAGATAGAGAGAGAGAGAGAGAGAGTCCTTTATGGATGTCATTGTATGATTTCTAACCACTGTGTAGACAGGCAGACACATGCAGAGAGAGAGAGAGAGAGAGAGAGTCCTTTATGGATGTCATTGTATGATTTCTAACCACTGTGTAGACAGGCAGACACATGCAGAGAGAGAGAGAGAGTCCTTTATGGATGTCATTGTATGATTTCTAACCACTGTGTAGACAGGCAGACACATGCAGAGAGAGAGAGAGAGAGAGAGAGAGAGAGTCCTTTATGGATGTCATTGTTTGATTTCTAACCACTGTGTAGACAGGCAGACACATGCAGAGAGAGAGAGAGAGAGAGTCATTTATGGATGTCATTGTATGATTTATAACCACTGTGTAGACAGGCAGACACATGCAGAGAGAGAAAGAGAGTCATTTATGGATGTCATTGTATGATTTGTAACCACTGTGTAGACAGGCAGACAATATCCTCGACGTAAAGCCATTGCCAAAGATCGTCGGCGCCTCTGGGAGCCACAGCTCACAGTTTTGTAACCACTGCTATATTTATATTCTGTTAAAATTAATCAATAAAGAACATTCTTGGTAACGTCTATAACTCTCTTTTTTAACTCTTTCATTAATTGCAATGTTATGTGTGTGATTGTTCACCCAAAATCAGGGACATAAGTTAGGCAGGAGCAATGACTCAAAGCTGACCAGATCTCTCCTCACCTCCCAGTTGGGCTCTGGTAAGAATCTAAGTTATAACAGACTGCCTAACAAGCTGGAGGGAGCCGCGATATATCAGTGGAATGAACTGGACTACAAAGGACAAGAGGTAGGGTTCGATCCCAACCGACGGCTTCCAGGTTCACCCAGCCTTTAATGGGTACCGAATTTTTTCTGGGAAAGTAAAGTGGCACGAGCGTAATACCGACCACATTACCCAAAAAAAACCATGTGCCGAAGGTCTTGCGAAATTTATGGTCACTAATACCATATTCCCTATACGCCACTTTGCGTGACAGGGATACTTTACTTAATAAGCTGGGAGGCGGGATGGCAGAGCAGTCTAAGGGAAAGTCACAATAGTTCAACAATTAATTAATTGGACTACTAGGGACGAGAGGTCTGATACGATACTAATCGACGAATTGAAGATTCACCCAGCCTTAAATATGTACCGGATTTTTTTTTTCAGGGAAAGAAAAGCGACACGGGTGTAATACTGACCACATTACCACAAAAATAATGTGACGAACGTCTATAATATACATGGGCAATAACACTATTTTCTCTATTTGCCTCTTGGCGAGATGGGGCTCTTTGAAATATTTTGTTGTCTTTAACAAGATGAGCATTGTCATAGTCTAGCTGTGGTGGAGTCTGTCTAAGTGATATAGAAGATAAAGTATCGCAGTAATTGAGAGTCTGTCTAAGTGATATAGAAGATGAAGTATCGCAGTAATTGAGAGTCTGTCTGATGTAGAAGACCATGTATTCCAAACATGGAGTCTGTCTGATGTAGAAGACAAAGTATTTAAGTCATGGAGTCTGTCTGATGTAGAAGACAAATTATTTAAGACATGGAGTCTGTCTGATGTGGAAGACAAAGTATTTCAGAGATGGAGTTTGTCTAATGTAGAAGACAAATTATTTCAGTGGTTGAGTCTGATGTAGAAGACAACGTATTGAAATGATAATGTAATAGACTAATTATTTCAGTAACTGAGTCTGTGTGATACAAAAGATTAAGTAATGCAGTGGTGAAGTATGTGTGATATAGAAGATCAAGTACTTCAACATCTCTAAGATGGAGAAACTCCACCTTCTGCAACAGAACCCAGAAAACAATGAAAGTCCGTGGGGACCGTTGAATCACCACTCCAGATCTAAAAGTGCCAGCTCGCCCAGACCTTGTCATATAGCATCAACAACAACAGCCTTGGCTACATTTACCTATAAAACAACAAATCTTTGTGGGCCTCGGTAGCCTAGTTGGGCTCCACTAGTTACCGATGTTCGGGCAACCCGTCTTCGATCCCCGCTGGAAGCAGTTTGAGTTTTAATCGTGGTTGGAAAAAAAATATACCCCGCGGTCGACCCATCCGCTGGCAGTAATGGGTACCAGGGTATTACTCTGGGAAGGTGTGGAATGCCGCCTCGCATCGTGAGTTTCGATGCTTGAGGTGACATTAGACAGGGGTCTCCGAAAACTTCTAGATAAGCGACCGAGCACTTATGGGTGAAAACCCGCGTGCTAAAACGCCGATTTCGAGTCTCATACCTTTACTAACAAATCTTTCACCAAAGATTCGATGCTTCGATCTTCTTGGTCATGACTGACAAGTCAGGTACAGACAACTTTCACGCACTGTGCTCGGTTGTTTATCATTGATAATTTAGTTATTTTGCAAAAATCACCCATTTTCAGATATATAAAACGTATATGTCTCTCATATGTAACATTCAAATTTATTAGACAAAAAAGCTAAATCTTAAAATCACTTTTGGTTAAGAATGAGTTTTTACAATACCAAACAGATTTGTTAACCTATGAGATAAATTTTTAATAAAGGGCATTATTATTTTAATAAAAATCTTCTTCATACACAAATTGCTTCAGTATGGGGACTGGTTGGTCTCGAGGCAAGACGCTGGCCTAGAGACAGAGAGGTTGTGAGTTCAATTCCCACACCAAACCGGCAGCGAGGCCCGGCTTGAAACATCAATTACTCATCGACGGTAAAAAAAAATATGAGTACCTACGAAGTCGGATTTATTTGCCTGTGCGGAGAGGTACTACTGTGCACACGACTGCCAGGGAAAAATATATTAACAAGCAAAATTCAGTTCCTAGTCTCTAGGGACTTCGTCAGAGGTAAAAGCTGGCGAACGAAAAAAGAAAAATTACTTCAGCTAGAAATCTCATATCTTTTATGGGGTTAAAAAAAAATAAAACCACTTCTAGCAAATATCATTTATTTTAAATTTAAAAAATGTTCTAGAAACAGACTATTTTTCACACGCTAATTCTGACTTTTTACCGAGTGCTGTAAACATAACTATGGTCCCCTAATTTGTTTGTTTCAATATCGAAGTTTCATTATTTATTAATTATTATCCGTGATTTATAATAGCTAGAAACCATAACCCGTGTTGTCTCTCCTTGTAAGCGAATCATTTCAGTGGAAGAGGTATGTTTACATCACTAGGAAAAAATAACAAATAGTCAAAAACAGAAGAAAAAAACAAAGAATAATATATGGTCCGAAGCAGGATCGAACCCGTACTCAGTGGCACAGCGCCTTGCCACGAAAAGCCAAACGCTAGGGAAAACTGCCAACTCAGCATTGCCTCGGAAGTTTCCCTCTATAATAATATTCATTTATTATTATTTGTAAGTTGAAGAAATACATCTGGAGACAGTTCAGAGCTACAACTAACTGGGACATACTATAACCAGTGATGGAAAATGTACATCTGAAATAAACAAAAGAATCTATCTATCTATTGACCTTTCGAGCCGTAACCGGCCCATAGGGCGTAGACCAAGATACACCTTCTCCTATATGAATTTTTGTTCTAGCAGTTTTCTTTTAAAGATATTTTATCAAATCTCGCCATCTGTCTCTGTTCTGTGCAAGCAGTTCTATCTCATTGATGGAGCCGATTCCTGCTGCTCTTGCCTCTCTCATCAATGTTCTTCTCAGTGTCTCCCTGGGTCTTCCTCTTTTTCTTTTACCTGTTGTTTCCCATATGAGGGCTTGCTTTGCTATTCGATTATTATCTCTTCTCATCACATGTCCAACGTATGACCATCGTCTTTTCTTTATTACTGAAGATATTAGTGGTTGATTGGCGATTTCTCTAATTTCCTCGTTTGTTTTGAATTCGTTCCATTCTATACCAAGTATTTTCCTTAGACATTTATTTTCGAATGCGTTCAACTTTGTTTCTATATCTCTTGTTGTTTTCCAGCTTTCACACGCATACGTAAGGGTTGATAGTACATTTGATTTGAATAGCCTAAGTTTTGTGTTTGTGCTAATGAGTTTTGATTTCCACAACTTTTCAAGGCTTCTGAAAGACATTGCTGCTTTAGCCAGTCTGATTCTAATTTCTTTGCTCGTATCCCCTTCTCGATCAATGTGACTTCCAAGATAGATAAAGTGATCGATCTCTTCTACTGGTTTGTTTTCCATGTATATTTTGTCACTTGTTGGAATTAAACTTTTCATGACTTTAGTCTTTTCATGATTGACCTCAAGCCCAATTTTGCTGGCTATTGATGATAGTTCATTTGTGTTTTCCTGCATCGTTTTTATCTGACTGCTGATGAGAACTATGTCATCAGCAAAGTCGAGGTCCTCCAAATGGTCTCCTTGTATCCATTCGATGCCTTTATTACCAGTGCAGCATTTCTTCATTATGAAGTCCATAACAATTCCAAATAACAAGGGCGATAAAATACATCCTTGTTTAACCCCAGTTTCTATTGGGAAACATTCGCTCAGTCCTTCCTCTGTTCGAACTGCACATGTGTAACCATCATACATGTCTTTGATAATATTTATGATTTTTGATGGTAAGCCATATTGCTTCAGATAACAAAAGAATAGGTATGGCAAAAAGTAATTTTAATGCCACGAAAAATATACTAACATCAAAACAAATAACACCAGGGCTAAAACTAAGAATGGCAAAATGTTACATCTTCTCAATATTCATGTGTGGTGCTGAACCATGGACATTAGACTAGAAAACAAAACAGAAAATTGTAGCCTCTGAAACGTGGATCTATAGAAGAATAGGTAAAATTGGATGGAAAGAAAAGAAAACAAACGATGCAGTTTTAAAACAACTAAAAATTAAAAGATAACTACTAAGCACAATTAGAACATGACAAATGAATTTTTTGGGGCATGTTAAAAGACACAACAGCTTAATAAAGGTAATATTGGAAGGGAAAATACAAGGTAAAAGAGGCAGAGACAGACCAAAACTAAGATGGACGAGTAACATCAAAAGATGGACAAGTCAACGTATGACAATCTGCGCCATGGCGCTCCATGGTAGCCAGCCTTCGATGCGGAGACGGCACTCAATGATGATGATCATTTGTCTCCTGTCTCTCCCTGTAACTGTGCGGCAGCTGTGCTTGTATGTCAGCCTATTCTGTATGTGGCCATATGCTTGTCTTACCTGGCAAAATATACACCAACATGTATGTCCAAAAATTTATTCCCGAAATGTTGTAAACTCATGATCTATTCACGTGATGACATATGCATGAAAGTCATCGGTAATGATAGCAACGGCTTGATCCTAGTTCGGGTTGTCTGTTGTTCTCTGCATTTTTGTGTTGTTTGTTTGTTGATTTTTTCCCGAGTGCTGCATACTTACCTTTGTCCATAATTTGTTTGGGTGCAACTTACGTGACTGGTCTCACGTCAAAAGCCTAACGTACATTGTCATGGGCATGCAGGAGTTCATGGTCGACAAGAGATGGTCGACAGGACAGCGGGGGGGGGGGGGGGGGGGGGCGGTAAAAGTCGACAAAAGTGACGTCTAGGTGCTGTTAGAGACCAACTCTCACTAATAAGGAATAAATAAGCGGAGGACAATGTCTTCTTCTACCTTTCAGCTGCCTACGAAGCATAGGTCTTTAGCAAACACTTTCCAAGTCGTTCTGTTTCTTGCCATTCTTTTGAGATCATTCCATGTCTTCCCCATCATCTTCATTTCTGCTTCTATTTGTCTTCTCCAAGAATTCCTTGGTCTTCCTCTTTGTCTTTTCCCTGGGGATTCCAAAAAGGGCCTGTTGTGTAATACTCTCAGTTGGCTTCCGCAGTGTGTGTCCTATCCAGCGCCATCGTCTTCGCTGTATCTCTTTATCCACTGGTATTTGATTGGTACATTTCCATAATTCTATGTTAGTGAATTTGCCCTGCCATTTCCATCCTTTCATTCTGTGTAAGCATCCTTTAATGAAAGTCTGTATCTTCATGATTGTCAATTTTGTTGTTCTCCATGTTTCACAGTCATATAATGGAGGAGTACAATGTAGACGGCCGCAATATGGTTGAACGGTGTGCCACATAGGGTGAAAGCAGGAAAAGCAACCCCAGCGGAAGCGAACGCGTTTATTCAATGTAGTACAGGAACAATCAGTAGCGAGTATGGGTACAGGCGTCATAGTGCTGGTAAAAGCTTTACATAGGTGAGAAACAAAACAAAAGTAGAAAGACGTTTCGTCCAAAAGGCCTTCAGCTGGAACAACAAACTTGTTTTTTTATGTGTGTTGTGGTTTGTTGTTCCTGCTGAAGGTCTTTTTGGCCGAAGCGTCGTTCTACTTTTGTTTTGTTTCTCACCTATGTAAATCTGTTTCTATACCACTTTTTCCTTTTTTTTTTTAAATTTCCATCAGTAGATGAACACTTCCATGGTTGCTAGGACAGGCGAAGAAGCGAATAAGGGAATGTTACGACTGCGATGACGCCAGTCCGAATATAAACTATGGAGCACAACAGAAGCTCAATGTGTGGCTTTTATTAACCGCATCTCTTGATCCATATTTCATTTACATAATTGTAATCTATCTATGAACTATTGTTTTTTTCCAACAGTTATCATTGAGTAACATCATCATAGAAATCAAGTTCTTGAACTACTCGGACAATTGTAGAGAGGATGCCAGAACGAGCAAGTGTGATCCCAAATTCAAGTTCTGTCTAGATACACCAAGGCAAACGTATGTGCACAATATCACTGTTCAGTTGATAACTTTGTCCTTATTTCACAAGCTTTGGAAGTCTGATTGTTTCTTTTTCTTCTTCCTCTTCTTTTCCTGCCTTTCAACTTTTTTTGTGGAACAAAAGTCTTCAACAAACGCTTTCCATGCCCCTACAAGACTTTGGCCTTCCCTCCTCTCCTGGTGATTCCAAGAAAGGACCAGTCGTGTAATACTCTCACCTGGCTTCCGCAGCGCGTGATCCACTGCCATCATCTTTCATTTTTCGTATTGTATCTCTATGTCCACTGGCATTTGACTGGTAATTACCCAAAGTTCTAAATTGACGATTTTGTTCTGCCATTTCCATCATTTTATTCCGCTCAACGACCGCCGTTTTTGTTGTTATCCAGCCAGCCTTTACTGCCAGACAATAGTATGTTAAGACTGATTTAAGACTGAAATTCAATTAATTTTTTTAAAATTTAACTTATTTTTTTTTTATATTTCGATTGAAATCTTAAAGTCAATAATTTGGTTCTCTTCCATTATAGTCTTCACTTTGTGGTTCTCTTCCATTACAGTCAACACTTATGTATTCCTGATCTGTTTTATGCCTTGTCCAATATAAATATGTTATTTAGTATTTGTTTAGTGCTTACATTTTTATTAAAAGGTATTTGCAATGTTTTCTTTCAATGTCTACATTTTCTATATTTTGTAATTTAATAATTCATATTTGAAGTTGTGTAAATTATGAATTAATGACAATTTCGCAACAACAAAGAAGAAAATGGATTCATTCGAAAGAAAATGCTACAGAAAAATCCAAATGCTACACTGGATAATGAAAAGAGCAGTGAAGACATTACAAGATTTAAACGTTAAAAGAACTGACTTATAAACACTATTCTACGGAGAAAATTAAATCATATGGTCACGCCAAAAGACACAGCGGGCTGGAAAGAACAATAATGGAAGGGATGGTTCCTTGACGACGCATTAGAGGGGCAGACCAAGAAGAAGGTGGTGTCAATACATCAAGGAGGTCTTGAACATGACTGTAGAAGAAGTGGGAGATCTGGCTAGAGACAAAGATTTCTTCAGATGGGCTGTGGTGAATGCAAAGCTCTGCAAAAGACATGTGACCTGATGATGAAATCATGATATATGTATAGCTGTACACTTTGATGCATTATTTTCTGTAATTAATCTTTCACAATTTTTGTTGTATTGCATTTGAAACATGTAAAAGAAATGTATTGTTTGTTTAACGATTACTACATCATGTTGAAGACTGATGTGTCAGAATAAGAGATGCCGATATCGCGACTTTCCGTGAACACGGCGCATCTACATCATCTTGACGTATCTATTAAGAGCGGACAATGAAGATGAGTAATCATTCAATGAGAATAGATGAATTTTGTTGATTAATGTTTAAATAAAGACTTCGCTCAAAAAAGATTTTATGATAACAAAAAATAGTATAAAACTGATAGTATCTTTATATCGTTCACAAACAAACAAGGAAAATAGCCTCTTATAGCCTCGTTATAACGATCAAACATAGAACAATGTACTATTATAATGTACCACAAAGAACTTAACTATAAAAGTGTTCTATTGTAGCATGTGTGTATGCCGTACACAGACACAACTCAGATTAGCTTAATCGAAAGATCATCTTCATTGTACAACAGATAACTCTATATTTCTAATTTATTCTTGAGATCAGTTTCATTGTACAACAGATAACTCTATATTTCTAACTTATTCTTGAGATCAGTTTCATTGTACAACAGATAACTCTATATTTCTAACTTATTCTTGAGATCAGTTTCATTGCAGTTGGGGCATTCCCATACCCGCTAAAAGTTATGAAATAAATTGAAGAACAGAACTGAATCATTGTTTCATTAACACATATTAGAAATGACAAAATTCAATTTGTTTCAATTTGAGTTCTGCGATGATCATTTGACTTTCAATTAAATTTGGTTACCAAACAATTTCATGTTTTTTTTTTTTAATTTAAAGAAATGTTTGTACTGTAATTATTTTGTTGTATTCGTCGATCTTTCTATTCTAGTGCAACGATGAACCCATGTCATTATGCTGCCACTGGTGAGAGTAGGCATTTCCAAGACACCAACTACATTGACTTTCAATGGATGAGCAACATTAAAGGCATCCCAAACCCTTGGACCGTCGCCACAAAGAAGCTACTGGTTAGTACAAGTCTATCTTAAACTGATTTACATAGGTCTCTTATGCAAAGATTGTGAGCTACATAGGTCTCTTATGAAAAAGATTGTGAGCTATATAGGTCTCATATAAAAACATTGTGAGCTATGTCTTTTAAGTAAGGAAACATTGTGAGCTACATATGTCTCATATGGAAATATCTTGTTTCAATGGATATGAGTTATGAGTCTTATTTCTTTAAAAAAGCATATGATATAGATCTCACTTGAAAAAAAACTACAAAGGATTTTCTTCTTTTTTCTATCTTTCCTTATTTGCCTTTTAGTGTTGAAGGAGGTAAAGTTTACAGTCTTTTGCTCTTCTGTTGGTCTCTCCTGCTGTTATATTTCTAGTGTTTCTAATATTCCATTAACCCATCTGGATTTTGTGACTGGCCCTTAGGTCTGGTATTCTCATAGTGAAGGCTTGTTGTTTTTTTATCTTTCTGTCTTATCACTTGGCAAAACCATTTTATCTGTTGTTTCTTTATATCTTCAATGGCGGGAATTTTTCTTATTCTAGATTTCTTCTCAGCTCTTCACTTCTCATCTTATTTCCCAGACCATTTCCTGCCATGTGTCAAACACATTTAACTTTAATAGTGCTTATTTTTCTAATTTGCTCTTGAGTCTAGCCCGTAGGTCAGGCATTGGTAGCACAACATTGAAAATAATCTCAAAGGATATGTCTAATTTTTTTTTATTGCAAAATATTTACAAGTAGATATCATTTTATAAAAGTTTCAAAGATACAAATCTCATTTCCAAAAATCGCAAAGGAAGTAGATTTCATTTGTCATCTACCACCCCCTAGTTCAAGTGGATCTAATTTTTCCTTCAGATTTGCCAATGATAACAGAATTCTGCACTTTACTAAGATTGCCATGCACTATATACATGTGTTTTCTTTCCCTCTACATCACAACCCCCCCCTCCCCCCACCCCTTTCTTCCACACACAAAAAATGAAGAAAAAAAAAATCAAGATCACACACTGGCATGGTGATCCAGTAAAAAAAAATCAACAGCTGCTTTGTTCTGTACTCCTAAAGAGCAGTAAAGAGAAGACAGTAATAAATATTAGTTTTTCTAATAAAAGACATTATGAAAGTGACCATTATCAAGTCAAATTCGATGTTGGATGTCAACTATCATTTCATCGTCATCATCATCATCATGTGTCATGCCGGTTGGCATAGGCGATCATGTCCTTCCACAATCTTCTATGTACAGTGCATCATATCAATTCTCTTGGGGACTGCTTTCCATGCCATCACACTAGGCTATCTAGTATCTTCTCTCTTTGTCATCCGCGATCTCTCTTTCCCTGTATTTTGACAGGTGCAACCAAATATTCCAACTTTCTTCATCTCATGATGTGCCCGAAAAATGTTGATTGTTTCTTTCTGATGTTTTTTAGGAGCTCCCTTTTGTGTTGGCCTCTTTGAGAACTTCCTCATTGGTCTTTTTAGCTATCCAGGGAACTTTCAACATACTTCTGAGAAATCCTATCTCTGTGACCTCCAATCGTCTTTTCATTTGTTTGTTTACTGTCCATGATTCACTACCATAGGTCAGACATGGCTCTTTATAGCACTGATGAACTCTCTTTTTCACTTCTATACTCATGGTATCCACTATCACTTCAAAGTAGACTATTGGCTATTGAGACATGTAAAGATGAAGTGACTTCAGGAATAGCCAAAAGTAAAGGAGTGTCTCCAGGTCAGAATTAGATTGTCAGATTTTATATGTTGGCCTTCTATACATTGGCTTTCTATATTTTGGCCTTCTATACATTAGCCTTCTATACATTGACCTTCAATACATTGGCTTTCTATACATGGCCTTCTATACATTGGCTTTCTATACATTGGCCTTCTATACATTGGCTTTCTATACATTGGCCTTCTATACATTGGCTTTCTATACATTGGCCTTCTATACATTGGCCTTCTATACATTGGCTTTCTATATTTTGGCCTTCTATACATTGGCCTTCTATACATTGACCTTCAATACATTGGCTTTCTATACATTGGCCTTCTATACATTGGCCTTCTATACATTGGCCTTCTATACATTGACCTTCAATACATTGGCCTTCTATACATTGGCCTTCTATACATTAGCCTTCTATATGTTGGCCTTCTATATGTTGGCCTTCTATACATTGGCCTTCTATATGTTGGCCTTCTATATGTTGGCCTTCTATGTGTTGGCCTTCTATGTGTTGGCCTTCTATATGTTGGCCTTCTATATGTTGGCCTTCTATGTGTTGGCCTTCTATGTGTTGGCCTTCTATACATTGGCCTTCTATGTGTTGGCCTTCTATACATTGGCCTTCTATATGTTGGCCTTCTATATGTTGGCCTTCTATATGTTGGCCTTCTATATGTTGGACTTCTATATGTTGGCCTTCTATGTGTTGGCCTTCTATACATTGGCCTTCTATGTGTTGGCCTTCTATACATTGGCCTTCTATGTGTTGGCCTTCTATGTGTTGGCCTTCTATGTGTTGGCCTTCTATGTGTTGGCCTTCTATACATTGGCCTTCTATGTGTTGGCCTTCTATGTGTTGGCCTTCTATATGTTGGCCTTCTATGTGTTGGCCTTCTATACATTGGCCTTCTATGTGTTGGCCTTCTATACATTGGCCTTCTATGTGTTGGCCTTCTATACATTGGCCTTCTATGTGTTGGCCTTCTATGTGTTGGCCTTCTATGTGTTGGCCTTCTGTATGTTGGCCTTCTATATGTTGGCCTTCTATGTGTTGGCCTTCTATGTGTTGGCCTTCTATGTGTTGGCCTTCTATGTGTTGGCCTTCTATGTGTTGGCCTTCTATGTGTTGGCCTTCTGTATGTTGGCCTTCTATATGTTGGCCTTCTATGTGTTGGCCTTCTATATGTTGGCCTTCTATGTGTTGGCCTTCTATGTGTTGGTCTTCTATGTGTTGGCCTTCTATGTGTTGGCGTTCTATGTGTTGGCCTTCTATATGTTGGCCTTCTATGTGTTGGCCTTCTATGTGTTGGCCTTCTATGTGTTGGCCTTCTATATGTTGGCCTTCTATGTGTTGGCCTTCTATATGTTGGCCTTCTATATGTTGACCTTCTATATGTTGGCCTTCTATGTGTTGGCCTTCTATATGTTGGCCTTCTATGTGTTGGCCTTCTATGTGTTGGCCTTCTATGTGTTGGCCTTCTATGTGTTGGCCTTCTATACATTGGCCTTCTATACGTTGGCCTTCTATACGTTGGCCTTTTATACGTTGGCCTTCTATACGTTGGCCTTCTATACAATGGCCTTCTATACATTGGCCTTCTATACATTGGCCTTCTATACATTGGCCTTCTATATGTTGGCCTTCTATATGTTGACCTTCTATACATTGGCCTTTTATATGTTGGCCTTCTATACAATGGTCTTTTATATGTTGACCTTCTATACATTGGTCTTCTATATGTTGGCCTTCTATACATTGGCCTTTTATATGATTGGCCTTCTATACATTGGCCTTTTATATGTTGGCCTTCAATACATTGGCCTTTTATATGTTGGCCTATACATTGGCCTTCTATATGTTGGCCTTCTATACGTTGGCCTTCTATATGTTGGCCTTCTATATGTTGGCCTTCCATATGTTGGTCTTCTGTATGTTGGCCTTACTTTGCCTTGTTTTCTTTATTGGCTATCTCTTTTTGAAGCCTTTGGGCCCCATGATACAAATAGAGTTTTTCACATTTCATGTTTTTTTTTAATGTGTACCAATGTCTACATTTGTTTGACTACTTTCGCTGTCAAATTTTTAATATTATGAATCCATTTTATCCTTTTTCTCCCATCTCTGATTTTCACCTTTTCTTTGTCTTCTCCTTCTTATCCTTCTTCTTATCTTTCTTCTTCTTCTTCCTCTCTCTTTCAACTCCTGATTGGAACCATTCTCCCATCATTGTTTCATTTCTTCCCCATCTTCTTTATCTATGCTTCCAAGTATAGTAGGTCTTCACCTTAATCTCCTCCCATGGAGATTCTAAAAATGGGTCTGTCATACAATACTCAATTTACTTTTGCAATGTGTGCCCTATGCAATGCCATCATCTTTGTTGCTTGTCTTTGTTCACTCATGTTTGTCTGGTAGTTTCTCATAATTCTATCTATTCATTTAGGGGCCTTGGTAGCCTAGTTGGGAAACCACCCAACTGGGCTACAGATGTTCAGACAACCCGTGTTCGATTCCCTCTGGAAGCAGTGTGAATTGTACTCGTGGTTGGAAAAAAAATACCCCAGTGGTCGACCCAGCCACTGACAAAAATGGGTACCAGGGTGGCACTCTGAGAATGTGAGGAATGCCACCTTGCATTGTGAGTTTCGATGCTTGAAGCGACACTATCCAGAAGTCTCCGAACATTTCTGGATAGGTGACCGAGCATATGTGGGTGAAAACTCACATGATAAGACTCTGATTCAAGTCTCGTACTTTACCTTTACCTTTAACTCCATGTAATTAACCACTCTTTATTCTTTTTAAAATGGCCTTGGCTATTAGCTCTTACACTTAAGCTGCAATGAGAATTTTTGTTTTTTATACCTTTTCATGACAAACTATTTCTGTTGAAACATTCAAATGTGCATTAAATACTGTTTCATGTTAAAATATTTATCTTTTGAACCATTTTATTCCTTTTTGTATTCTTCCTGAATTAATGAAGTAGAAATTAATTTTTTTCAGAAATATAATTATCTATATTTTTGTCAATCATTAAAATTGTCCAATCAAATATTCAAGAATTCATCACTTCTACTGGCATTTCAAGTCCGTGACGATGATCTTTTTGGATCAGATGATCACCTTCAAACTTGGGGTATAATTGTGACAGAGTTTGTCTACCCATCAAAGAGTGTTGCCCCTTGGACAAATAAACACTCAGCGAGCAACTCACATGCGTGAGTAGCAGTAGTTATGTTATCACGTAATATGAGCCATTAAAATTGAACTAGTAGTAATGGTGAGAGCAATATAATTTAACACTAACATACAACATAAAACTAATATACAACATAACACTACTAACATACAACATAACACTAACATACAACATAACACTAACATACAACATAACACTAATATACAACATAACACTACTAACATACAACATAACACTAATATACAACATAACACTAACATACAACATAACACTAATATACAACATAACACTAACATACAACATAACACTAATATAATGTTCATTATATCAGTAAATTGCTATACACTAACTTTGTGTGATTTATGTTGCTGTGTTTATTATGATAAGATGGTACAGTGTCAAAGTGGTAACATGTTCATCTGCTGCTCAGTGGTAGGAGATTCAACATGCATCAGTGGTTAGCCTTTGTTTACCCCAACAACATGTCCATCTGCTGCTCAATGGTAGGAGATTCAACATGCATCAGTGGTTAGCCTTTGTTTACCCCAACAACATGTCCATCTGCTGCTCAATGGTAGGAGATTCAACATGCATCAGTGGTTAGCCTTTGTTTACCCCAACAACATGTCCATCTGCTGCTCAATGGTAGGAGATTCAACATGCATCAGTGGTTAGCCTTTGTTTACCCCATCAACATGTTCATCTGCTGCTCAGTGGTAGGAGATTCAACATGCATCAGTGGTTAGCCTTTGTTTACCCCATCAACATGTTCTAAGAATTCACCCAGCCTCAGAAAATAAGTGGCAGAAGTTTCTTCTAAATATGTAGTGCAACCTGGCAAGTGCTGACCAGGTCACCCATAAATTTGCAGACGGCCTTCATTATTTAGACTAAACTGTATTCATCATACATTAATATAGTGACAAATACACTTTATTTTTTTTTTTTTTTTACTTTATTAAACAAATTTAATCAGAGTAAAGGAGAAAATGATTAAAATAAGATGATAGCTTTAGATATGAGATTTAGTCAGAAATAGAGTTATGTAGGAGATTAACTTTAGAAATCAATTTTATTACAAAATTTAATAAAAAATTAAGTTATTAGGAGATTTAGTTGAGAGATAAGAATAAATAGACAGTAGGTTTGGTAGCGGAGTTTGTTGAGAAATAAAGTTGAGAAAAGAGATATAGTTGAGAAATAAAGTTGAGAAAAGAGATATAGTTGAGAAATAAAGTTGAGAAAAGATATATAGTTGAGAAATAAAGTTGAGAAAAGAGATATAGTTGAGAAATAAAGTTGAGAAAAGAGATATAGTTGAGAAATAAAGTTGAGAAAAGAGATATAGTTGAGAAATAAAGTTGAGAAAAGAGATATAGTTGAGAAATTACCTTAAAAGATTAAGTTCAGATAAAAATGTTGATAGGTGATTTAGATTTTCTTTTAAAGTATAATATGTTTGATAGAAGATTTAGCTTAAAAATAAAGTTCAGTAGAACGTTTAGATCACAAAAACAATTTGATGGAGATTTTTCTTAGAAGGAAAGTTTAATGTGAGTTTCAAGAATAATTGATGGGAGATGGTGCTTAAAAATATAGTTTAGTAGAAAATTTACATTACAAAAACAGTTTCGTAGAAGACTTTTCTTGTAGAGATTGAGAAAAGAAAGTTTTGGACCATAATCAGTTGATAGGAGATTTTGCTTAAAAATAAAATGTTATACGCGATTTAGATCTGAAATAACATTAAAAAAGAGATACAACTAAGAAATAATATTAGAAGGAAGATTTACCTTAGATGTAAGAGAGCAGAATAATTCAAGACAAAGTGGTGTTCTCGCAGTAAGCACCAAAAGTGTTGTTGCAAATATATTTGCAAATTTAAACAAACAATAACTCTTTGTAGCTATATATTCCATACATTTTAATTATAAAAGCAGATGGTGTACATATTAATAAAAAAAATTGATTGTAGAAATCTATTTCTGACAGTATATCATTTCAAATCCGAATGTACTGTGAGGCTGGCCAATACAACCCAAACTGCATCAACTACTGCAGGTCTTCTGATAACCCATCTGGGCATTATACTTGTGATCCAACCTCGGGCAAAAAGATCTGTATGCCAGGTGTGTGATTTGTTTTATATCATCTACTTTATTAATTTTATAATCATCATTATTATTTATTATCTTCATACAAGATTTAGAATTGTTATACTTGCAAGTGTTATAATTTCTTTATTGGTATAACAGTTTCACCTGGAAAAAAATGAAGTTGTATTAAAAAGACTAATTCATTTTCATTAATTTTTCTCTTGGGCCGAAGACAGCACATAAGACGGAATTCATAGTTCTCCAAGATTGACGATTTCCTGCTAGTTTTTGATTGTTTCTAGTTACCTGGTTGAGTATTCCCTAGTAATTGTTCTACATAGCAATTCTTTTAGTCTACTTTGTTTTCTTTTATTAATTGGTTTCCACATGAATGCCCGATAGGGATTCTTTCTTCATTCATTCTCAGCACATAATACAGATGTATTTCCAACACTTTATTGTTATAATGTTCGACAAGTTTTGATTTGTTTTTTATTGTTCATTTGAAATGTATTGTTTCCAGCATATGTTTGAGATCTTATGAAGACTTTTTGTTTTCAAAGTCATTTAATTTTGAATCTAAAGTCTTGGTGGATTTCCAACTTTCACATCCATAAGAAAACCAATAGATATCATTAATCTATCTATCTATTGACCTTTCGAACCGTAGCCGGCCCATAGGGCGTAGACCAAGATACACCTTCTCCTATCTGAATTTTTGTTCTAGCAGTTTTCTTTTAAAGATATTTTATCAAATCTCGCCATTTGTCTCTGTTCTGTGCAAGCAGCTCTATCTCATTGAGGGAGCCGAATCCTGCTGCTCTTGCCTCTCTCATCAATGTTCTTCTCAGTGTCTCCCTGGGTCTTCCTCTTTTTCTCTTACCTGTTGTTTCCCATATGAGGGCTTGCTTTGCTATTCAGTTATTATCTCTTCTCATCACATATCATTAATGGTTGGAACAAAATTCCTATATCAGAGGCAGAACAAATAAAATCAAGATCAAGGTTTGAATAAAAATGGAATAATACTTGAGAGTAAGCAGCTATGCTGGAATAATGTGAGTATGTAAGTAAAGTAAAGTAAAGTACCCCCCGTCACGCCAAGTGGCGTATAGGGAAATATGGTGTTAGTGACCCTATATTTTACAGACCTTCAGCACAGGATTTTGGGGTAATGTGGACGGTATTACGCCCGTGCTGCTTTACTTTCCCAGAAAAAATCCGGTACCCATTTAAGGCTGGGTGAACCCGGAGCCGTCGGTTGGGATAGTCATGCTAAATAGAGTTACAAAAACTTTTATTAAAGTCCTTTGTATGCCATGAAAATGTCTAAAAGCTGGCCAGTGAGAGAAAGGTCATGACTAAAGTTTGAAGTGAAGAGTCTAATTCATTACATTATTGCTGAGTGTCAGCTTAGTTAAGGAGAGTTGGGAATGTTACTAGGAGACTGAATTCAGGCCGATCACACAAAACATATTCAGTATCAATGATAATTCATTGCCGATAGAAACATTTGTGAACCTTCTTGGAAGCAATCCAGTGTCTTCCATTGCAGAAAATGACTGATTTAATCCACTTACTACCCACTCTCATACCTCATTATCATCATTACTCTATACTACTCAACATTTTGTTTCCCACTCATTGGCATCCTCCTTTACATTTCCAATACTCAGGTTGGACAGGCTCAAATTGCAATGAAGATATCAATGAATGCTCGTTCCAATACTGTGAAAGAGGCACATGTGAAAACCTACCAGCCGATTACACCTGCCATTGCCCTCTGTACTACACAGGTAAGTGTTTTTTTACTACACATATAAGTGTTTTTTTACTACACATATAAGTGTTTTTTACTACACATATAAATGTTTTTTACTACACATATAAGTGTTTTTTTTTACTACACATATAAGTGTTTTACTACACATATAAGTGTTTTTACTACACATATAAGTGTTTTTTACTACACATATAAGTGTTTTTTACTACACATATAAGTGTTTTTTACTACACATATAAGTGGTTTTTTTTACTACACATATAAGTGTTTTTTTACTACACATATAAGTGTTTTTTACTACACATATAAGTGTTTTTTTACTACACATATAAGTGTTTTTTTACTACACATATAAGTGTTTTTTCACTCATCATCATCAAATACAGAGCCTGCTGGCGTAGGTGATCATGTCTCTACACAACTTTCGATCTTGACAGTTATTTATCATTTCTGTTGTTGACCTTCTGCCACGCCATTCTCTTAAGCTGTCTGGTATTTTTCTCTTTGCTTCCCTCTATCTCTTCGTCCCTCAATTTTCCAGTTGTTACAATATATTCCAGTTGTTCTCTTCTCATTACATGGCCAAAAAATGATGATTGTTTCTTCCTAATATTGGAAATTAGCTCTCTTTTTGCTTTGAGAACATTTTCATTAATCTTCTTAGCTGTCCATGGTATTTTCAACATTCTTCTATAAAACCACATTTTTACAGACTCCAGTGATTTTCTTGTATGTTGTCCTATTGTCCATGATTCACATCCATATGTTAAGACTGACTCTACATAACATTTAAGAACTCTTTTTCTTGTTTCTATTGTCAAAAATGGATTGCATAGTATTATCCTCATTTTTGGAAAACTGCTTTTGCCTGAGTCATTCTGCATCTCATCTCTTTTGTACATCTTCTTTCCATCTGAGGTTAACAAAGCACCCAAATATTTAAATTCATTTACCTGTTTTAATATTGTTCCACTTTATCTTTATTTTGCACTGAGGTGATGTCTTTTTCTTTGTTGTTACCATTACTTCTGTCTTTTTGCTTTTAAGGCGTTTTTTTTTCACTACATATACTTTTTTACTACACTTCAGTAAAGTATGACCATTTGATTCAAAGACGTTTTGTTGTGATAAGCATCAAATAATTTGTATGCCAGTTGTTTTTCCTTGTGTCAGATTTTGGTTTTTAGGTCTCTGTACAGTTTATATATTTGCATGTCGTTCTGGAATCTGACGGATAACTATATGTGAACTACAAGATAATAGTTATCTGAATAAATCTGTCTAATTTACTTGTGCCTTGTGTAATAATATATTTTATATTCGATGTAAATGAAAAGATGATTAAAGGCCACAGAGATGGGATTTCTAAGAAGAATGTTGAAAGTTCCCTGGACAGCTAAAAAGACCAATGAGGAAATTCTCAAAGAGGCCAACACAAAAAGGGAGCTCCTAAAAACTATCAGAAAGAAACAATCAACATTTTTTGAGTATATCATGAGAAGAGGAAAGTTGGAATACTTGGTTACAACTGGCAAAATAGAAGGAAAGAGAGATCACGGACAACAAAGAGGGAAATACTAGATAGCTTGGTGTCATGGCATGGCAAACAGTCAACAACAGAACTGATACCATGCACTGTAGATAGAAAATGTGGAAAGACATGATCGCCTACGCCAACCGGTATGGCATATAATGATGATGAAGATATTCTATGTAAAATAATATACATTTAATTGCTTGTCACTTTTCCTTATATTATAATTTGTATGATTGATTTTTTACTGTTGAGTTTTATATAATCATATTTATATTTAAAATATTCAACATCATCATTAGGTGCCACTCCATTTGGTATAGGCAAACATCTCTTCTCACATCTCTGTCCTTCATGCATGTCATAATTTCAGTTGGTGATCTTTTATTATGTCATTTGGATAAGTTGTTCAATATTTTTTCTCTAGGTTTTCCTCTGCTCCTCTTTCATTCATTCTATCCATCGTTATAGTATTCTCAATGCCTTCTTTTCACATACACAATAAATGTAGATTGTCTCTTCCTTTATGATTCTGATGATATTTCTGGTTTCTCTAGCTTGCTTTAAACATTCTTCGTTAATAATCTTTCTATTCTACTTCTAATTTCTGCAGTGCATCTGTCGTCTTATATTATTATAGATCCCAGGTATTTGAATCTATGAACTTGTTTCAGGATTGTTCCATTTAGTTTGACTCATTTTTGTGTGTTCGTTTTCTTTGATATTATCATAGCCATCAATTTTTTTAGGGTTTATTTATATTATAATTTATATATTACCAGGCAAAAACTGTACGATTAAAGAAAACCCATGTGACAGAAGTCCTTGCCATAACAATGCCACATGTACAAACATACCTGACCTTGCTTACAACTGTACCTGCATTGGTGACTGGGAAGGAGAAAACTGCAGTCTTAAACTCAATCCATGCAGAACTGAACCATGTCAGAATGGGGCAGAGTGCATACCAGGTAATATAAAACAATAATATATACATACTATCCACACAAATGTAAACAATTTCATAAAGTTATGGCTAGCATCTAACATTCTTCCAGCTAGAATTAAAATTAGTAGGCAATAAATATGGCCACTTCCTGAGAAAAATTGTCACCAAAAACCTGCCCACACTGTGGATCCCAGGCTGTGCTATGGAGTTCACGCAGGTGGGCCAGGATTCTCCTCAGATTTTCTCGAGATTCTCTAGGGGAATATCGGAGCATCTATGGATTCGTCCGGTGTGGAGTGATGATGAACCTAACAACAAATGACAAATTGTTCCAGTGCCAGCAAACATCACAGGACTTATAATGTGCTTCACCATAAGTTTCTGTTCTTGGTAAGCCTTTCAAACATTAATAGAGTCTGTTCCTGTTATTTGGAGCCGCGATAACTCAGCGGTTAGTGAACTGGACTACAAAGGACAAGAGGTAGGGTTCGATCCCAACTGACGGTTTCCGGGTTCACCCAGCCTTTAATGGGTACCGGATTTTTTTCTGGGAAAGTAAAGCAGCATGGGCGTAATACCGACCACATTACCTCAAAAATCATGTGTCGAAGGTCTGTAAAATTTATGGTCACTAACACCATATTCCCTATGCGCTACTTGGCGTGACGGGGCCACTTTACGTTTTTTTTTATTCCTGTTAATTTTGCTTACCTTGTCAGCATTCTTCTCAATATATCATGAGGTCAATCATTTTATCTTCTTGTTTCCTATTTGCCTGCTTGCTTGATGATTATCTGATTATTTTTATTATTGCATGGCTGACATATGCCAATCTTTTGTTCCTGATTATCAACAATACTGTTAGCTGTAAATTTTCCTAAACATACAACAATACCTTTGAATACATGTGCTGGAGAAGAAAAGGGGGGCCGGTAGCCTCGTTGAGAAAACCGCCTGGCTGGGTTACTAAAGTTCGGACAACCCATGTTTGATTCCCGCTGGAAGCAGTGTGAATTGTACTCGTGGTTAGAAAAAAAATACCCCTACAGTCAACCCAGCCACTAGCAGAAATGGGTAACCAATTTAGTACTCTGGGAAGATGAGGAATGCCGTCTTGCATCTTGAGTTTCATTACTTGAAGCGACACTATCCAGAAGTCTCCGAACGCTTCTGGATAGGCAGCGGAGCACATATGGGTGAAAACTCACATTCTAAGACGCTGATTCAAGTCTCATACTTTACCTTTACAGAAGAATACTCACAATATCCTGAGACAAGAATAAACATACCAATTTTACAAGAACCTAATATTCCAGAAAACTGGTAGATAAAGAACATAAAAATGAGGGGAATAAATATTTTGATAATGTAAAATGGCTTGATGGCTTAGAGAAGATAATTAGGGAGGGCATAGTTCCAGGTAAATAAGAGAAGGTGGATGCAAGAAATCACAAACAAGCTGGGAATGACTGCTGCAGAAGCTGGACATCTCACACAAGACAGAGACAGCTTCAGAGTAGCTGTCATGGGAGCCATGTTCAAACAGGGGACAAGTTTGATAATGATGATGATTGTTATTAGCCATATCTCTTATTTCTGTACTATTCTTTAATTCATTCCATTGTATACACATTATTTTCCTGAGACATTTGTTCTTGTATGCATCTAGTTTAGCCTCTTCATTTCCAACTTTCACATGCTCATGTAACAGTGGATAATATACACATTGTACTTTACTTTTACTTTCCTTTGTCGCTGTTGCGTTTCATCATTAAGGGAAATTTGAGCGTTTGGGTCCATGCTCTTTAGTGTGCATTTGTTTGTTTCCATAACAACACTTTTCACAATGACAGCTTGTCAAGCCATCGATCAACCTCCTTCGTTGCCTCTTACGGCATGCCTGGAAGGTCACAGTGTCACTATTCTTTACTTCCCTCATAATGAAGCCCCGGTAACACACGGGAAATTCTTACTGCCGGCTAAAACATACAATCATTAACAGGTTAGATGCAGAATGATTGACATTTTTGCTATTTAATGAAGTGTGCCAGTAACAAGTGAACTGACCTCACACCCAATAGACACAGACCTTACATATGGCTATAATGACACTTCAGATCAATCAGTTGTAAATGGGTGCCTGACTAGCAAAGTTACTCAAAGCAAAATAGTAGTGAGAAGCACTGGACACCTCTAGAATAAATATTCAGGGATGGTATAACATTTCCTAAGTATTTAAAGTCTACTGTTTGCTTTAAATTATTGTTCTCAATGAAGATTTTTACTTCCTTTTCTTTCTTGCTGCAGTCACGACTATTGTCTTTCTTGTCTTAGATATTGTGGTTCTTGCAAACTTTGTTCACATCATTTATATGTTGTTTTAATTATTTTCTGTTGTTGCTATTAGTAACTGGTCAATAAAAAGGAGCTTTGTAAAGTTGTTATCTTCATTTGTGTTAGCTATTTTACATGTGTGATTTATGTATGTGAGGAATAGCAGTGGTTACAGTACACATTTTATAGTACTAATGATCTAATGGTAAGTTTCTAAGTAGTTAGCATTTATTCTTATTTTATATTGGCTGACTGAGTAAAGGCTTTCCAAAATACTAATAAGATTGTTATTTACTTTACAGTGTTTTAATATCTGTCATAGTCATTATCTGTCTACTCTGTCAAATGCCTTTTTCTGGTCTATAAATACTAAATGCTGTTCTTGGTTATACATAATATATATATTTTTGTTGGCAAAGACAACATCTGTACGAACCATTTTTCTCTTAATCCCATTTTACTTTACTTAGTTCAGATTCAATTATTAGTCTTTTATCTAGGATTTTGCAAAAAGATTTTTTACCAGTGACTTTAAAACATTATTCCACATCACTTTTACTGCCCTTCTTCTTCCAAATGCATTCTTCCAGTTCTGGAGTATGTCTCTGTTGGTCAGGTTGTTATATATTTTACATAGCCAGTCCATTTTGATGTCTGGGAAAAAGCATGAAATTACATATAAACATATAACAATGTTGGGAGCCACAGTAGCTCAATAGTTAGTGAACTGGACTACAAAGGACAAGAGGTCGGGTTCGATCCTGATCGATGGTTTCCAGGTTCACCCAGCCTTTAATGGGTACTGGATTTTTTCTGGGAAAGTAAAGCGGCGCGGGCGTAATACCCAACCACATTACCCCAAAAATCATGTGCTGAACATCTGTAAAAATTACGGTCACTAATACCAACTGGGCTCTTTACATTTTTTATATAACAATATTGAGAAGTAGTAAAGTTCAGATGAAATAAACAAAAAATGATCACATATAAATTTATGTTGTATTTTTATGTACATGAGACAATACAATAAAAAGTGTTTCACCTTCATCAACAGATGGGGAGAGAGAGACATAGAACACAATATATAACAAGAATAAACAAGAATTTAAAAGTAGAATTAGTTACAACAAAATACTTACTTAAAATGTGTCAAATGGACCCATCAACTGTAAGAAAGACATGAAACTAGGAAGTGGAAGATATTCACTTAAATAAGGTTTGCTGTTTAATTTTAATACTTTTGGTTACATTTCCCAAAACACAGAGCAGGACAGATTTGACTTTCATCAGCATCATCAAGTACCAAGCCTGCTGGTGTAGGTGATCATGTCTCTCCACAACTTTCGATCTTGACAGTTATTTATCAATTCTGTTGTTGACCTTCTGCTAAGCCATTCTCTTAAGCTGTCTAGTATCTTTTCTCTTTGCTTCCCTCTATCTCTTTGTCCTTCAATTTTTCCAGTTGTTACAATATATTCCAGCTGTTATTTTCTCATTACATGGCCAAAAAATGATGATTGTTTCTTCCTAATATTGGAAATTAGCTCTCTTTTTGCTTTGGCCTCTTTCAGAACATTTTCATTATTCTTCTTAGTTGTCCATGGTATTCTCAACATTCTTCTATAAAGCCATATTTCTACAGACTCCAGTGATTTTCTTGTCTGTTGTCCTATTGTCCATGATTCACATCCATATGTTAAGACTGGCTCTACATAACATTTAAGAACTCTTTTTCATGTTTCTATAGTCAAAAATGGATTGCATAGTATTATCCTCATTTTTTGGAAATCTGCTTTTGCCTGAGCCATTCTGAATCTCACCTCTGTTGTACATTCTCCATCTGAGGCTAACAAAGTTCCAAAATATATTTAATTCATTTACCTGTTTTAATATTGTTCCACTTTTCTTTATTTTGCACTGAGGTTGAATTAGATTTGATTTTATTACTTTCAATATATCATTCATTCCAATTTTTTGTTCCAAAAATGAAGCGTTGGCCTATTTGATGTGTATATTTTGTATATTATTATGGTTCTTACATTATTTTACAATTTCAGTGTTGATCATAACAACTACTCCTGTAACTGTGCTTCCCCCTATATGGGCATTCACTGTAACATCGTCAATCCTGGTATGTCAGCTTTTACCAACACTATTACTACAATAATTCATATCACACAAACAATAGTTAAATAATAAAGATTATTGGTTGAATTGTCATTGTCTTAACCACCATGTGTCCATCAAAAACAAGTGAAAACTTTTAAAAAGACAATTACTGTGTTGTTGTGGTTGGGATGTCTTTCCATTACATTCAAAGAACCTGGTTCAAATCCTATGTGGAGCAATCATGTTTATTTATTTTAGTGACCCTAATCTCAAAGTAAGAGATAGTGTCCAGTCCTACTTGAAACTAATGATAAAACAGGTTCTGTATTCAAGTTGACCTGGACAGTTGACAATTGAAAAGAGCAGACTATATGGCTCTTACACTCTCCCAGTGCTGTCTAATGTCACACAGGGCTTAGAGTGTAGATTGCCAAAAGTCTCTCTTCTGGGCTAGCTTCTCAATCTTATTATAGAAGCCACTATTACTAAGTTGTTTCTTTTTGCACCAGTGATAGTAGACAGCTAGGAGCAATAGAGACAAATTTGTGAACAGACTAGGAAGAATATAGACAAACAGATAAATAGACTAGGCAGTATATTGACAAACAGGAGAAAAGACTAGGAAGAATATAGACAAACAAATGAGTAGACTAGGAGAGATATAGACAAACAGGTGAACAGATTAGGAAGAATATAGACAAACAGATAAATAGACTAGGAGGAATATAGATAAGCAGGTGAACAGATTAGGAAGAATATAGACAAACAGATAAATAGACTAGGAGAAATATAGATAAGCAGGTGAACAGATTAGGAAGAATATAGACAAACAGATAAATAGACTAGAAGAAATATAGATAAGCAGGTGAACAGATTAGGAAGAATATAGACAAACAGATAAATATACTAGGAGGAATATAGATAAGCAGGTGAAGAAACTAGGAAGACTTATTGACTTAATGGGTAATTTAGCCATCAAGGATGATTAGACTCTGGAATCTTCCATGTTATGACAAAGACTAGATGTATGGAGCTCTGGTTTACTGAGAGGGAAGTAAGGTATCTACATTGAACTAGATCTAATGGGATGCGTATAAACTTGGGAAAAGACACAGGATGCTAAGTTTACTGTTGATCTAATGTAGGAATGCGACCCATATTCTAATTGACACATTAAGGTTAAGATTCACTAGAAGTTTATGATTCCCTATAAACAGCAGACATTTGGAATACTCTACCTTGTTTTGAGTTTAGGTGCTTAGCTGACTAGTGGAGTAGGCGTATTCAAGCTACAACAGTTAGAGAATAGTTGTAGTGCTCACAAAGTGAGCTCTCTTCCCATTTTAACACTTAGCTGGACAAGTAGGGTTGTGGAAATCTAACTTTGGTAGTCAGGGAGATGTTGTTATAGTTAACAGCTGATATTGTATGACAGGGAACAGTTGGCTGTGTTAACTTCAGTGCGGTTTCGCCTTATGTCTTTTGGCATGTGCTGAGACTGCTATGATGGGGACTACAGCTACCTTTCTTTGTTTGGAGATGAGTTAGTAATTTGGATGATTCCACTGGCACGGGCGGTTGAGCAATTATGGATTTTAATTCGTTTGCAGTGATACCGAGGCCTTCCATAACCATAAACCATGTGTTATAGTTTGAGAGTGAGTAAATTATATAATTAGCTATTCCCAGAGGGAAGCTTTTTATCAATACAATGGAAGAGATTTCAGACACAATATTTTTCATGGTTTTAAGAATCTATCTACATATTTATATTTATCGAACATATATCATATTATATATGAATTTTTAGATCATTGAACAACGTATTAGATTTCACCAATACCAAGATTATACAATAAATGTAAAAAAAATATGGTTTGATGATGGTTCACACTAATCAAAATGAGAGTGACGCACTGTGCGGCGAAACGTACACAGCCGAAATCGGCATGGTGCACAATCCATCAAAACGTACGGAAAGAGTTAAAGACACAATTATGCTCATAGTTGCTAGACATGGACTAGCTCGTTAGTTCAAGTGCATTCTTATTTTAATATCACAATCAATGTGAGCATTAAGATAATTGAGGAAGTGAAAAAAAGTAAGAAATTGCAGGCAGTGTTGTTGTTAAGTCATTGATATGTTTTCTGGAGTGGTTGGTGATTATGGGTTATTGTTCAGCAGTTGTCTACCCATCCCAGTGGGTAAATCCTTTAAGTGTGTAAAGAACAAATGCTGCCCAATTTTGTCAGTGTTCTTCTCAGTATCTCTTAAGATCTGCGTCATTTTCTTTAATTTTCCTGCTGTTTCCATGTTCACAGTTGTTTGTCATTGATTTATTAGTTGAGTTGTGTCTTTCCAGAAAGATAAAATACTTCTTCTATTTATACATTCAAAGTGATTATAAAACGTTGTTTCTTAAAATTAAATAAATGTTTGATTAAAAATTGAAAATGTGTATCTCCTTGAATTTTCAGATTTGATAAATCTTTAATGTTTTTGTTATAAGTACCAACTACTAAATTGTAGTTTCACAGAAGAATGTTGAGAATACCATGGACAGCTAAGAAGAGTCATGAAAACATCCTGAAAGTGGCCAAAGCAAAAAGAGAGCCAATTTCCCAAATTTATCATCATCATCGAGTGCCTTCTCCGCAACGAAGGTTGGCTACCATGGATCGCCATTCTACTCTGTTTCTTGCTTTGATGGTGCAGGCTGTCATAGATTGACTTGTCCATCTTTTGAGGTTACTCGTCCATGTTAGTCTTGGTCTGCCTCTGCCTCTTTTACCTTGTATTTTTCCTTCCAATATTACTTTTAGTAGGCTGTTGTGTCTTTTAACATGCCCCAAAAATTTCATTTGTCTTGTCTCCCAAATTAGGAAGAAACAATCTTCATTTTTTGGCCATGCAATGAGAAAGAAACAGCTGGAATATATTGTGACCACTGGAAAAGTTGAGGAATGAAGAGATAGAGGGAAGCAAAGGGAAGAGATACCAGACAGCTTAATAGAATGGTTTGGCAGGTCAGCAACAGATATGATAAATAACTGTCAAGATCAAAAGTTGTGGAGAGTCATGATCACCTATAACAGCAGGCATGGTACTTGATGATGATCAAATATAAAATATAAATTTATTGTGCTATAAATAATATGTCATGTAGAATTCCTGAATAAATCTTAGGTTCACCCACCCATGTGAAGATGTCAAGGAGAAGGCATACCCACCCATCCATCCATCCATCCATCCATCCATCTGTCTATCATCTGTGTGTCTTTCTTTATCTGTCTGTCTGTCTATCTCTATCTGCCTGTCTGTCTATTCTATTTATCTATATAATTGTTTATTAATACATTTTTACTGAAAGGAATGTAAGTAGCTAAATCAATACCTGATCAAACCTAACTTGTTGTATTCCAAACCAGGAGAAAGCAGATTGAAAATGTAGTAGACTCAAAGCTTTTTTTTTCCTTTTGAAGGTGAAATAAAAATTCAGACATGAAAACCTCGTGGTGGCTGCTCAGGACAAAAAGCCATTTTTCTCCAATTCTATATGTTCCTCACCTCCAATCTAGTTAATCCAGACTGCTTAACAGGAAAAGCAAATATATCTACAATCTACACCTCACAAAGAATAGTCAATCTGTATATGCTTCAGGAAATGCTGGGATTGGTGGAGGACTTGATATGGGTATTACCTGACTGCATTGAAACTGATTCCAAGAATAGAATAGAGTAGAATAGAAGAGAATAGAACAGAGTAGAGTAGAATAGAATAAAATAGAATAGAATAGAATAGAATAGAATAGAATAGAATAGAATAGAATAGAATAGAATAGAATAGAATAGAATAGAATAGAATAGAATAGAATAGAATAGAATAGAATAGAATAGAATAGAATAGAATAGAATAAACAGGCAGATGAATTGATTTTGACCCAAGTCCTCAAATGAATAATCCCTATAACTTGTCATGGAGAAAACATAATTATCATTTAAAAACACATACAGGCCTATTTAGTGAATACAAGTACTACTTTGATAAATGTTATTCAATTTTTATATCATACAATCAATTCATAATCACTAATGTATAATCACTGCATAATCGCTACTGTAAGAATAAAAAATCCTGTGTGTTACCGGGGCCTCATTATGAGGGAGGTAAAGAATAGTGACACTGTGACCTTCCAGGCATGTCGTAAAAGACGACTAAGGAAGTTGATCGATGGCTTGACAAGCTGTCATTGTAAAAAGTATTGTTATGGAAACAGCGCCATAGAAGCAGTGATCTCTGCAATATGTGCCATTTTGGCATGCAAGGTTTATGTTTTTGAGATTGTGGTTCTACCCTATGTGCCGTCTTCGGCTCGAAAGGACAATAGATAGAAGAATAAAAAAATAGTTTGCCCAGTGCTAATACCATTTTTTTTGTGAGCTCAACAGGCTGACGAAATGATTTCTAACACAGCACACAAAAACTTACCCACTGTAACCACGGTTTTTAAGCATGAAAAATGTTTCACAAAATGTCAGATAATTAAATAATGTAAGAAAAGAAACCCAAAAAATGTTTAATTTCATTGACAACTTGAACAATTTTTTTGCAAAAAAAGATTGCATCAAATAAATAAAATAAAAATTAAGCAGAAACTAACACAATCTCTCCTATCTCTCTCTCTCCTCTATTTTTACAGTTTACTGTGCCTCTTTCACAGTCTTTATTTACATTTGTACATTTATTTTTTTGGTTTTTCCTTTCTTGCAATTTAAAATAGTTTTTTATTGCTAACATTTTCTTTCATTTTTAACAAAATAGATTTAACATCAACGGCATTATCATCATCAGCATCATCATCATCATCTGTAGCAATTGTATCTACAATAATTGCAACAACATCAACATCAAAATTAACAGCATCATCACTAGAAAATAGGCCCATTGCTGGTGTTGCAGCTCAAAGAACCAACACAGGAGAAGACTTGAGCTCTGTAAGTTGTAATATAAGATTAGTTTCTTCAGTTAGTGTTTTTTAAATATTGTTTTACAAAAAAGGTCATCTGTCCAGTTCTGACATTACTGAACCATTTAAATTTGTCAGATACAAATATTGTTCCTTTTATTCTTTCTTTTTTTTTTTTTTTGTTTGTTATTTACGCTTAGTTCACTTTCTTAAAAAGTGCTATATCAATTGGTATCACAAAGCCTCATTTGCTGAGTGATTAGAGCACTCACTTACAGATCACAAAGTTTGGGTTCAAATCTCATAAGTGGTGGATGTTTTTTTTTTGGAATAGCAAGTCACTAGGGTTCACCCAACCTCTAAACACGAATTGATAGTAGAAATTTTTTGTTTAATGGGAAGTAAAGATGAAATGAAATAAATATCTAACAAAAAATAGAAAATATAGTTTCCCTCTTATAACCTCATTAATTCTCAAACAATTCTTTGGCAGATGATTTTTGTTTGGCCAAAATAATCTGACAATTTTCCTTGTAGAACGTATTGTATGAAGTGTCCAAATCTTTATGACCATCAATACATTTTTTTATAATTTGGTCAACACTACACCAAGCTGTCTTTCTTTTTTGCAGAAAGAAAAATCCTGTACCTATTTAAGGCTGCATTAAATACAGAAACCAGTTGGTCAGAGAAACTCTTGACCTCAGAAAACAAGTTCACTAACCACTGCTCTACTACTGCAACTTGAATATTGAATAATAAATTTTAGAATATTTTGTTTTAGAAATGGTTTATGGGATATGTTATTATATATAAAAATCAAGTGTCGGATCAATTACTCTTCCTCCTCTTCATCTTTCACCCTTATGAAAATAATTTATGTTGTATTGTGATTCACAGCAAGTTATAATATATTCTTTGGCCTAACATGTCACACCAGCACATTTTTTAAATATAGCGTTTGGCTTCCATATTCAATCTTGTTTCACTTGGTCAGATTACTGAGTATGTTTTCATGGCTTCTTGTGGAGGTAGCTATTATTTTCTGCTTCTTGTCCTGATGGCTTATTCTGAATAAATGTGTCTGTCGCTTGTCCTGATGGCATATTCTGAAGAAATTTGTTTGTCTCTTACACTGACTGCTTATTCTGCCTCTTTTGATGATGGCTTATCCTGATGAACTTTTATTTGTCCAACTTTTGATGCTTAACTTTCATCAGTTGCAGTTTTCTCTTTATGCCTGCTTGATTTCAATCCTTCTCTCTAGTTCTAAAGTCAAACAGGGTATCACCATAAAGCTCTCTTTTATTTCAAATTTTTCTCTTCTTCACATTTTCTAAGGACATGTACAGACTTAGCAATGTTATTGTTAATGGTATTTTGTAGAGTGTCAACAAAGTTTCTTAATTTTACATGGTCAGTGGACATTCTTTGCAGTATGCCCCAAGTCTGGCCTACACTGTTTATCTCATCCCACTGTTATTTACCAAGTTGTCCTTGGTCTACCTCTTTCACCTTCCTCCCTGAATAGATTAAATTCTCATGAAAATTACTTCCCTACAGTCTTTATCTCACCACTGCCAGTTGTACAAGCTCCAGATATAAAATTTGTTATTTAAGGTAAACATTATGGTATATTGGCAGCCGCAATAGCTCAGTGGTTAGTGAACTGGACTACAAAGGACAAGAGGCAGGGTTTGATCACAACCGACGGCTTCCAGTTCACCCAGCCTTTAATGGGTACCAAATTTTTTTCTGGGAAAGTAAAGCAGCACTGGCATAATACCGACCACATTACCCCAAAAATCATGTGCCGAAGGTCTGTAAAATATGTGGTCACTAACACCATATTCCCTATACGCTACTTGGCATGACGGGGGAACTTTACTTTGTTTTTTTTTATTATGGTATATTGTATTTTCTGACATTGAAAACATCAGCCTTTACTTGCCTTTACTCTTTTGAAGGTTTCTACTTTAGAAGAGAGGAATTAGCTGAGTCTTCTTCTTTCCTTCCTCATTTACCTTTCCACACCGAGGAGAGATATCATTTGTACTCTTTTGCTCTCCTGTTCCCCTCTGCTGCTGTTATGTTTCCTAGTGTTTTTAATATTCTATCAATCCATCTTTTCTATGGTTGAGTTTGGTGTTCTTACAATATTTATTAAAGGCCTGTTTTGTGTTGGTCGTTCTATCTTAATCTGTGGCTAAAGCATTTTATTGGCTATTTCTTCATGTTTTTTATGGTGGGAATTATTCCCAGCTTTTTTCTAAGTTCTTCATTTCTGATCTTATCACTCAGTCTATTTCCTGTCATTCGTCTAACACATTTCATCTCCAGGTAGTGAGGTTATTTTTATTTTTGTTTTTGAGTCTAGAGTCCAGGTCTGTCATTTATAGCACAACGTTGGAATGAAGATTATATTGTTCCTATAGTATCATTTCCTTGTTGTACAACAGTGGTGATAGTAGTCTGGTGATTTGACAAGCTTTGATGTATCTTGAGCCTTTGTCTGCTGCTTATGAATTGTTGTTTGTCACAAGACTTTCTAGCCTGAGTGAATTATCTCAATGAAATGTATAATTATTATTTATAATTAATAACACTCCAGCCATTTATTTAATAATTATTTTTTTTGTTTTTTAATTAATTTCTTCGAACATTGTAGACTGAAAGCACAGAAATTCAACACTGGCATGGAATTCTCATTGCTGTCATAATTCTTGCTTTTATCATAGCCATCATCATTTTCCTGGTTTTACGCCAGCGGCGCAGGTGAGTTATTTATTCTGTTCTATTTATTAAAACTTATCATTGTCTTTTCATTTTTTAACTGAAACTATAGTTCAATAGATGTTTTTTGTACAAAAGCAGAAACAAATAGTACTTTTATCAATTGTAGAGTCAGTATTTCAGCAAAAATCAATTGTTTAATCATTTTTTTCTAACTTGAGAATGGTAGCACTGCATGACATTTTAGCGACATTATTTTTTTTACTTGATTCCAGATTAGTACTTAGTCACAGAAACTCTGTTGCCTTATATTGTTGGTCTATCTACTTTCTGATCTATTTGGTCAAGAATTCTGATACATGGATTTTTATGCCATGTTTGGTTATGATTTTATCTCTTTTTTATATCACTGATCTAGTGAGAAAATACAGTGGTCATTGTTAAACAATCAATTCTCTGTATGCACTGTTTTTTACTTACTCTCTGCACTGTTACCTGATGTGATTTCTTTGCAGTGTTTATTAAATACTTGTTTCTATGTTTCATTATGATTTATGATGATTAGATAATGATGGCAATAAAAGTAACCATGATATAAATCATTATTGATGTATGCCTTTTCTGCACTGATAGTACATTTTTTAACAAACAACTTTCTTCTGTGCATTTTAAAAGTTTATGACATCTTTTTTTCAAAGCTATTTTGTCATTCCACTTCTAATCTTTCTTTAGACATATTTTCAACTTCCTAGACTCTTGATCTTTCCCACAGTCACTAGATTTTCCCAGCCATTTCTTTGTTGTTACAGTTTCTATTAATCATGTCAATCTTTTTTTATTGTTCTCTTATAATTATTATTAATGTGTAGCATTCTATTAGAAAAACACATACAACTGTTCTTTTGAAATGTATCTGTTTTCTGTAAATCATTTAAAATAAATTATCTTTTTCACTTTCCAAGCCAGAAACAAATTTGTTTTTATATTTCTTATTTATATGTAGCTAACTCCTCCTTTCTTCCTTCAAATTACATAAACCTCAGAGTCATTGAAGCAACATTGTTACACTACAACCACATTCCTCTATTTATGTCTGCTAGTAAGATGACAAAATCAGAACCCAATCATTCTTTGATGTTGTCTCATAATTTTTTTCTTTTGATTTTCAAATTTTCTTTGCCCAGTTGCTTCTTCCTCTTATACTTTCCTTTCTATTTTGCCTTTTTAGTGGAGTTTGCAGTATTTTGCTCTTCCATTGGCTTCTCCTGCTGTAATGTATCCTAATGCTTCTTTCCATTAACCCATATTTTTACATGGTTGGCCTTTTCGATCAAGCTTTCTAATAGCTTGTTAATGATTCTCAATCACAGTTGTCCACAAATTAGTTTTTGCAAAGCTAGACAAGTAAAATATATGATCATACCACCTGAACCCTTGTTTCTTCTAATTGGTCAGATCTTTATAGATCCCCATGAGATGTTTGATTTTATTTTTAACATTTTCATTTTTAAAATGATCCTCTTTTCTTACTTTCATAACTTATTTTCCTTTTTGTTCTGTTGTAAGGGTACAAAAATTCTAGATGTATAAAAAATATGTGAGTGACAAGCAAGTGCATCATTCTATTTTTTTTTGACAGGATAGCAGTGTTTTTAACTTCATCAATTAGTCTAAGTTTTATCAAGGTCATTATAGTTTTTGCAGTTCTGAAAAGTATGTCAGACATCGATAATTAACTATAGTTATTTAGCACATATGTATTTCTATATATTGACAAAAATACACAAACAAACACATATTATCTTAATCATTGATTAGATAATTCATTTACTTTACACCTCACCACTTGCTCCTTGCTACCAGCTTTACCGCAGCACCACAATTATTTGCCTGTTCCCTGTTAGATAATTCACTGTTGTTTTATTTTGTCATTAGGAAGCAAAAGCTACCAACAGATGGCTCTGTTATTGTTTACAATAATAACAATAAATTGGCCTTTGAGAATAATTTGTACAACGATGTCAACAGTGATCCTTCGGAGGTGAATGAGAGGCAGAGAGAGGTAAGGTTCATAGCTTAAAGTTCACTTCCAGACATTTCCTGAAAACATGTACAAGGTATATTCCATATCTGACCATATTTTTCGTAGCCATTACACTCTACCTATTTTCATTGTTGCTTTCCAAATTTCAAATTTTACATCCACAAACTTCACTACATTTTTATCAAAATATTTGTTCTTTCAGGCTGCATATCTATCTATTGACCTTTCGAGCCGTAGCCGGCCCATAGGGCGTAGACCAAGATACTCTCCTTCTCTTATATAAATTTTTGTTCTAGCAGTTTCAATTTTTTTAAAGATATTTTATCAAATCTCACCATTTGTCTCTGTTCTGTGCAAGCAACTCTATCTCATTGAGGGAGCCGATTCCTGCTGCTCTTGCCTCTCTCATCAATGTTCTTCTCAGTGTCTCTCTGGTACTTCCTCTTTTCCTCTTACCTGTTGTTTCCCACAAGAGGGCTTGCTTTGCTATTTGGTTATTATCTCTCCTCATCACATGTCCAACATATGACCATCATCTTTTCTTTATTACTGAAGATATTAGTGGCTGCATATCTTTTACTTTATTTATGTCCTCAGGTCCTTTCATTTGCTTTCTCTTTTCTCTTGACTTCCTTTTATACCCATTTGGGTATAGTAGTCAGTCACAGGTTGAGCCTGCAACTTAGCTCATAGTGGTCAGAGGTCCAACCTACAACTTAGCTCATAGTGGTCAGAGGTCCAACCTACAACTTAGCTCATATGGTCAGAGGTCCAACCTACAACTTAGCTCATATGGTCAGAGGTCCAACCTACAACTTAGCTCATAGTGGTCAGAGGTCCAACCTACAACTTAGCTCATATGGTCAGAGGTCCAACCTACAACTTAGCTCATAGTGGTCAGAGGTCCAACCTATAACTTAACTCATAGTAGTCAGAGGTCCAACCTTTAACTTAACTCATAGTAGTCAGAGGTCCAACCTATAACTGAACTCAGAGAAGTCAGAGGTCAAGTCTATAGCTTAGCTCATAGTGGTCAGAGGTCCAGCTTATAATTTAACTCATAGTGGTCAGAGGCCCAACCTAGAACTTAGGTCATAGTGATCAGAGATCCAGCTTATAATTTAACTCATAGTGGTCAGAGGTCCAAACTAGAACTTAGCTCATAGTAGTCAGAAGTCCAACCTATAACTTAACTCATAGTGGTCAGAGGTCCAACCTATAACTTAGCTCATAGTGGTCAGAGGTCCAACTTACATCTTAGCTCATAGTACCTCATAGGTCTATTATATGTATATTATAAAGTAAATTGTATGTGTTAGAGTATTTAATTTATGTTCTGTAAGATTTAATTTGTGTTTGTCTGTTGTTGCTGAAGAAGACTTGATCACATTAGAACTGTCACTTGTGTTATAATTTTACTCAACACCTTTTTTGATATTTTTTTGTTTGTTTTCTCCATTGCCAGCTTATCTGCATAAATGAAAGCTTATTCTTATTTTATCTGCTAAAATGTAAATAAGAGCACACCCACTCATCCCTTAACTATTTTGGCACAGAAGTCTGTAACCAGTTACCTCTTTCTCTCACTTCCTTTTACAGCTGTCTCAGAGTTGGCAAACTTAATCCCTGTCTATTATTTTGCATTGTTTTTTGTTGTTGTGGGGGGCCTTGGTAGCCTAGTTGGATAAACCACCTGACTTTCCTACTGATTTTTGGACTACCTGTGTTTGATTCCCGCTTGAAGCAGTGGGAATTGTACCAGTTGTTTGGAAAAAAAATACACCTTAGGTTGACCCAGCTGCTGTCAGAAATGGTTACCAGGATAGTAGTCTGGGAAGGTGAGGAATGCCACCTCGCATCATGAGTTTTGATGCTTGAAGCAACACTGTTCAGAAGTCTCAGAACACTTCTGGATAGGCGGCCGAGCACCTATGGGCGAAAACTTGCATGCAAAGATGCCGATTTAAGTCTTGTACTTTACCTTTATTTTGTGCTGTCTTCCTGCCTCTTCCTTTGCCCTCTTTGCTTCTCATTAAATCTATTTAACAAAATTAATACTACATTTTACAAAGTGTGAATCATCAGTATTTTGTTGTGTTCCTTTTTAGTAAAACTGTTACCACACCTTGTAGGAGTGTACATTACACTCCACCACCTGCTCCTGCTACCATCTTTACTGCAGCACTCCAAATATATTCCTCTTCCCTACATTTTACAAATATTTGTAACAGTGATTCTCAAAGTTATCAACATTCCACTCGAATGGAAGAGAAAATTTAAAAGTGCCAAGTCAAACACTGAGCCAGTGGTGGGGAGTGTTAAACACTCCAAGGTATAAAGACAGCTTTACAAGGGAGGAACACGACACAATACTGACGTTTCGGACTGTGGCCTTCTTCAGAGTACAAGGACAACGAAAACAAACGGTGAAACACAATTATCTATAACTACATGATCAGAAGAATGGAGAGGTGGACAGAAAAGAAAAAAGTAGGATGTAGAAGTCAAACACTGGACATATGGAGAGTAGAAAGGTGGGCTGTGGATGAAGGATATGCTAGAATTATTGATGGAGCGCTAAAATATCAGTTGAATAATCATTGTTTGTCATTACATATACTGTGTAATTTGTATCATTGAGTGAAAATCCATCAGTGTGATACTATTCTTACTATCTGTCAAAACATTCTGCTGTATCCCACCAACACCTTCAAAAGTAGTTAAGTTATGAAAATTATAGTAGTTGGACATTTTAAACAAGAAATTATTTTCATTCCAATTTCTGGGGCAATTGTGGTGGGTTTATAGAACTAAGAAGACAATAACGATATGTTTTTAGAACTAACAAACTAACAAGACATTAAAAATAAATTTATAGAAATAACAAGACAACAACAATAAGTTTTTAGAACAAGACATTAAGGATAAATTTATAGAAATAACAAGGCAATAAGGATAAGTTTTTAGAACTAACAAGACAATAAGGATAAATTTATAGAACTAATAAGACAATAAGGATAAGTTTAATTAACTAGCAAGAAAGCATTGATGATAAGTTAATCAAAATTAGGGAGTAAAGAGGGCTGTGACAACGCATTAATAAAATAAGAGACATCACACAAAATAGTTTTAGATTTTAAATATTGGTGTGTATCATATTTGTGTTAACATTGAGAATAAAGAATAACTGAAGAGGGTTTATTTTGTTTATATAATTTTCTATTTATCTATTGTGAAGAAGTGCACCCATCACGCCAAGTGGCGTATAGGGAATATGGTGTTAGTGACCATATATTTTACAGACCTTCAGCACATGATTTTCGGGGTAATGTGGTCGGTATTACGCCCGTGCCGCTTTACTTTCCCAGAAAAAAAATCCGGTACCCATTAAAGGCTGGGTGAACCTGGAGACATCGGTTAGGATCGAACCCTACCTCTTGTCCTTTGTAGTCCAGTTCACTAACCACTGAGCTATATCTATCTATTGTACTTTCAAGTTAAAGGTGGAACATGGAGCAGAAAGTCTTGACTAACTATATCTAATGATCTATGTTATCAAGTTTCATACTTTGCACAGGAATCTCATTGTATCTTACCGCATGTCCCTGTTCGGAAGCCACAATAGCTCAGTAGTTAGTGAACTGGACTACAAAGGACAAGAGGCTAGGTTCGATCCTGACCAATGGCTTCCGGGTTCACCCAGCCTTAAATGGGTACCTGATTTTTTTCTGGGAAAGTAAAGCGGCACAGGCGTAATACCGACCACATTACCCCAAAAATCATGTGTCGAAGGTCTGTAAAAATTATGGTCACTAACACCATATTCCCTATACACCACTTGGCATGATGGGGGCTCTTTACTTTACTACTTACATGTCCTTGTTTAGGGCTAATGTCACAACCTTGGAAAGGAAGCTTATGTCTGCTGTTGTTGCTCTTTAGTCTCAGTGTTCTTTTAAGTATTTCTCTAAGTCAACCTCTATTTCTTTTACCCTCTTGTTCCCATTTGAGGGCTAGTATTAATATGGGGTTGTTATTTATGTTGATCTTTCACTACAAATAATAGAAGAATATATGTGATCTACTGTCACTAATGTAGTCTCTGATATATTTTTAATATAATATTTTTTTTTAATGAATTGAAGCAACCTCCCCTTCCATCTACACCTTTGGAGAATGATCAGTTCATGTCAGTCAAACCAGTGTTTTCTCCCAGTAATCTGAGTGTCCAGGGAGCTGAAGGAGGAGCCTACACAGAGCTAGATATTGACATGGATGCTGATGGGTATGTACTACTACTGTAAAACCAATTATAAAGTAGCCTCCATCAGTCATAGTTGACTATGGATTTTTCAGTGCCCCTAGAAATGTTAATTTTTCTTTTCTTTCACCGTGTATTCTCTTTTTCTATGAATACCAAAATGGCAACGTTGGAGTGTCCTCTCCAGGGCACAAGATTGGGCAGAAAAAGAAAGAGACAAGTTTTTGCCCAACATGTGTCTTCTCTCCATGCAGCTGAATGATCCAAAGGTCTAGCAGGGAAAGAACAGTTATGACCAATTAGATTGTGGTTAAATTAAAATTTGGAAGTCATAGTAATGTAATGCGAAAAGAACTAACTCACCAAATGGATAACCTTGGTCCAGTCATAGAAGTGAGTTTACTCAAAGTTTGGAAATAGCAAGTGTAATCCACCCAGCCACCAGAACATGGGTACCAGATTTAATGCTCTGGGAAGGTCAAGAAATATCACCATGACTATTGAGATTGTGCTGAAGGAACACCAGTTGGCAGTTTGGGATCACCTACATGCTGTTTGACTTTACAGTATTGTTACCAATGCTTTGATGCTAATTCATATCTCCTAATTTTATCTTTATTACTTTTACATTTTCATATGTAAATGCTTAAAACATAAGAGTCACAACAAAGAACAAATGACTCAAATAAATGTTTCATAATCTGTTGACAAAGTAGCAAGTAACTCAAATAAGACTGTCACATTTAATAACAGAGCTCAAATAACATTTGTACATTATTAATTTAATTTTGAAACTATAATGTTTATCAGATGGTCTGAGCCTTGTGGGGATCATCAGAGGAGAACCTTATTTTCTGGCAGTTGAATCTGATACAAATAGACAGAAAAGCTGATTAATATCAATCTTCTCAATTTCATATCTGTCTACTAGTACCACAATCCAAGCACTTGCCTTAAACTGTGAGCAAAAGGAGGTAATGCAATAATGACACAAATGGAAAAAGAAGAAGAAATTTCTATGATCAGGACAGTAGAAAATTATACATCAACCTCAATAATTAATGAACAAAAGCTATGACATTCATGCTAATTATGTTGCAGTGAAGCTTATCATAAATGAATGATTTTTTTTAAAGGTATGTGAAACCAAAATCAACCAAAAACTTTGTGCATACAAAGAAGTCTGAAAACCCTCTACGAAATGAACAGGCAGAATGCAACCATTACACAGATTTCAGCAGATTGAAGAGTAACCCTGAGAAATGTGATTCAGGTAATTTTCTTTATCCATCCATCCATCCATCCCATCCATCCGTCCATCCATCCCATCCCATCCCATCCCATCCCATCCCATCCCATCCATCCATCCATCCATCCATCTATCTATCTATCAACCTTTTGAGCTTTGGCCGGCTCACAAGGCATAGACCAGATACTCTTTCTCTTTTTATAAATTTTCTTTCCAGTAGTCTCAATTCTTGCAAAGATATTTTATTTTATTTTCTTTATGTTTGCTAAAAATACACACATCTATATGTACCAACAATATTTGTAATAACACACACTCTTATGTTCAGAATTAGGGTTAAGATTATGGAACGAGTGGTGTACATATTTTTACAATTACATTTGTAGATTATCATTTCTCCCCATTTTTTTAAAATAACATCATCTAACAAATTTTGTGTAAAGTAAAAGTAAAGTAAAGTACGAGACTTGAACCGGCGTCTTAGCACGCGAGTGTATACCCATATGTGCTCGGCCGCCTATCCAGAAATGTTCGGATATTTCTGTATAGTGTAGCCTCAAGCATCGAAACTCAGATGCGAAGCGACATTCCTCACCTTCCCAGGATAATATACCCTGGTACCCATTTCTGCCAACGGCTGGGTCGACCGTGGGGGTATTTTTTTTTTTTTTTTTTTCCAACCACGAGTACAATTCACACTGCTCCCAGCGGGAATTGAACACGGGTTGTCCAAATGTCGGTAATCTAGTCGGGTGGTTTTCCCAACTAGGCTACCGAGGCCCCCTCGGTTTTGGGAAATTTTGTGTATTTCTATCCAGTGCCTAGTTTTTTTTGGGAAAGAAAGACATCAGTAATATAATATGACCATATAGCTCAAAAATATAAAGATGATGAAAAAAAATATTGGCACTAACATCACATTTCTTATTTGATACTAGGTTTGATGGTGTTCTTTCTATTGTTAAAGAAGTTATCCAAATAAATAATAAATAAGAGTTCTTCAGAAATATGATTAAATATGACCATGTCAGTGATGACTACAGTAACAGATTCAATATTGATTTTTCCCATTAATTGTTTCAGTTGAGGATTCTCATTTTTATCATGACTTGGATGAGATAGCTTTGGCTGTTAAGAGCTTGAGGAATGCTGCCAAAGAGAAGGAGCTTGCATCTCTTACAACTGCTGCCCCTATAGCTGGTGGAGGTAAGCTGAACTTAATTCACAGTTGATCGTCACTGATTTTTTAGTTTGTTTGTACATTTCCAACTTTCCTGGAGGAAAACATTTGCACGCTTAAAGGTAAAGTACGAGACTTGAATCGGTATCTTAGCATGCAAGTTTTCACCCATATGTGCTCAGATGCCTATCCAGAAGTATTCAGAGACGTCTGGACAGTGTCACTTCAAGCATCGAAACTCACGATGTGAGGTGGCATTCCTCACTTTCCCAGAGTACTACTCTGGTGCCCTTTCTGCCAGTGGCTGGGTCGACTGCAGGGGTATTTTTTTTTTCCAACAACGAGTACGATTCACACTGCTTCCAGCATCAATCAAATATAGGTTGTCAGTACGTTGGTAGCCTAATTGAGTGGTTTTCCCAACTTGTGGTTGTTTCCCAAATGTGGTTTGCACACTTATTCTATTTTACATTCAAAGTAATTAGAAAAAGCTGTGTTTTAAAATTGTAAAACTTTTGTTGTTAAAAATTGAAGTTTGCAACCCTCAAAACTTTCAGATTTGCCTTTCTATGATCGCTTTTTTATGAACATTAACTGCTAAAAATATTCATAAATGTTTACTGTAGCTAAAAGACACAACAGCCTACTAAAAGTAATCTTGGAAGGGAAAATACAAAGTAAAAGAGGCAGAGGCAGACCAAGACTAACATGGATGAGTAACATCTAAAGATGGACAAATCAACCTATGACAATCTGCACCATCAAAGCGAGAGACAGAGTGGAATGGTGCTCCATGGTAGCGAACCTTCAATGCAGAGACAGCACTCAGTGATGATGATAATGATGTAGCTAAAAAAGAAATGTATGTTTTGTGTCTGTTATCACAAATTGAAACCATTCACATGAAATTAAGAACAAGTGGAATATTGTCAGAACATCATCATCCATTAATGATGCAAAATGCCTGAGATTGTTACTAAAACGTCACTTTGGAATTAAATCAAACAGCTGTGAGTTGTTTCTTTGGCAGTCTAAGTGTCATTTCCTATTAACTATGAGATCAACAGCAGCAAGTGTCTAAACATCATAGCTTATATCAAGACCATACTCAGGGTGTACAGTCTGGCAAAGCTAGAGCCAGGAAGCAAAACTCAGTACAAAATACATGATGATGTTAGGCCAGTTTGATAATCCACTGAAGAGAAGGAACAATTTGATACAAGACCATGTAGGAGAGAGCTGTTAATATGGTAAAACTACCTTTTTAGGAGAGAATTCTCTGACTACAAAGAGCTGTTAATATGGTAAAACTACTTTCCGAGGAGAGAATTCTCTGACTACAAAGAGCTGTTAGTATGGTAAAACTACTTTCCTAGGAGAGAATTCTCTGGCTATAAAGAGCTGTTTGTATGGTAAAACTACTTTCCTAGGAGAGAATTCTCTGACTACAAAGAGCTGTTAGTATGGTAAAACTACTTTCCTAGGAGAGAATTCTCTGACTACAAAGAGCTGTTAGTATGGTAAAACTACTTTCCGAGGAGAGAATTCTCTGACTACAAAGAGCTGTTAGTATGGTAAAACTACTTTCCTAGGAGAGAATTCTCTGGCTATAAAGAGCTGTTTGTATGGTAAAACTACTTTCCTAGGAGAGAATTCTCTGACTACAAAGAGCTGTTAGTATGGTAAAACTACTTTCCTAGGAGAGAATTCTCTGACTACAAAGAGCTGTTAGTATGGTAAAACTACTTTCCTAGGAGAGAATTCTCTGACTACAAAGAGCTGTTAGTATGGTAAAACTACTTTCCTAGGAGAGAATTCTCTGACTTCAAAGAGCTGTTAGTATGGTAAAACTACCTTCTTAGGAGAGAATTCTCTGACTACAAAGAGCTGTTAATATGGTAAAACTACTTTCCTAGGAGAGAATTCTCTGACTTCAAAGAGCTGTTAGAATGGTAAAACTACTTTCCTAGGAGAGACTTCTCTGGCTACAAAGAGCTGTTAGTATGGTAAAACTGTTTTCCTAGGAAAGAAAGCTTTGGCTACAAAGAGCTGTTAATATGGTAAAACTGTTTTCCAAGAAGAAAATTATCATGAGGAGGAAAAGAAAAAAAAAGAAGAAGATATTTTCTAATGAAATTACTTTCTTTTCTCCACTTTTCTCTCTATTTATTTCAGGTCTTTGGTTAATGATTAGAGTTTATGCTTTTCTCTTTTCTGCATTATTATTTTTACATTATTTTGCATTTACCAAAATTTTATCTTTGAAAATATCTTAAGTATAATTACAGAAGCCAACATTTTATACCTTGAAAAATAAACACTTGTTTAATAAGCTATATATTAACTCTTACAGTACGGAAGGTTATTATCAATTCAACGGTAAAGATTTCAGAGACCAAATTTTTCATTTTTTTAATATTAACCTACATGTTTATATTTATCTAACCCTTTACATATTGTATATGATTTTTTAGTTAATTAAACAAGGAATTGTATTTCACCAATACCAAAATGATACAAGACATGTAAAAAGAATATGGTTTGATTAAAGTTTGCACTAATAAAATTTAGAGTGCGGTTAAACGTACATGACCGAATTCGGCATGGCACCTGGTGTGTCGAAATGTACAGAAAGAGTTATAAAATATACATTATTAATTTATTGTTTCCTTGATATTAATTATTATTAATGACTATTTAACAAAATATATGCAAAAAAGACTGTGAGCAAGGCAAGAACAGTACTTCTCCCAGTACTGGTGAGGAAGCAGCTTACAATGACATCCCAAGCAACATTCCTGTAACAGAAAATAATTATGGGAACGTTCATAAATCCTTCAATGATGAGATCTCTGATGACACCTTTGTTACTGTAACTAAGGCACCAGGTGAGTCCATGTATGTGTTTATGTTTTTTACCTGTTATATGTTAAGGATTTTATTCTTTTTACTGTCTTTCACCATGACAAATAAAACAGTCAGAGGTCAACACTCCATGGGACTGCAATAAATCTCTTGAATTTGCTTGAGTCAGAGCCATCTTTAGTAAGATACTCCAAGTCTGGCTCACACTGTATGTCTCCACTGGTCAATTACTCAATATAAACAGAAAGATCATAATGAACTGTGCTCGAAGGCAGTGCTTGGAGTCTCCAAAGAGGTCAAGGTTAACAAAAATCTCCTTAATTTTTGTGCTTGGGCACTTGGATATAACAAGAAAAGAATGAGCAAACAGTCTTGCAGGTAGACTACTGTGAAAAATAAGTAAGTAATTGACCATGTTGTTGTTTTAAATACTCTTAGAAGGCTGGGCAAGTCAGTGATTCAAGCAACGATTATGAATCTGCAACCTTGACCAGACTGAAAGAACAGCAAGTGAGAAGGGGAGAAACCAGACAAGTGTGCTATGATGTAGCCAATGAAGGCTAGTATCAGAAGAGTAGAACCAGTCAAGTGTGCTGTGATATAGTCAAAGAAGACTAGTATCAGAAGCAGACAACCATTCAAGTGCACTTTGATGTAGCCAAAAAAAGTATAATGTCATAAGGATAGAGTCGGTCAAGTACACTGTGACATAGTCAAAGAAGGTTAGTACCAGAAGAGGAAAAGCCAGTCAAGTGTGCCATAATGTAGCCAAAAAAGGCTAGTACCAGAAGAGGAAAAGCCAGTCAAGTGTGCCATGATGTAGCCAAAAAAGGCTCGTACCAGAAGAGGAAAAGCCAGTCAAGTGTGCCATAATGTAGCCAAAAAAGGCTAGTACCAGAAGAGGAAAAGCCATTCAAGTGTGCCATAATGTAGCCAAAAAAGGCTAGTACCAGAAGAGGAAAAGCCAGTCAAGTGTGCCACATAATGTAGCCAAAAAAGGCTAGTACCAGAAGAGGAAAAGCCAGTCAAGTGTGCCATAATGTAGCCAAAAAAGGCTAGTACCAGAAGGGGAAAAGCCAATCAAGTGTGCCATGATGTAGCCGAGGAAGACTAATATCAGAAGGGGAGAACCAGTCAAGTGTGCTGTGATGTAGCCAAGGAAGACTAATATCAGAAGGGGAGAACCAGTCAAGTGTGCTGTGATGTAGCTAAAGAAGGCACATAAACCATCATAGAGTTGGAGTTGTCATTCACAACACACTGAGGGATATACCCAAGAGGGATTATAGCATTTATGGATTAGTCCAACATGTAGTGAGGATGATCTGATGACTAACTAACTAGACCACTGTAAGATAATTTTACTTTTATCTCTGGATCATTTCTGAGAGTGTAACCTGTCCCATTTCAGCTTCAGTGTTCATTGTGCAATTTTCCACTTAGTTGCACATGTTAGGCAATTCTTGGTTGCTGCTTCTGTTAGGCCAAAATATTGTTACAATCTAATACTTGAAGTTTGGTTTTAGAAATATATATAAATTTACTTTAAAAAAATTACACAAATTCCAGTTCCCATTTTTGGCTTGGTGAAGCTGCTGATCAGTATCCAACATAGCTTCTTGTTATTAAACAAGTTCATAAAATGCTGCACTACTGTATCATGCCCATAACATAATATTAGCTTTAATTAACAGCGCAAAACACTTTCTTTCACTATCTATTTATCTCTCTATCTGTCTGTCCACATGTCCTTCTATCTGTCTGTCTATCTATTGTCCTTTCAAGCCAAAGACAACACACAAGGCAGAAATTTAGCATTTCCATGTCCGATGAATGCCAGAATAAGGCATGGATGAGAGCAGAGACCCTAGATAAAATTAAAGAAAGAATGAATTAGAAAGCAGACATAAATAAAAACAAAATTAGAAGTAATAAAGCCAAGACACAGGAAGCTTACATAGAGGTGAACAAAGAAGTGAGAAGATGCATTTAAAGGGATAAAAGGAAATATATAGATGAACTAGCTAAAGAGGCAGAGGAAGCAGCAAATAAAGGGAATAAGAAATAACTGTACAACAGCACACAGAAATTAAGTTTTCAACTCAAATGTTAAGTCAGTCATATTATATGGCTGTGAAATATGGAGAACAACTAAAATGACAATCATGAAGATACAGACTTTCATTAATGGATGCTTACACAAAATAAAAGGATGGAAATGGAAGGACAAAATCACTAACATACAATTATGGAAATGTACCAGTCAAATACCAGTGGATAAAGAGATACAGCGAAGACGATGGCCCTGGATAGGACACACACTGTGGAAGCCAACTGAGAGTATTTCACAAGAGGCCCTTTTTTGGAATCCCCAGGGAAAAAGACAAAGAGGAAGACCAAGGAATTCTTGGAGAAGACAGATAGAAGCAGAGATGAAGATGATGGGGAAGACATGGAATGATCTTAAATTAATGGCAAAAAACAGAACAGCTTGGAAAGTGTTTGTTGAAAACCTATGCTCCACAGGGAGCTGAAAGGTAGAAGAAGACATCTGATGATCCTTGTTATCAAAAGTCAAACCTTACACAGGACCTTGTATCTTGCCACACTTTCCTATTCTGGGTGAGCCACTCAGTCTCGGCAAGGGATCTTATGCCTGATGTTGCTCCCACTCACCTCAATGTTCTTTTAAGTGTTTCTCTTAGTTGGCCTACTTTTTCTGTTACCCTCTGGTTCCCATTTGAAGGCATGCTTTGAGATTCTCTTGTTGTCTCTTCTCATATAATGGCCACCTTATACCCACAATCTTCTCTTGATTATAGATGGTATTTTTGTGTCTAGGTATTTATACGTTGTAAAGAAAAAAACAAACGATAACAAAATTTGACATAATGTGGTCTTTCAGTTTAGCTTTTTCTTTTTTATTTCCATCCAATACAGATAATTTATACTCAGAACCAGCTAAACCAAGGAAGTCAAATCAACTAGAACCTGTGGAGCAAACTTCAGCATTTAAAGGTGGACTTAATGAAAACGTGAAGATAGACATACCACAGACTAGTGACTCTTTTGCCATTGAGATGTTGAGTGATGAAGATGGGACACACGACAATGGTATGTACAACATTCATGTTTTGACAATGATTTGCTAAGTCTTTGAATTTTGTTGATTTTCTTCCAATTTCCCTGCTTGCGTGTTACATAAACATTTGTGGCAGCCTTGTAAACAGCAACACAATGAATTGTTTATGATCTTTATATGACATTCCTCTCTATTGACTTTCAGTTTCTGAGTTTGTTCATATATTTTACCTTTCTAGTCTTTGATATCACCAATTCATTTTCCCTTTTGTTTTTTCCACACCTTTCACTGTTCCCTTTAATATCACTTTGGCCAAGTCAGTAGATCATATGACAAGCAAATTTAAGAAGCTCTTCATGTATGCCTTTGTTGTTTTTTTTGTGTGTTTTTTTTCTATTGTTGATTGTGCAAACTTTCTTGTTTATGGTACACTCTCTGCATGAAATGTCTATGATCTTATGGTATAATCACATTATAGACCTCAACACAACACACTACAACACGACACACTACTACACAACACACTACTATATATCACACTACTACACAACAATCTACTTAGTTGTCCAGTTCATTTTTTTAATATTGATACATGTTTCATTTCTGCTGGATGAAAAAAAAAATATCAACAGCATTTCTGAATACAATACTTGCTTTTATCATAATTGCCAAATCTCATAATTGTATTTCCTATAAAGCCTAATAATTATAATTTCCCAGATAATTATATATGATCTTTTCTTGAATACATCTTATTCATTCTGCAGTCGATCTCTCTATCCAATATTGGCAGATTCAACCATGAGAGAAGCTGTTCAGTAAAAAAACATTTAGCATGAAACACTAATATTTTATCAAACTACTGACTTATGATTACTTGCTACCAACCATCTGTCATGACATGAAAGGCCATTATATATTATATTATATATTATATAAGAGCTTACCATCGTCATGTGCTGTGCCTGCTGACATCAGTGATCACAGCTCTCCACAACTAGTATCTCTACAGTTATTTATCATTTTTGTTCTTGACTTCCTACCAAGGGATTCTCTTAAACTGTCTTCTGTCGTATATCGTTTCTGATCCTTCTTTCTTATCTCCCCTCAAGTTTTCTTATCACAATGTATTCTATAGTCCGTTCAGAAATTCATAATCACACCTGAATTAGCTTTGCGTGATAACAGCTTGTTATTTTGGTTTCAAATTTTGCATGGAATCTTAGAATATTGATGACACAAAGATTTTGGTATTTTTTATTCCACAAACACAACAGATTTTGCACATCAGCGAATTCCTTTGATCTTTTATGACGATATCACACAAGTTGATTCAAATTTTAGAGTTTACAGTAATCGTGATAAATTGTCCAGTTTACTGCAATTCTTGTCAGAGGCGTATCTACATAGTGCTTAATTGTGGGTGTTGTTCGTTATGTGTAATTGCAAACATCAATTCAATTGGTTACAATTAGTCTTGTCCTTTGGTCACCATTAGACCCCAGGACGTCCTAACTGCAGCTGGAATTGAATTCATCTTAATTTTAATCATTCGGAATCTGACGATTCCAAGAGGTTGATAATCATTACTGGCTGGACAAATAGTAATCCATCTCGTTTCCAGTACTCATCTTCCACCCGCAACACATGTTCAACACACTTCTTTTGCATAGTTATAAATTTGCATTTCAAACTCATTGTAATTTAGATATAAATGTTGGTATTTAAAGTCAACAAATTGTCTACTGAGTCTTCACAAAATTTATAAAGATACGCCTTCCCTTCGGTAATTAATGCCCAGGCCATGGTGCGTCATGTCGTTCAATAACAATTCAGTTTTGTGCACGGGATTTTCCTGAAGTTAGTGTTTCTTCAATAGCCAAACTATTTTACGTCAATGACCGCACCAAATTAATATATATATATCCTAAAATGGTGTCAAATTCGAACAGGGTGGATTTAATATACCCTAAAGAAGAAAACTTTTAAACTAGATCAAATTTCTCACAGCAAAAAATATTTCTATAACCTCATCAATATTCTAAGATTCCATGCAAAATGTGAAACCAAAATAACAAGAGGTTATCACGCAAAACTAATTCAGGTGTGATTATGAATTTCTGAATGGACTATAATTGTTATTATCAGTGAGTTAAGAAAATACAAACATTAACATAAACAGATCTCTGTGTGAAAACTATGATTTAACACACTGCCCCTACTCTAAAACACATACACACTCATGTAATTAATATTATGATATTTAAAACACATACACCAAGTATTCATGTCATGTTGTTATAAAATGCTGTAGATCAATAACTTAATGATTTTAGTGACATTTTATAACCCTTACCCCTAATTTGAAAAAAAGATTTATTATTGTTCCCCATAAATTGGCATATTTTTTCAACCATAGCTCTAATTCAAATGTTTTTAGTTCAGAAATGATATAACTTATTGCTCAATATGCATATAAAATTACATGAAGCCTTCTTTATTAGTTTTTGAGAAATCATGACAAATATGTCAGTCTAAATTTAGAGATTTTCTGCAAAAAATACTACATTTTCAGCGAACTGAGCTGAAAATATGTTATTTTAGTGCAGAAAAATTAATTTTCCTGAAATTTTAAACAATTATGTTTCACATGAAAGAATATAGTAGTATATAGTAGTATATAGTAGATATAGTTAAAAATCAATTTGCTAGTTTAAGCTGTCCTTAACAGATCTCTGTGTGGAAACTATGATTTAACACACTTTCCCCATTCTTACACACATACACACTCATGTATTTAATGTTATGATATTTAAAACACATATACCAAGTATTCATGTCATTAGCAGTAAAACACATACATATACCAAGTATTCATGTCATTAGCGGTAAAACACATACAATATACTTATCCATGATCAGTTAATGAAAAAAATTAATAAAGTTTGTCAAGAATATCTGCTTTCCACCACAAGTGAACAGATTTCTTATTTATTTTTTTTCTTGTTTTTACTGCCAGGATTACAAACACAAGTCTCCCCATCCCAAGATGGAGATTATTGCACTCCAAGAGGAGTTGTGGTTGATTCTGCTGGTTAGTCACAAATGCATACATTTATGTTGGATTACACTTTCACATTTTAATACAAATTTTGAGACTTTATTACTGATTATTCTCTTTCAATTTTAAGTCTCTCTCTCTCTCTCTCTCTCTCTTTCTCTCTCTCTTTCTCTCTTTCTTTCACTTTCTCTCTCTCTCTTTCTTTTTCTCTCACTTTCTCTCTTTCTCTTTCTATTTTTTTGTCTCTCTCACTCTCTCTCACTCTCACTCTCTCTCTCTCTCACTCTCTCTACTTTCTAGGAATATAAAATTTGTACTCTCTCTCCTGTTGGGCAAGACTTAAGGTATTAAACAACAAATGGATATGGATAGACTGAATGTATGGATTATTCTGTAGGATGATTTTTCTGTTAATGAATATGATAATCACTAACTGTTTGTTGGTTACAACATAAAGAAGAATATTTCTCTTATCTTTAATATAAAAAAAAGTTCAACTGTTTTTTTTTAATGCTCATTGTGCCCCTAAAATATAAAAGAATGTGTTGTAGGTTGAACACAATAACTTGCTAGCTGAACAGTTGATTAAAGATGTTAGAATTTTGGTTAGTTCTTAACTCTTTCCGTGCGTTTCGTCGCACTGTGTGCCATGCCGATTTTGGCAGCGTACATTTCGCCACGTAGTGTGTCTTGCTCAATTTGATTAATGTGAATACCATCAAACCTTATTCTTTTTACATGTATTGTATCATCTTGGTATCGATGGAATCTAAAACCTTGTTCAATTATTATCTAGACATTCATTTATAATATGTTATATGTTAGATAAATATAAATATGTAGATTGATTCTTAAAACCATGAACAATTTTGTCTCTGAAATCTCTTCTGTTGTGTCAATAAACAGCTTCCTTTCAGAAAGAGTTAAGGTTGTGTGCTTTGGTACTTAAATAAATGAGATGTATAATATTACACTATCTGTCATGGGATTTTATTGGGTGAATAAGCTTCAGAAAATCAGATTTGCTCTGTTACAATGTTTTGAATATAGATTTTCCTATCACAAAAAAGAGCAAGGGAGAGACTTAATATTTTTAAAGAAAATAATCAATTATAAAGTTTAAAAATGTGTATTAAAAGTAGGATTTGATTAGGAAGAGAAGATGGACATGTGTCAGACATATCCTGAGAAGAGACAACAAGAGAATTTCAAAATAGGCTCTTCTATAGGAAACACCAGGATACAGAAAAAGAGGAAGACCTAAAGAGACACTGAAAGGAACACTTATAAGAGAAGCAAAGTTGGAAGGTGTAGACTCATTAGATAAGATCGAACATCTCCCCAAGAATAGAGATGGGTGGAGAAAAACACAACAAGCCTTATGCGACATCTAATGGCACAGGAAGGAACAAGATAAAAATCAAATTTTCCTTTTGCTGCAATAAACTTTGTCCTCTGTTGATGGTTCCCATTAGCTGTGATTTTTTTAATGAGATGAGGCTGTTGGCCATAAGCCTAATCCTGCTTTATTTTCTTTGTTTGAGACTGGCTTCTCAAAGAAGTAACAGACCAGGGTGGACTATTTATTACCACTAATAAATCTTAAAGTAAAACAGTCTATTACAACACTTTCCTATTTTTGTTTGCTGCTGAAGGGTTTACCATGGGGCCAGAAAGAAAGATCCGTGCAGTTGCTGTATAGTGTACACATTGTGAACTGTTATTGCTAGTAAACTAATTTCAGTTAAACTGTAACAATATTCTATTTATTTCAAATTGCATCAATGTATTACTTCAGGTCCAGAGTGTCAGTATGACATCCCACCTAACAACAATTCAAGCAAGATCTTAGCTGGCAACTATGCTGGAGCTTCAAGAGCCTCAGAAAGTTAACAACACCCCATCTGTTAAGTTTACACATCTTGTTTGAGAAGCAGAACAAATGCTAATTAAAACTGAATGAAAACTTGAAAGAATAAACAGGCATGAAATAGGTGATGGATTATCTTTCATGTCTCCAGGTGTACCAAAAAGACCTTTTGTTAATAAACCTGAAAACACCAGAGCAAATTGAGTCATGTGTTAAGAGCTTTACCATATTTCAGGCATAAAAAGATGCATAATTGAAATCAATGCATACCTTCCATATGTACAGGAAAGCCATAAATTGTACATAATGTTCTGTTTGTAAGCACAGTATGACATGAAGCTAATTGTATGGGGGAAAGATCATTTCTGTGCATTTTTTTTTATCTTAAAATTAATCTACACATAAAATTGTCTGAAAACAAAATGTATGAAAAACTGTCAAATCGGTTCTGCTTATATGTAATATATACAATGAAATCATACCAACCTGTATCTGAACCACTATAAATACTGCCAGTTTTTAAACCCACAGAGATAAAAAATATTTTACATTACTTTCATTAGGCACCATGGTAACATTTCATCTCCTTCACCATTGTGATAACTAGTATGTTGTTAATGGATTATTCCTTGCCAGAAAGTAGGCAAAGCCATCAAGATAAGAAATGACACATTCAGCAGCAGGCACATTTATTGTGGATAACAGTAGTAATAATCTCAAAAGGAGAGCTAATTTCAAAAATTAGGAAGAAACAATCATCATTTTTTGGCCATGCAATATGCAGCTGGAATATATTGTGACAACTCAGAAAATTGAGGGATGAAGAAATAGAGGGAAGCAAGGAGAAAAGATAACAGCTTAAGAGAATGGCTTGGCAGAGGGTCAGCAACAAAAATAAAAATTAACTGTTGAGATCGAAAGTTGTGGAGAGACATAATCACCTATGCCAGCAGACATGGTACTTGATGGTGATGATGATGTAGTGATAATAATTGCTCTTCATTAATTCAGATCTTGCCCAAGTGAAATCACGTTGGTTCATTTTAGGGGTTTCCCTGAAGGATAGCACATGGTTATTTACTATTTACACATCAAACAAATGTTCTGAACTTCTGGAATATTTTGAGTTTGTAGTCACATTTAGATGCAATAGATGTGCATTTTTCAATATTTTAATAACAAATTTTCTGGGCTGGATTATTTTTTTACAATAATTTTTAATTTAGTATTTATTTAAAACATAACTGTGTGATCATTATCACCAAGCTTGTTCAATCCATACACTGAGCAAATCTTTAAAAACATCACAGATATGCCAGGCCAAACATTATTGGAAAGATAATCAATAACCAAAGATATGCTGATGATACTGTATTTCTAGCATAAAATTCTAAAGATCCACAACAATTATTTAATGAAATACACATGACAAGCAAAAAATATGGATTAGATATGAATATGAAAAAGATTAAAATTATGATCATAAACAAAGATAACATTCAAAACTTACAAGTGGATATCAAAGTTGAAGGAAAAGACCTGGAGACAGTTCAGAGCTACAACTACCTTGGACATACTATAACCAGTGATGAAAAAAGTAAAACTGACATAAACAAAAGAATAGGAATGGAAGAAAGTAATCTTAATGCCTTGAAAAACATACTAACATGTAAAAAATAACACCAGGGCTAAAACTAAGAATAGCAAAATATTTTATCTTCTCAACATTCCTGTATGTTGCAGAAACATGGATATTAAACGAGAAAACAGAACAGAAAATTGAAGCCTTTGAAATTTGGATTTATAGAAGAATAGAAAGAATTGGATAGAAAGAAGAAAAAAAACAAATGATGTATTCTTAAAACAACTAACAATGAAAAGAGAACTACTAAATACAATTCAAACAAGACAAATGGGACTTTTGGGGCATGTTAAAGGACACAGCAGCCTGCTAAAAGTAATCTTGGAAGGGAAAATACAAGGTAAAACAGAGGTAGACCAAGACTAACATGGACGAGTAACATCAAAAGATGAACAAATCAGCCTATGACAAGTTACACCATTAGTTGCACCATCAAAGCAGGAGACAGAGCAGGATAGCGCTCCATGGTAGCCAACTTTCAATGTGGAGACGGCACTCAATGATGATGAACTGTGTGAAATTTTAAAGAGATTTGCCAAACATAAAGTTAATTATTTATTAAGAGACCATCTCCACTTATGAAAGCATGGCAAGCACCATATCTAACAGTCAAATCACTGGATACTGTCAATAATTATGCACTTTTCAATTTTTAATAATCAGTTTACTGGATAATGTAAAAAAAAGTGTTTTTTTTAGCACTCATTTAAATATAATAATTAACATAATTGCGAAATTTGAATAATAACTTTAAGGAAATTATTTATAATATAATACACTTTTAAAATTTGGTGTGTACATTTTATTTACTATTTGTACACCTTTTTTGGCCTGTTGTACAGGTTCATCTCTAAAAAATATGGAAGGTATGTCAATGTTAAGAAGAGTAGTGGTCAAGAGGTGATGCTAGCATCCAAGAAGGGAGCTAAATCTAATTTCCTTTAAAACAATATCATGCTATTTTTTTTTATTTGTTGCAACAAAATGTTGATTTGTTTATGTTTTTTATTTTTAAATAACCCACCTTTTGTATATAGCAATAACAATTAAGTTCATCAGTGATATATAGAGCCAATTCTGACCTATGGAAGTGAATCATGGACAATAAACAAACAAATTAAAAGACGATTAGAGGCCACAAAGATGGGATTTCTCAAAAGAATGTTGAAAGTTCCCTGGACATCTAAAAAGACCAATGAGGACATTCTCAAGCAGGACAGCACAAAAGGGAACTCCTAAGAAACATCAGAAAGAAACAACCAACATTTTTTGGGCACATCATGAGAAGAGGAAAGTTGGAATACTTGATTACAACTGGCAAAATATAGGGAAAGAGAGATCACAGATGACAAAGAGAGACAATACCAGACAGCTTGGTGTCATGGCATGGAAAACAGTCAACAACAGAATTATATGATGCACGGTGGCTAGAAGATTGTGGAAGGACATGATCGCCTCTGCAAACAGGTATGGCACATGATGATGATAGAGAATAGCAAATGAATTAATTCTTTATCTCCATAAGTGTTTTCTACTTTGGAGACTTGTATTGGACTGCAATGAGTTTTTGGGTCATCTACTATCAATGATAAAGTTGTAACCACACAATTCTATACATATTATTTATCACCATTTTCTATCTATTGTCCTTTCGAGCCGAAGACAGCACATAGGGCAGAACCACAATCTCAAAAACAGAAACCTTGCATGCCAAAGTGGCACATATTGCAGAGATCACTGCTCTAAAATATATGGCGCTGTTTCCATAACAGTACTTTTTACAATGACAGCTTGTCAAGCCATCGATCAACCTCCTTAGTCGCCTCTTACGACATGCCTGGAAGGTCACAGTGTCACTATCACCATTTTCTGCTATACCATAATTTAAAATCCTATCATGAAATTTTACTGGAAATCTTGCATGTGGGTTTAAAGATTCATCACCTAAGCCAATAAGAGAAATTCACTGGAGATAGGTAGTTAATTCATTTAGATTCACTTTATTTTTACATTTCATGGAATTTCTTACATAAATGTATGTAATCTGTCAATACTGATTTGAAACAGTTGTTCTAGAACATTTGTTTACCAAGGTAATCTCAAGATTAAACTCAACCTTTAAGTATCTTTGACTAGTGCAGACCTGGAAAAATAACTACTTATTTATAACTCTATACATAAAACATTGCTCTTCAAAATTTTCAAATCTAGAGAAAAGGGAGGGTACTCCGCTAAATGGAAGCCGAGATAGATCAGTGGTTAGTGAACTGGACTACAAAGGACAAGAGGTAGGGTTCAATCCCAACTGGCGGCTTCCGGGTTCACCCAGCCTTAAATGGGTACCGGATTTTTTCTGGGAAAGTAAAGCGGCACGGGCATAATGCCGACCACATTACCCCAAAAATCATGTGCTAAAGGTCTGTAAAATTTATGGTCATTAACACCATATTCCCTATATGCCACTTGGCGTGACGGGGGCTTTTTACTTTTACTTTTATCATCATCATCATCGAATGCCGTCTCCGCAACGAAGGTTGGCTACCATGGAGCGCCATTCTGCTCTGTCTCTTGCTTTGATGGTGCAGGTTATCATAGGCTGATTTGTCCATCTTTTGATGTTACTAGTCCATGTTAGTCTTGGTCTGCCTCTGCCTCTTTTACCTTGTATTTTTCCATCCAGGATTACTTTTAGTAGGCTGTTGTGTCTTTTAACATGGCCCAAAAATCACATTTATCTTGTTTGAATTGTGTTTAGTAGTTCTCTTTTCATTTTTAGTTGTTTTAAGACTTTGTCTTTTGTTTTCTTTTCCTTCCATCTAGTTCTACCTATTCTTCTATATATCCACATTTCAAAGGCTTCAATTCTCTGTTCTGTTTTCTTGTCTAATGTCCTTGTTTTTGCACCATATAGGAATATTGAGAAGATGTAACATTTTGCTATTCTTAGTTTTAGCCCTGGTGTTATTTGTTTTGATGTTAGAATGTTCTTCATGGCATTAAAATTACTTTTTGCCATACCTATTCTTTTGTTTATTTCAGTTGTACATTTTCCATCACTGGTTATAGTTTCCATCCTTGGTCCAAGGTAGTTGTGGTTCTGAACTGTCTCCAGGTCTATTCCTTCAATTTTGATATCCATTTGTGGGTTTTGAGTATTTCCTTTGTTTATGATCATAGTTTTAGTCTTTTTGATATTCATATCTAATCCATATTTTTTGCTAGGCATGTTTATTTCATTAAGTAATTGTTGTAGATCTTTAGGATTTTCTGCTAGTAGTACAGTATCATCAGCATATCTTAGGTATTGATTATCTTTGCATTAATTTGTAGGCCTGGCAATTCTATGATGTTTTTAAAGATTTGCTCAGTGTATAGATTGAACATCGTTTCCGGTTGTTTCCAAAATGGAGGAATTATTTTTCTCCGACTTGGTATAGAACCGTTGATCAGAGGTTTAACAAGCCGCTATCGTAAAAACGATGTTGTTAATGAAACGTAGACCTGATACAGAATGTGTAACTGCTTGCACAGAACAGAGACAGATGGCGAGATTTGATAAAATATCTTTAAAAGAAAACTGCTAGAACAAAAATTCATATAGGAGAAGGTGTATCTTGGTCTACGCCCTATGGGCCGGTTACGGCTCGAAAGGTCAATAGATAGATAGATTGAACAAGCTTGGTGATAGGATGCATCCCTGTCTTACTCCTCTTTTTATATCAATGGGTGTAGAGTTCTCTTTGTTATATTTTATTATTGCTGTTTGCTCCCAGTATAGATTACATATTAGTTATACTTTTACTTTACTCTGCTAAATAGTATATTGATTTATTTTGTTTACTTTTCTGAAAGTAAGGCCTTCTTATTTCTTATTCTTTTTTACTGATCATGGGTTAAGAACAACTATTCTTAATTATTTTTCAGTTAAGATCCAGACTATTTGCATTTATTTTTTAAAATCAAATTTAAATAATGAGATTAACCTATGCTTTCATCAAAAATAATTTCTGTAAATAAAAACTGTGAGTAAAATATGTAAATATATTATATGGATATGAAAGTGAGAAAGTGAGGAAGTAAATGAAATTATATTAATTTGTTTTCAAATTTACAAAAAAATATATATATTATAAGAAGTTGGTACTTAGTAGTCAACTTCTTACTTTTAAATATATACCTATACTTTACATACATTAGAGAGTTTGTTGGTGATGTGGTTAATGTATTTGCCTGCCGACCTGAAGCCTCTGGGTTCATATACCAGTTGAGCCAAAATATGTTATTTTTCTCTGACTTGAAAGGTTCTCAGGGTTCACCCAACCTCTGTAAGTAGGTACTAGAGATGTTCTCTAGGAACCAAAAGCAGCGAGAATGGGAATTCCACCTCATGAAGCTCAGGCTTCGAACAATGAAGTCAATACTTCATTACCCAGTGGCAATTGCTATGGGACTGTCTTTAGGAGAAATGAAAAAAATGGATATAGAAAAAACCATATGGTTAAATCTTCATGTAACAAGAGAACAACAAGAACCAGAATGATGTTTCTGTTCAATAGGCCTTCAGCAGGAAAGAACATACAACACACATACACACAAATATGTATTTAAAATAAAAAATAATAATTTCAAATGAGAAGTTTTTCTACTCTATTTTTTTTATAATTCTACTTACAGTTAACCTTACTGCAGCTTTGCAATTTTATGCATTTATGTACATTTCTTTGCTGTAACCCTACAGGGACTATCTTTTCCTTTTAAATACACTGGAAGTACAAATTTACTCACTGGGAATCAAATTTAGAAAACATATTTTTATTGTCATAAAAAAAAAAACTATCCAATTAAGCATTATGTTGTATATAGGTTCTTCCAGGAATGCACGTAAAGCTGGTAGTAAACACCATACACCCAGTGCAGTCATTATGTAGTGTACTGTTTACAGATTTTTACTTCACCTCAATAGAAAAGCCTATATTTACTAGAATTTGAACTAATGTTCCCTTGATTGACTGACGTATAGTACAGTCATAATAAAAGTATATGCTATGATGTGTACAGTTTTTTGGCTTGTGCCATAATATTATCTTATTGTACTGATTGATCATTTTTGTTACACCATTTTCTATAAATATTCTGAAATTTGTTAAGTAAATTTGTTTAAAAGTAAATTATTTTTGAACACATTTAATAAAATATACAGTCAACATAACTTTTTGTGCATTTAATGACAATTAAACAATTTTTAACTACTTTCATTTAACGTAATGACCAGACTATGATTTGCTTTTTCTGGGTTAGTTATTTCATGAAGCTATTTAAAAAATAGGAGAGGAAATGGCAATTTGTAGGTCCTTCTATCTATTTATCTATTTTCTTTTTGAGCAAAAGATGGCACGTAGAGCAGAAATTCTAAACTCTCCCTATCTGATGATTTTTGCCATCTAGCATCAGACCATACGCAGAACCTACATTGTATTTTGCAATACGTCCTTGTTTGCAGGTCTTTAGATTTGGTTAAATTTCACATTTATGTAAATTAAAAGGTTGGGGGTTGGTCTTGAGGCAAGATGCCAGTCTCGACACAGAAAGATTGTGAGTTCAAACCCCAGCTGCACCAGCTGGAACTTTTATTTATGATTTTTCTGTGGCAACCACCCCTTGTCTCAGCAGTGAGACCCATCTTGAATCCTCAATTACACATCAACAGAAAAAATATAAGCACCTCTGAAGACAGATTTATCTGCCTGTGCAGCGAGGGACCCCTGTGCACATGGTTGCCAGGGAAAAATGAATTAACTTGCAGAAGTCAGTTCCTAGACTCTTGCCAGAGGTGGAAGCAGAAGAACAAAAAAAAAAACAAAAAAAAAAAAGGAAAGACAAAATATTTTGTCTTGAAAAACCATCTCATGGCCCACCTTGATTCTTTTGATTTTTTTAAATTATAAGGGGGGTTAATTCTTTTTTCTAACCCTTTCACTACACTTTCTATACATTTCAGTTACCTTTTCTCTCTCATTTACCTCCCCATCACCATTTTACTTTTCTTGGACACTAAATTAACTTTTATAGTTACCATAACAGTAACCATGTGACAAGTCTGTTTCTAAATATCTCAACTTTGATTTCTGGCTTGTTACTGTTTTCACTTTTCTGAAACATTTAGGGCTTATTTTGTCTGCGTTTGTCCCCTCACAATGAAAACCTTTAGGGTAAAAATGCTGGTTTGTTCCATTCCACTTTCACAAAACTACAGAAATAATTTCTAGCATTTTAACCTGTAAAGACTAACCAGTTGGAAGAAGTCATGTTGTTTTAATTATAAATGCACAATAATAAAAATATAAAAGAATTAACTGTTTTCTTTCTTTATTTATAATCCATTCATTTCTTTTCATCCTCACCACATTAGGTTATCACATTCAGCTTTACTGGAGCTTCGCATTTTTATGCATTCATTTGCATTTCTTTGCCTTAATCTGTTCTTATTTCTTACCAAGGCTATTGATCATAAAAGATGATAAGTTCAAGAAATGACCATTCCTGTGGCAGAAAATATGTTTTAAAAAGTTGAATTTGTCTAATACTTTATGACAGTGAGTTGCAATTGTTGCTCTCCACAATGAAAAATTTGGAATGTCTTATAAAGTATTTTTGTATTATTATTACCTTTTATTACAAAAGTAATAAAAATCGTATGAAAGTAATTTTTTATGTTACTTTTATATTTCTTTATATTTTATCTCAATGAAACCATGCTTCAAGACATCACTGAGTAAGGTAATTATTAGATCCATCATACTGCATATGGGACAGCCCAAGAGATGTCCAGATCCTTTCAATAGATTACAGAGGGTTCACGTGACATTGCTTTCAACAGTATGATGGTTATACACACCTGCGTGAAAGACATCGCCAATGATAGCTAAATTTTTAGTTGCCAAGGAGTACAGGTTCAATCCTGCTTCGGACCATATATTGTTTTTTTGGGGTTTTTTTTCAGTTGTTGAATATTTGTCATTTTTTCCGAGTGCTGTAAACATACCTCTTCCTCTTATGATTCGCTGAATTATCACCTCAGAAATTTCCCTCTATAATAATATTCATTTATTATTATTTGCCTCCAGTCTAAATCACTGGAAACTACTATTCGTGCTGTTTCGTCCTATAAATTTTTGTCTACAACACAAGTATTCAGCCCTACCCTATCTGGGAGATACTTGTTATAGGAAAATGCAGATACATAATTTATTCCCGAGTTGGTGACCGTAGCCCTATGCTATAGTCATGAGAATACCTGCATGAAAGACAACGCCAATGATAGCTAATTTTTTAGTTAGCTTTGTTGATCATGTTCCCTAACGTTTAGCTTTTCGTGGCAAGGCGCTGTGTCTAGGAGTATGGGTTCGATCCTGCTTCGGACCATATATTGTTTTTTTTCTGTTGTTGATTATTTGTCTTTTTTTTTTTAGTGCTATAAACAGACCTCTTTCTACTATGATTCGTTGAATTATCGTCTCCAAAGTTTGCCTCTATAATAATATTCATTTATTATTATTTGTCTCCTGGTTAGACACAGCATTCATCCCCAACCTCAAGTTATGCTTCATACCAGTGTCTTTAGATTGTAGTTTTCGGGCAAATTCTAAAACTTACAATGCAATTATAATATAATATCCACAAGAGAGGTTGCTATTACACTGAAGTAATAGTGTTCATCCATTGCTATTGAAATATACTTTTGAATTCTATTTTAGATTATGCCACACCATTGATATTTGATCTCTAGATATCCAGAATCAGGTGTCTTGTTCTTTTAAGATAGAAGATAAAATGCAGCTCGGATGTTCTAAATATGTAAATGAGCTATCATTATTTGAAAATGGACTTAAACACAACTAAGCAAAGAATAACAAAGTAATCATATATTCTACCCATTAAAATAAAAAGAAAGCGAAAATTATTTTTGAAGAAATTGCAAAATGTTGAGATATCAAAATTATATAATAAATATTAAGACTCAAGACCTACAATTAAATATCACAGTTGAGGGAATACATCTGGAGACAGTCCAGAGCTACAACTACCTGGGACATACTATAACCAATGATGGAAAATGCAAAACTGAAATAAACAAAAGAATAGGTATGGCAAAAAGTAATTTTAATGCCATGAAAAATACACTAACAACAAAACAAATATCAACAGGGCTGAAACTAAGAATGGCAAAATGTTACGTCTTCTCAATATTCCTGTATGGTGCAGAAACATGGACAATAGACTAGAAAACAGAACAGAAATTGAAGCCTTTGAAATGTGGATTTATAGAAGAATAGGTAGAATTGGATGGAAAGAAAAGAAAACAAACGAGGAAGTTTTAAAACAACTGAAAATAAAAAGAGAACTACGAAATACAATTAGAGCAAGACAAATGAAATTTTTGGGGCATGTTAAAAGACACAACAGCCTACTAAAAGTAATATTGGAAGGAAAAATACAAGGTAAAAGAGGCAGAGGCAGACCAAGACTAACATGGACGAGTAACATCAAAAGATGGTCAAGTCAATCTATGACAGCCTGCACCATCAAAGCAAGAAACAGAGTAGAATGGCGATCCATGGTAGCCAACCTTCGTTGCGGAGAGGGCACACGATGACGATGATAATAAATAAAAATCCCGAGGGAGGGACACTAATGCAATCTGTGGTGTAGTGACCATCTTCTGGCATCCCCATCAACTCAACTTTGGTTCAGAACGTAAAGACCTCATCCCTTCTTCGGAACGCTTCAAAGAGGAGCCGGTGGTGGGTTGGGGGTGGGGGGGTGCGTTTTGGGCATAGCAATATCTCCATATCCGCGATAGCTCAGTGGTTAGTGAACTGGACTACAAAGGACAAGAGGTCGAGTTCAATCCTGATCGACGGCTTCCGGATTCACTCAGCCTTAAATGGGTACCGGATTATTTTCTGGTAAAGTAAAGCGGCACGGGCGTAATACCAACCACATTACTCCAAAAATCATGTGTCGAAGGTCTTTAAGAATTATGGTCACTAACACCGTATTTCCCAAACGCTACTTGGCGTGACGGGGCTCTTTACTTTTTATAACTTACTATCTCCATATTATTTGTCATGCATAGCAAGCAAACAGAAATGTAAGTTCCATCTTGGTTAGGACACAGCAGAAGGAAAATTACATTTAAATAAAGAGAGGATGAGCAAGCACCAAATTAACACTCAGAACTAAGATTCAAATTTACCAAAGTTGTGTGCTTAATAAATTTATATACGGATCAGAAACTTGGACTACCTATGCAGGACAGGAGAAAAGGTTAAACAGCTTTCATGTGCGTTGCCTTCGAAAGATTATGAACATCAAATGGCAGGACAAAGTAACGAACTCTATTATAAATGAACTAAAACTATATAAAGACAAGTCAGTATGTTTATATATTATAGCGCTTTGTCGTTTGTTCCAATTGAAAAACCAACTGAGCCGCAACGTCGTTTTGATTTTGTGTTGTCTCACACCTATGTAAAGCTGTAACCATACAATTTTTATAATCCTTTCATTTCTTTTCATCCTCATCGTCGGCTTTACACCAGCTTCTTATCTTTATGTCTTTACCCCTAAGCTTGTAGCAAACGCAATCATTCTTCACTTCGCCATTCATACATCTATGAAGCTGCTAGTATAACGCCAATGACTTCTCCTTGCTTATCCTCCCATAGAACTTTGCTCATTTTCTTATGTTTGACCCGCTTTGCTATTTTGTTGTTAAAAGTCCACTTTCATGTCTGTGCCTTTTTTCAACAACAGGGCATGGTCAGGCGAGGCTATGCTGGGTTTTTTTTTTCGCGTTACAACTCCCCAACTGCTCACTGCTTGTTAGTTGTAGTTAGTCGGAGGCCCCGGTATCACTGCAAACGAATTAAAATCCATAATTGCTCAACCGCCATTGCTAAATGAATCATCCTAATTAACATCTCATTGGAATGTAGGATCCAAACAGAGGAATGCAGCTGCAGTCCCCATCTTAACAGCCACAGCACATGCCAAAAACATAAGGCGTAACCGCACCGAAAGTGAACGCAGCCAAACTGCACATCGTCATACGATATCATAGACAGAGTAAAAGACAAAACGTGACCAACAACCTCTCGAATTTGGTTAGAGAGTGATTGCAAGTTTGTCTAGGGTGGTGTAACGGATCATGGCAAACAACATGCACTATTAACATTCTCAGACTATTTTGTCCAAAGAAAATTAGCAACCAAAACTGGTTAGCATGCGTAGAATTAAAAGGAAAGGTTGATAAATGAGAGATGTTGCAGTTGGATCACGCGCTCAAATGAGATCCAGAAACCATCATAAGAACTGCCATGCAAGTGCACTCTGGATGAAAAGCAAAAACAGTGACAAACTAACAAACTAAAGATTGGAGCGAGGTAAATACTGAGAGTATGTTGTGACAGCTTTACTGAAAGAACGATACGATCTTTGTCGTTTGTATCCTTCTTTCAGTAAAGCTGTTACAATACATATTATTTGTTTGTCTTGCTAATTACCTGCCAGTCACTGCAGCACAACAGCAATTAGTCTATCTCTGACCAAAGATATGGCAGAGAACAAAGGAAGCAGAAATAAGCAGTGTGGGTCAGGTTCAGGGCATATGTCGGCACTTTGAATTTGCCGATGGAGATATTTTGTTGCTTCCCTAAAATGTACGAGGTACATAAACTGCTTTTTATTTTGTCTTTCTGGTGCTGAGGACGACAAGAGGGTAAAAAAAAAACTATATAAAAGAGGGTAGAAACTATGTTAAAGAGTGTAGTAACTGTAAATGAGTGTAATAACTATGTAGATGAGGGTAGAAACTATGTAAAATAGGGTAGTAACTGTAAATGAGGGTAATAACTATGTAAATGAGGGTAGAAACTATGTAAAATGCATCGATTGAAAATAAAAAGGAGTTATTTCAAAGTTATCACGTGAAGTATACACAAGAGGTCTTCTCATAACGTGTGTATGGAAACAACAATTAAGCTTGATGGGGCAATGTCGAATATAAAACAAATAACGACCTTGAAGATGTTCGACGATCCTCCTTTGGTCGCCTTCAAATGCGACAGGAGCCTGAGAGACATTCTTGTCAAGAGCCGCCTCCCCCGCTCAAACTACAAACGCATAGGCACCGCTCAATGTGGACGTCGAGTCTGCAACACTTGTCACCTTGAACTTCGCACCGATTCCGTCATGTTCCCCAACGGGTGATCTGATATCACTGAGGGTTTCATATGCGTATCACGGAATATCATTATACGCCATATGTCAGCATTGCCAGATGACCTATATAGGTGAGTCTGGCGATATAGTATATAGGCGATAGATACGGTATATAGGCGATATACATATATTAATGGACCTCTGGGTATGTATGGGTTTGTGATGTGCGTATGATGTTGTATTTATATTTAGTCCTGTCATATATCATATATATATATATTTTTGTTCATGTGGATACATTTTTTGGGAATCACACTCATATAAACGCTTCCAGTAATAGTAGTCTGGGATCTTGTACCCACCTCCGCATATTTTTATTTAGAATCCTTCCATTTCATCATCATCATCGAGTGCCGTCTCCGCAACGAAGGTTGGCTACCATGGAGCGCCATTGTCTGTCTCTTGCTTTGATGGTGCAGGTTGTCATAGGCTGATTTGTCCATCTTTTGATGTTACTTGTCCATGTTAGTCTTGGTCTGCTTCTGCCGCTTTTACCTTGTATTTTTCCCTCCAGGATTACTTTTAGTAGGCTGTTGTGTCTTTTAACATGGCCCAAAAATCGCATTTGTCTTGTTTGAATTATGTTTAGTAGTTCTCTTTTCCTTTTTAGTTGTTTTAAGACTTCGTCGTTTGTTTTCTTTTCCTTCCATCCAATTCTACTTATTCTTCTATATATCCACATTTCAAAGGCTTCAATTCTCAGTTATGTTTTCTTGTTTAATGTTCATGTTTCTGCACCATATAGGAATATTGAGAAGATGTAACATTTTGCTATTCTTAGTTTTAGCCCTGGTGTTATTTGTTTTGATGTTAGTGTATACATGATCACCAACACCAGAGGTAAAGGCATCAAGATGCACCAAGATGCGTAGAGATGCGAAGCTGCTGTAAAGCTGATGATAAAAGTAATACTAAAAAAGAGGGGAAAAGTGGTATGGTGACAGTGTTACGTGGAAATGGACGAAACAAAAGTCAACGTTTCGGCCATGAGGCCTTCAGCTGGACGAAAAACAAACACAAAAAATATATATAAGGGTATATTAACAAATCTAACTACATGGCGATAATATGCTAGACACTCAAGAGAGGAAAATAAAAAAAGAGGTCACTTCCCTGTGTTCCAGAGTTCGGTCAGTCTCAGAATGGACTAAAACGGCGAGGCCGGAAGACCAACTATAAACAATCTGGCTAGCCAGGCGGTAAGGCGAGACGGCGGAAAGGAAGGGTTCTAAAAATATGGGGAGGTGGGTACAGGATATGTATAAACTATGCAAATCTAACTCTGCGTGAGTACCCCGGACCGATGTGTAAAAATAAAATGTATATGTAACAATGCATGCTAACAAGCATGAATCAGCATATATATTGCCACAAAGCCCACAAAAGGAACACCGAAAGGAGCCCAAAGAGCTGAGGGGACAGCGAACCCAATTGGGCAATAAAACGATTCTCAAGGGCGAATCGGCTGCGATTGCTTGAGTGACAGGAGACAATGCCAGTAACTTGCATGTCCAGTTTGCCACTATGGCCAGGGGAGTTGAAATGGGCAGACACCGGGCTGCCAGTCTTTTGCTCAACATCACGAAGATGCTCACAAAATCTACACTCAAGCGTCGTCCACTTTCACCCACATACGTCATCTGGCAATGCTTACATATTATGGTGTAGATGATATTCCGTAACACACAAGTGAAACCCTCCTTGATGTCGAATCGCTTATTAGGGAACAAGACCGAATCGGTGCAAAGCACGTAGTTACAAGTTCTGCAAACTCGACGTCCACAACGAACAGTGCCAAGGTGTTGGTGGTTAGAGCGAGGGAGGCGGCTCGTGACAAGAATGTCTCTCAGATTCCTGTCGCGTCTGAAGGCTATCATAGGAGGATCACTGAAAAGTAGGCGGGTAGTGGGATCTGAGTGGAGAATGGAGCGATACCGATTAAGGATCCTCACAGGAGCCAAGTTGTGGGGGTGGTTGGTAAGGGTGAATATAGTCCTATCAGAGGGACGGCGGGTGAATGGGGTGAGTGCCACAGGATGGGGAATATCGAGCGCTCTCTTAAAGGCAGATTGGAGAACCGAATCAGGATAGAGACGACGCCTGAAGAAACTTAACATCAGGTGGGCCTGTTGGAGAAAATCGCGATCATCCTGGCAGATACGACGAAGTCGTAATAATTGAGAATAGGGAATGGAATCTCTGCAGTGAGATGGATGAGACGAGGTGTAGAGAAGATAACAGTGGGCGTCCGTGGGTTTATAGAAGACGGAAGTGTGGAGGCTGGAGGTACCAAGGGAGACGACCAGATCAAGAAAAGTGACGGACGAGGTAGAGATATAAGATGTAATTTTGATGGATTTAATGAAAGTTGCCAATGTAATCGATGAACCTGGAGATGCCATCTTCCGGCAAGTCAGTCAGTCCAAAGACATCATCGATGTACCGAAGGTATGTAAGGGGAAGGGTATTACCACGCCAGCAGGCCCGGTACTTGATGATGATGTAGAAGCCCTCATTTTAGAGAAAAGAGAAACAACGTGCGTGTAAAGTCGTAAACCTAACCCAAAATCAAAACCCTAAAATAATTTTAGTAACTCAGAACAGTAATCTTATTGTGATTTCAAATAACGGGAGATCACTCGTTTCGCTTAAATAATTTATCTGACTAAACTAAGACTTTACAAAATTAACAGTATACATTTTTTTTTAGTTAACACTGCAAGGTACATGAACTTCGAAAGTATACATTTTATACATCCTCTAGGTGGATAGGGAGGGAAGGAGGCAGTTATAAGTGATCGCCTTGGCCAGTGTAAATGGCACCCACTGATATTGCCAAAAGTGAGAACATATATCAGAAATAAAGAATCTCATATTTAAGAGAGTGTCTGTGTTAGTCATATCTCATATCTTTGTGTGCATGTCTATGTTAGTCATGTGTCATATCTTTGTGTGCATGTCTATGTTAGTCATGTGTCATATCCTTGTGTGCATGTCTAATGTAGTCATGTGTCATATCTTTGTGTGCATGTCTATATTAGTCATGTCTCATATATTTGCGTGTATGTTTGTGTTAGTCACATCTCATATATTGGTGTGTGTCAGTGTTAGCCATACCTCATATTGCTGTGTGCATGTCTGTGTTAGTCACATCTCATATCTTTGTGTGTGCATGTCTGTGTTAGTCACCTTTAGTGACTCGGGCAGATGGTGCTCGTAAACCTGGGAGGGCCGACCATCTAAGGGCAGAATCCCCCTACAGAAAAGACAATCTGCTGCCTTGCAAGAAGATTGGGGACAATCAAAGGCTAAGGAAAGCAAACCTGAATAAAATGCTGGCTGAAATCGGATGACTGAGCCACTGGCGCAGAACACAGTGCAACGTTTTAACAGGTATTCAATCAGAGTGGATCTAACAGACTCTAATTATGATGTTCTGTCTGTGGGGTCGATCAATTCACTTAAACGGACAGCTGTCTTCATGTGAGAGTCTGCAATCCTACTCTGATTAAGTCCTGATCGCAGAGAGTGAGAGAGAGAGAAATAAAGAAAAATGCGTGATTGAGTGATTTCTTAAATATATTACCAAACGCAGTAGTGTTTATAATGCAACATATGCAATAATTTAACTATATTGACAGAAAATTATTTTTAAATTACGATTTTTAAAAATAAAGTTGTTATTTTATTTGCTATATTATTTATTATTACGACAACACCAGTAATTTAAGAGTGCGCAGGCGCGTTCCTTATAACAACCGTAGTCAACAATATGGTGGATGAGGTGAATTATTCAGTACAGTTGTCAGGTTTGACGTGATAAAAGGTAACCAGTCACGACAAGACACTCAGTTAGCTTGAATAATGAAGTATTTCACTGAATTTAAGATATTAGCAAATTAAGTGCTTCCAGTAATATTTAGTTTCTTAAATTGCAATAGTTTAGCTCAGGTATTCCTATAGAATATAGATAGTAAGATAGTTAAGTTTTTGAAACTCCGGAGTTGAGTTCAGTCATCAGGTTGTTATATTGGTGATATTGTGAGTAATGATTTGTTGAAGTGAGCTATAGTTAATTCACAGTTAAGTGACCAGTCCGTGCATGTTGTTTTTGAGATAAAAACACACTTATTTAAATATAAGAGCACTAAGATAAGAGTGTGAGTTTTATTTTAACATTCATCGAGTAAACACTTACAAATGAAATGCGCGAAGTAAGGATGAAATGTATCATTATGTTTAGTAAAGTAAAGTGCCCCCGTCACACCAAGTGGCGTATAGGAAATATGGTGTTAGTGACCGTATATTTTACAGACCTTCGGCACATGATTGTTGGGGTAATGTGGTCGGTCTTTACTTTCCCAGGAAAAAATTAGGTACCCATTAAAGGCTAGGTGAACCCCAGAAGCCGTCGGTTGGGATCGAACCCTACCTTTTGTCCTTTGTAGTCCAGTTCACTAACCACTGAGCTATTGCGGCTCCCATCATTATGTTTGCTGCACAATAATTGACAATTATTAATTGATCTTGTGTATTCCAGACCTTGTTTATATTCCTTTTTAAAAACGTCATGCTTAACAATAATATTAGTGGAGGGAAAGTTAATAACACAAATAATCTTGTCAATTTTTTTCAGGAATTATATGATGAGTGACGATGAAGGCAGCAAAAGTGAGAGAGAACAAAAAGTGATGGAAGATGAAGAAGAGGAGTTGGAAGATGATGCAGAAATGGATGAGGAAAATTCAGATGAGGACAGTCTGTTAGAATCAGAGATTAATGACAAAAATGGTGACAATGATGTAGAAGATAATGACCTTAATCCAACCTTAATGCCTGCTGTAGAAGATGATACACCAGTAATTTCAGCACTTCCACCACAAATTACTAGACAAGAAAATCAACTGGAAGTTTCATCCAGTCCAGCTTTTCAAAGTCTTGATAGGGTATGTTATTACAATGTACAAAATGATTGGGGAGGGGGGGAGGATTGGAAGAACTGGGAGAGTTATTTCATCTCTCTAATAAGCACTGATCTCTTTAACAAGAACTGATCTTTTCAAAAACCGAAAATCATTGAAAATTCTCTCCTCTGAAAAATCAGACACCTTCAAAAGCTTTCCATATCTTTCTTAAAGAGTGAGTTCACCCCAATTTAACAATATTGATTATTCTCCTTTATTCTATCACTGCAATCATGGTATCATAGCAGAACATCATGGATGATCAACATGGATGAACATGTGCAAACATTTTATTCTACTTTATCCCAATCATTTTCTGAGGTGTGTTATGTCAGTCCCATATAGATGCAACATTTCAAATACTTTAATACCACTTTTCACTAATCAGTATCTAAGGCATTTTATGTCAGTACCATATTTGTGGCCTTAGGAAAATACTTTGTATACTATGAAATGAATTCAAGACTAGTGTTGAAGTAAGGGAAATTGCCATGCAGTAGTAAATAATGTCATCTATAATCAAGAAAAGAAGATGGACATATGATGAAAGAGACAACAAGAGAATCATAAAGAAAGTCCTCAAATGGATAAAAAAACTGTAAAAAAAAAAAAAAAAAAAAGAGCCTGACATAGCGAAAAACACTAAAAGAACACTGAGTGAAGGGAGAGCAATGAGTGAGCATATACTTCATTGCTGTGGTTGAGAGGCTTGTCCAGAAAAGGGACTTGTGTCAAGATAGAATTTGGGTCCTGTGTAAAATATGATACATAGTAGAAAAGATCATCGGACACGGAGGGTCTAGAATTTCTGCTTTATCTGCAGTCTTCACTTGAAACAATAATAAATAGATAGATGTTATTATTAAAATTGTTTTAAATTATTTTAGTTAACTATCATTTAATTCTTTGTGGTTATTATTATAAATGTTTTTAATTTATATGGATTAAAACTATAATGCTTAGAAACTAAAAGTGAAAACAATGAATTGTTCATTTTAAGTTTGGGATGTAATTAATAATTATAAATTATACCTAATTCTGCACATCCAATATCTGTTGTTTTCAAATAACTGTATCTCCCTTTCTTGACAATACTAATTTATCTTAATATTTAACTTTTTTTGTTTTATTTAGTTTGTATCTCTGCCTAAAAAAAATTTTTTTAGCTGAGCAGTCTGCCTGATCCTAATCTTTACCACGTATTTTCTTTCAGCTTTTCCAAGAAGGAAAACTAACAGGTACAAAAGTTGCATTCCTGAAAGCTAAATACACGGATCTCCATGAAAGTCTCAAGAGGTGAATAGTTTTCATGTTCTTTTACTTTGTAAGCTGCTGACTAACATCATCTTCATTGTTATCAATATGTCTTGCTGACTAGAAAAGTTGATAATTGATCTCCACATCCACTTGTCTTAATTGTTGTATGGGTTAGATAGTGTTTTATGATTTTTTTTTACAGCTGCCTATTTCCACCTTTATTTAGCTCATGTCCAATGTCTTACAGTACAGAGTTTTGTCTACATAGATCTAGTGCCAATAAAAGCTGTCAAATTAGTTGGTACATAAGTTAACATCTATATCTACCCCATGGTACTGTAGTCAGGAGAGGGTTCAATAAATTTATTCCCAGCCACAGCTACTTGCTTCTTGTGCCAAACTTCTTCTCTAAGTAAAAAAGTAAATTACCCACGTCACGCCAAGTGGTGTATAGGGAAATATGGTGTTAGTGACCATAAATTTTACAGACCTTCGGCACATGATTTTGGGGTAATGTGGTCGGTATTACGCCTGTGCCACTTTACTTTCCCAGAAAAAAATCCGGTACCCATTAAAGGCTGGGTGAACTGGAAGCTGTCAGTTGGGATCGAACCCTACCTCTTGTCCTTTGTAGTCCAGTTCACTAACCACTGAGCTATCGCTGCTCCCTAAACTTCTCTAAGGTTCCAGGCATATAACTATAAGGTAAAATGAATATTACATACTCAGTCAGTGTTCCTTTTGCATGAGTCTCAGTTACATGAAATGCATTTTGCCCTTTTGTCTCCACTTCTGTAGAGTGTAGTTCTGATTTTTTTTTTACAAAAATGCAGAGAGCATGCATATTCAATAATAGGACACATATTTGTGCTTGCTTTACTTGTAAGATTTTAAAATGCAAAATCATATTTTTTGCCAAAACATTTTCTGAGGTTCATTGTAACTTGGTGTCAGATCTGATACATGAGGGGTTCATGCTACTTGTGTTTGAGAATAAATTGTGATAACTTTCATTCATGAGATCAATATGCTAGCAGTACATAGCTGAAAGTAGTCAGCAACTCATAGCTGACTCATGTATCAAATATCAGTGAACCAAGACTAATGAAGATCCTACTCCACCTGCATATTGTGGCTCTAGAAATAGACTGATCAATCGGCCAAGCAAGTAGAGGGAAGAAAATCATGTCATCATATAATCATTATTCAAGAATGTAATGCTTAAATCAGATATATTTGAAAAAAGACACAGATATTGATTTGTGCTTGCTATAAATCACAAAATTATGCATCTACTACCATTTTACATCCTTTTAAGGTTAATGGTGAAGAGAAGGAACCATTGTGTGAAGTTAGAAGAAGAAAAATATCAAGTTAGTTCTAGTTTTTACAGTCTATTTTAGATCTCCTTTATTGCAAAGCTTAATGGATGAAACAGTTGAAAACTCTGATAAATAAATGAATAAAATTGTGTACCCCACAGGACAAGAGATAATGAAGCAAAGCTGTTACAAGATGCAAAAAATTTGGCAAATGCGTTAGATCGTCAGAGAGATGAGCTTGAAAAGGCAGATAATTTTCCAGAAAATTCCAACACAGAAGTCTCCAAAATGAGAGAACAACTGCTGAAGTATAACAATGAGATTGCACAGACAGAGGAAAGGCAGTATCAATTAGAATATAAATTGATTGGTAAGAATTTTAAAAATATTTCATTGTCTTGAGATTTGTTACGTAGTTTAATACTATGCTCTTTTTACAATCAAATTATTAAAGTTTAATGGTTATTCTATAGTTAAGAATTATAAGATTTAACAAGTTTAATATTTAATGGCACTATCTTGAAAAAACACAAGTTGTAATCACAAGAGATATTTTAATTGTTGTATTTTATTAATAATAATAAATGTTGTAATTTATTAACGAGGAAATTAGAGAAATCGCCAATCAACCACTAATATCTTCAGTAATAAAGAAAAGATGATGGTCATATGTTTGACATGTGATGAAAAGAGATAATAACCAAATAGCAAAGCAAGCCCTCATATGGGAAACAACAGGTAAGAGGAAAAGAGGAAAACCCAGAGAGACACTGAGAAGAACATTGATGAGAGAGGCAAGAGCAGCAGGATTTGGCTCCCTCAATGAGATAGAGCTGCTTGCACAAGAACAGAGACAAATGGCGAGATTTGATAAAATATCTTTAAAAGAATTGAAAACTGCTAGAACAAAAATTCAGATAAGAGAAGGAGTATCTTGGTTTATGCCCTATGGGCTGGCTAAGGCTCGAAAGGTCAATAGATAGATAGATTTTATTAATGGAAACATTTTTTTCATTAGTTATCTTGACAGACTTTGAACTAACCCAAAGGAGAAACTGAAAAAAGAGGCATCATTTACAGCAAGATAGTTAATTCTACACAAAATTAAAATGAATATGAAATCATTAGTTTAAATTTCAAGAACAATTTTATTATTTAGCTCAAATAGCAGTTATGTATTATAAAAATGAAGCAAAGTGCATGAGTTTGCTCCTAGCAAGATATACTCATATTTTCTGCCATTTAACCCAGGAGTATGAGACTGTTATAAAAATTGCCACCTCAAAATACAAATTCTTGGAATTTGGTAGTTTGCCGTGGGCAAACATTCCTCAATGGGCAAACACACCGCAATGGGCAAACCCTCTCTATGGCCCTATATGGGCAAACCCTCTATATGGCCCTATATTGGCAAACCCTCTCTATGGTCCTATATGGGCAAACCCTCTCTATGGCCCTATATGGGCAAACCCTCTCTATGGCCCTATATGGGCAAACCCTCCCTATACTTTCCTATTTACTACTTCCAGTGACACCTGAGTGGTGGATTTGTTTATTGGTTGGATTAGGTTAGGACCAAAGATTTACTTCTGTGGTTGCCCACAAATAGGAACCTGAAATGTTCCAAAATACTTTTAAAAAAACCAAGGACTTATAAGAATCAAATAAAATTATATTTGCCAACATATTGTGAGTAAAACCTGACTGACAAGTGTTTGTGAGTAAAACATAACTGTCAAGTGTTTGTTTCAAACTTAAATAGCTTAAAAAGTGGCAAATATGCACATTTGGAATATTCATTAACAACTAGATTATCACTTTATTATAATTTATTATCACATTATTATAAACAAATATATTATCACATTATTATAATTTTTAAGTTTTCATACTTACGACACCATATTTCATGTCTTTTTTTTTTGTTTCAGTTTGGAAGGGGAGAAGAAAATTGTTGAACGAGAATATAGCAGACTTCCAAAACAAGGGGTGAGAACACTCAAAGCACCAAAGTTTTTATTTTGTGCTCTCTTGTGTAACAAATTCATGTAAACAATAAATTTTTTTGGTTTAGTTTCAAGCCAAAATGAAAATAATGTAACCAATGAATGACGTCACAATCAAATTCATTCAGCATAACTTGGAAACGAGCTGATGACTTTCACATCAAATACAATTTTTATTAAAATATTGTCCCATCATATTACGTTAACTCTTTCTGAACCACTAACTGACACATCGGCTCAGTTTGAGTACGGTTGAATATTTTAAAGTAAAGTAAAGATTCTGTATAAATATTCACCAATACTTGTATTCAATATCTAGAAGAAGCTTCATAATTACTTCCTTTGATTATCACATGCTATTTTTTTAAATATAGAGATAGGATATAGTGGTTGAATTTTCGATGTAAATGTGTGTTTTTTCTTACAAATAATGGCCACACTATTTTTTGTGTCTAATTTCATTATTTGTGGACATAAATACATCAAGTAACATGTATTTTGAAGACCTTTGGATTAGTTGTGTCTAATTTTGAGAAGAATGGATAGCAACACACTTCTAGTCCGGGAAAAATAGAGATACGTGAAATATGATATCTTGAATTGAAAGTTATCTGCCTTTGAATATTTTTATTCTGTTTATAATAAATAATATATTTTTTCTTTCAGATATCAATAGATTACTATTTTTATTTTTTCAACCATTTTCCTTTCCAGTGATGTATAATGTGTATCATTATGTATATATATCATTATATAAATATCATTATATTATTGCTTGAAATTTTAAAATGAAAAATTGGAATTTTTCTAAATTGAAAGTTGATCCGGTCTGAACCTAAAGAAAACCTATAGTCCAGCAAAGGCTGAAAAAAGTTAAACATCAATCTCTAGGTGTTTGGTTTATTTGGGTTTGACTGTGTACAATTTGCGTATTTCATTATCTATTTTATTGTATTGGGCAGTGTTCTTCGCTTGTCTCCTTTCTTCCATTTTTTCTAAGATTGTGTTAGTTATCCATTTTTGTTTTTTTGTTCTTTTCTCTTTTGGGTAAGGTATCGCAGGTTTCTTACATGTTAAGTTACATGTATATAAAATTTAAAATTGGCACCTCAACCACATGTACATGTGGACAGGTGCCCCAGAGTGCTGAACACATAGTCCAAAACTGTATTCAATATAGTACACTGAGGAAAAATCATTAGTCCATGGATACAACACTACAAGCAAAAAAAACTATAAGGGCAACTGCAAAAACTAAAAAAAAACCCAGTAAAATTTATAAAAGCAATGACATTACAGACATTATAGTCAATACTTCAGGTGAATAACAAATGGGTAGATAGACAAATTTATCCATCATTTTCAGAGTCCGCTATTTTCCCATTGTTTCTTGAAATCAGCACATTCTGTGATATTTTGTCTGGATGTGATTGGTTACATGACAGAACCATTATATTTGTTGTATTTTGACATGATTTATCACTAGTGTTACTTGTTACTCCCACTCTTTTTCTTGTGTTTTTTTCATTGATTATACTTAAATACTCCTATTAAGTCCATACTACCAGAAAAATTGTAAATAAATTCTAAGATCTTGATTTCAGCCAAATTTGCAATTTTCATACAGGAAGTTGAAAAGAAAATGAAAGAGCTCCAGTCTGGCATTGAAGATTTGCGGAAGGAAATTGTACAGAGGCATTCAGAAAATAAAACTCTGCAAGAAGACCTAGAATCAACCCAACAGCAAACAATAAATGACCAGAAAGAATATGAAAAACTAACTGATGAGGTGGATCGGTTGAAGGTAAACATGTCATCTGTATATGTTGCTGTCTATGTTATAATTTCAAGCTATCCATTTACAAGTTTAGTAATGTTTGTTATTTGCAGATGCCAACTTTTAAATATCACCAGTGAAGTATTGAGAGACTGAATTTTGTGGGGATATCACTTTCGTCACATTTTTCTCTGCCACCATGTTCTCAGATATCCTTGGCCATTGAGGAAAATATTCTCCGACTTCAGAGACACTTTCATTTTGCTATCATTGAGAGTTGAAAAAGTTTGTTTAGTAGATTTTTTCTATCAATTTTGCCTAGGCAACAACCATTCATGGTCTTTTTTTTTTTCATTTCCAATTGCTAAAGGTTCTTTAACATGCACAGAATATACATTGATCCCCTCGAGAGGATTAGACATCAAATCTTACAATGTAGAGATTAGGGGAGGGTAAAGCCATGACCAAAAAAAACCCACTGATTTGATTTTAAAAAAATTTCCGCCTCCTTTTATTTGGATTTGAACCCGGTTCCTTCTTGTCCAGAGGCTGACTACCTCTAGACTACCCAGAGCTTCCAATAGTTTTTCATATTCAAGGTTGATATTCTTAATCGAATTCAGATATTCTGCAGTGAAGCTTTGTATTCTGCAGTTACGTCTGATTTTCAGTAGTAAACTCTGATATTCTACAGTTATGTCTGATTTTCAGTAGTAAACTCTGATATTCTACAGTTATGTCTGATTTTCAGTAGTAAACTCTGATATTCTACAGTTATGTCTGATTTTCAGTAGTAAACTCTGATATTCTACAGTTATGTCTGATTTTCAGTAGTAAATTCTAGTATTCTACAGTTATGTCTGATTTTCAGTAGTAAATTCTGGTATTCCACAGTTATAGTTATGTCTGATTTTCAGTAGTAAACTCTGATATTCTACAGTTATGTTTGATTTTCAGTAGTAAATTCTGATATTCTACAGTTATGTCTGATTTTCAGGAGCCGCGATAGCTCAGTGGTTAGTGAACTGGACTACTACGGACAAGGGGTAGGGTTCGATCCCAACCGACGGCTCCGGGTTCACCCAGCCTTAAATGGGTACCGGATTTTTTCTGGGAAAGTAAAAGCAGCACGGGCGTAATACCGACCACATTACCCCAAAAATCATGTGCTGAAGGTCTGTAAAATATAGGGTCACTAACACCATATTTCCCTATACGCCACTCGGCGTGACGGGGGTACTTTACTTTCTTTTTTATGTCTGATTTTCAGTAGTAAATTCTGATATTCTGCAGTTATGTCTGATTTTCAGTAGTAAATTCTGATATTCTGCTGTGAAGTTTGATATTCTGTCATTTTTTGTGTGTGCTAAAAGCACAAATATTGCAGTTTCTGTCCATTGTTGCACAATACGACAAATATAAGTTTCAAGTTGGACAAATAAAAAGAAAACATCATTATGGACTGACTGTAGTTTTGAAGATCTTTCAGAAAAAGTGATGGTAATCCTGTATTTATAAATGGTAGATGTCTGCATAACTTTAACTTCACAGAATTAAATCTCAACATTCTGAGTTGAGATGATGAGTGTTTTTTTTTTCTCAGTGTGTTCTTTTACCTTACTTTATCTTTGTGAGGCAGGTACCCATGTACAGTTTGGTCAATTGAACTAATGCATTGCCCTTCTGTTTCTTGTTTTAAACCTTAATATTTACTCTGCTGCATAACCACACCATCCTTTACACAATCCATGTTATTATTTTATGCATTTGTATATCCAACCAGGCACAAATGGTCCAGATAAGCACAGTACCTGGCCATTTAGCTAAAGAGAATGATAAAATTTCCAGAAAGAAAAAGTGAGTTTAAAAATGAATGGAGTTTTGTATTTCGTGGTTTTTAAAAGTGAAAATTTGTGACTCTTTTTGTTAGGTTGTAATCATATTTTTAACAATAATTACATAAGCCATAAAAACAGACAATAATATTAGGGGTGAACTAAAACAAGGTGGATTCCTTGTGGCTGCAGGAACTTGTACTTTTAATTTCATTAGTTTTATCTCTAGAGGTTGGATCCAAGATGTCCAGCAGTACCTGGACTAAAAGTGACCAGTGATTCACAGCTGACTGTTTGCATCAGGAACAGTGAACTGCATGCTTGCGTTTGCCTGATGACATAAGGGTGAATACACCTCATTGTCATCCACCCTTAGAAGGACGTAAAGTGGCGTGTATACGTTGTGTTGTGGTTTGCAGTAAAACTGTGAGATTTTCACCTTTCAGCCCAACACATCCGACTTCAGCATGTTATTTTTAGTACCGGGTTGTCTTCCCTCTTCGATCTCTACTTGCTTGGCCAGACTAGACAAGTTTGTCTGTCAGTTTCTAGAGGCACCGTGAAGAGGTGGAGTAGGATCTGGAGAGTTCTGGTTCACTGATCCTGGTGCAAGCCATTAGCTGTGAGTCACTGACTGCTTCCATTTCTGGTGCTGTGAGCTGCCTTGCCTCCGAACAGTGAACTATAACTGATCAAGATCCTATGTTACTCTTAAGAAGTAGCTCATGGCATATTCTCCTTTGTGAAAAGCTTCATGGGAATGTTGGGAATCTTGAGTTTACTGTTGCCTTTTTTAGAATCATTGATATTTATGTTTAATATTATCATAAAGTTTCCTGTCCTTTACAGAACATTGTAGCCATCACAACTGGATGGAAAGAATCTGTTTCTAGCCAGATCTCTAACTTCTTCTGTTGTTATGTTCAAAGTCTCTTTGATATCTTGAAATTACCTTCTTCTTGGTCTGCCCTTGTCTCGTCTTCCTGGAACTAAGCCTTCCATTATTAATATTTAATAATTGGGGAATGGGGGGTGAAATGTCGAAAACTGAAAGTGATCTTCCATAAGCATTGTTTATTGAATATATCGATTTAATGTCAAGGAATGAAGTTGATAGATAATTATTGAACTCATTATCCATGAATTCATTATCCATGAACTAAGACTGCCTTGAACTCATTATCCATGAACTCCTTTAACTCATTATCCATGAACTAAGATTGCCTTAAACTCATTATCCATGAACTCCTTGAACTCATTATCCATGAACTTAGATTGCCTTGAACTCATTATCCATGAACTCCTTGAACTCATTATTCATGAACTAAGATTGCCTTGAACTCATTATCCATGAACTAATGTTGCCTTGAACTCATTATCCATGAACTAAGATTGTCTTGAACTCATTATCCATGAACTCCTTGAACTCGTTATCCATGAATTCCTTGAACTCATTATCCATGAACTCCTTGAACTCATTATCCATGAACTCCTGGAACTCATTATCCATGAACTCCTTGAACTCATTATCTATAAACTAATATTGCCTTGAACTCATTATCCATGAACTCCTTGAACTCATTATCCATGAACTCCTTGAACTCGTTATCCATGAATTCCTTGAACTCATTATCCATGAACTCCTTGAACTCATTATCCATGAACTCCTGGAACTCATTATCCATGAACTCCTTGAACTCATTATCTATAAACTAATATTGCCTTGAACTCATTATCCATGAACTCCTTGAACTCATTATCCATGAACTCCTTGAACTCACTATCCATTAACTCCTTGAACTCACTATCCATTAACTCCTTGAACTCATTACCCATGAACTCATTATCCATGAACTCCTTGAACTCATTATCCATGAACTCATTATCCGTGAACTCCTTGAACTCATTATCCATGAACTCCCTGAACTCATTATCCATGAACTCATTATCCATGAACTCATTATCCATGAACACCTTGAACTCATTATCCATGAACTCATTATCCATGAACACCTTGAACTCATCATCCATGAACACCTTGAACTCATTATCCATGACCTCAGATTGTCTTGAACTCATTATCCATGAACTCCTTGAACTCATTATCCATGAACTCCTTGAACTCATTATCCATGAACTCCTTGAACTCATTATCCATGAACTCCTTGAACTCATTATCCATGAACTCATTATCCATGAACACCTTGAACTCATCATCCATGAACACCTTGAACTCATTATCCATGACCTAAGATTGCCTTGAACTCATTATCCATGAACTCCTTGAACTCATTATCCATGAACTCCTTGAACTCATTATCCATGAACTCCTTGAACTCATTATCCATGAGCTCCTTGAACTCATTATCCATGAGCTCCTTGAACTCATTATCCATGAACTCCTTAAACTCATTATCCATGAACTCCTTGAACTCATTATCCATGAGCTCCTTGAACTCATTATCTATGAACTCCTTGAACTCATTATCCATGAACTCATTATCCATGAACTCCTTAAACTCATTATCCATGAACTCCTTGAACTCATTATCCACGAACTCCTTGAACTCATTATCCATAAACTCCTTGAACTCATTATCCATGAACTCCTTGAACTCATTACCCATCGACTCCTTGAACTCATTATCAATAAACTCCTTGAACTCATTATCCACGAACTCCTTGAACTCATTACCCTTGAACTCATTATCAATGAACTCCTTGAACTCATTATCCATGAACTCCTTGAACTCATTACCCTTGAACTCATTATCCACGAACTCCTTGAACTCATTACCCTTGAACTCATTATCAATGAACTCCTTGAACTCATTATCCATGAACTCCTTGAACTCATTATCCATGAACTTGGCTGTTTCTTTAATTCAAAAACTAATAATCTGATTCCTCTGTTATCAGTGAGGTGACTACTAAACTGGAAGACTTTATCACAGAGTACCAGGAGTATGTGGAGACAGCCAAGAGTTTGGAAATTCAGAGGAAGGCTCTGAAAGAAGAGAAGTTTATTGTAGACACTGAGTTAGAAAATAAGAAAGCAGCACTGACTGACTCTGAGAGGCAACTTGCAATGATTATGAAGGATTGTGAATTTGTTAAAGAAAGGGAAATCACTCTGATTGGAGACAGGTAATATGTCAAAAATTGTTTTGATTGTCTGTCTCTGTATTAACTATAGAGAGCTAACCACTGGCCTCATCATTATCAAATAAAAATAGTATAGGTTCCTCCCTCTCTATGCCCATTAAGCATATAGGAAATATGGTGTTGGTGACAATATTTTTCCATGACCACAACACATTTTGGGGTTCTGTGGTTGGTATCATGCCAGGCCACCTTTACGTCCAAGAAAATTCTTTAGTACCCATATTTAGAGGCTGGGGAAACCCAAAAGCCATGTTGGTTTGAAAAAAATCCATATTACCCATCTCATCTTACACACTATACTTGTTCCATCACATGTTACATGTTAATACATGTATTTTTTAATATGTTAATACATGTTTTATGTTAAAACATGTTATATATTAATACATGTTATATGTTAATACATGTCTAAATAATGTATTATTATGTCTATTTAGACAGAAGAATGCTTTGGAAGTTGCTGAGTCATTACGGAATCTCCATAAAGTTTATTAACCTGATAAAAACAATGTATGAAGGAATGAAATGTAGTGTGGTGCATGAAGGACAGCTTACAGAAGCATTTGAAATAAGAACGGGAGTACGGCAGGGATGCCTTCTGTCTCCATTTCTCTTTCTACTGGCCATAGATTGGATTATGAGAATAACTCAAAACACAGAAATGGAATCCAGTGGTCACTGACCAAGCAACTTGATGATTTAGACTTTGCTGATGACATAGCTCTCCTATCATCCTATCACACAGCCATCAACAGATGCAGGATAAAATGAGCATACTTGATGAGAGATCACAACAGCTAGGACTGACAATTAATAGAGATAAGACCAACATTATGAGAATTAATGCAGTTGGCAATAACCAAATAAAATTAGGAGAAATACCTCTACTAGATGTACAATCTTACATATATCTGGGCAGTAATATAGATAAAGAGGGAGGAATAGAAAATGATACCAAAATACAAAATAAGGATATCAAAAGAAAGAGGAGCATTTGTTGCAGTGGGAAACATATGGAAGTCCAAAGAAATTAGATTAAATACTAAAATAAAAATTTCCAACTCTAATGTTAAGTCAGTCTTATTATAGGGCTGTGAAACATGGAGAACAACAAAAATGACAATCATGAAGATACAGACTTTCATTAATGGATGCTTACGCACAATAAAAGGATGTAAATGGCAGGACAAAATCACTAACATAGAATTATGGAAATGTACCAGTCAAATACTAGTGGATAAAGAGATACAGCGAAGACGATGGCGCTGGATAGGACACACACTGTGGAAGCCAACTGAGACTATTACACAACAGGCCCTTTTTGGAATCCCTAGGGGAAAAGACAAAGAGGAAGATCAAGGAATTCTTGGAGAAGACAGATAGAAGCAGAGATGAATATGGTGGGGAAGACATGGAACGATCTTAAAAGAATGGCAAGAAACAGAATGACTTGGAATGTGTTTGTTGAGGACTTATGCTCCACAAGGAGCTGAAAGGTAGAAGAGAGAGATATGTTAATACATGTATTTTTTTATTTCTTAATACATGTTATATATTAATACATGTTATATATTAATAAATGTTATATGTTAATACATGTTATATGTTAATGTATTTTCAGATCCAACCTTGATCTAAGCTTTCGTCATCTTCAAATGGAAAAGAAAACTCATGCTGATATTCTTGCTCGCAAGGTTCGAGAGAAAGACAGGGATGTCCGTCTCTTAAAGAAGGCCAAACTGCAACTGAAAGTAGCAGAAGACAACCTTAGTCAAACCAGATCTTTGCATGAAAAAGTCAAATCACAGGTAAGTATTGATCTTCTTCTTTTCTTTTTCTTTGCTTCCTCTTTTACTGCTTTGGTTGTCAAGGGAGATAACAGAGTTCTGGTTCTTGCTCTTCTGGCAGCCTCAGACACTGACATAATATTGTTGAGGCTGGGAGTTTTGAAACCTTTTCATTTTTAATGGCTCCTTTTAATTGTTGATATCATGTCTGGTAGAAAACCATTTCTCTAACTTTTTCTATGTACATGCCTTATAATAATGAGATTGCACAGACAGAGGAAAGGCTAAATCTATCTTACTATTAACCTTTCGAGCCGTAGTCGGCCTATAGGGCATAGACCTAGATACTCTTTCTTTTATCTAAATTTTTATTCTAGCAGTTTTCAATGCTTGTAAAGATCTTTTATCAAATCTCGCCATTTGTCTCTTTTCTGTGGAAGCAATCACACTAAATCATCATTATCATCAAGTACCGGGCCTGCTGGGGTAGGTGATCATGTCTCTCCACAAAGTTAAGTTCATTCCAGGTTAATGATTTTCTGTCCCTCTGTGATTTAGGTTCATCTACTATCCTGAACTTACAGAAGTCTAGACGAAAGTGACAAGTTAACATTGAATGTACCATAGACAGGAAATTAAATTATGGATTAGAGACTAACACATGGAAAACAATGAAAACTAAAAATAAATATCCAGATATGGAAAATAATGACATTTCTGTCTGTAAACTGCAGGTATTCTGGATAACATGGGACACTAATAGTAAGTGCCTATTCATATTGTGGATATGATATATATTTAACTCTTTCCGTATGGAAGCTTTTTATTAATGCAATGGAAGAGATTTCAGAGACAAAATTTGTTATGGTTTTAAGAATCAATCCACATATTGATATTTATCTAACATATTATATATGAATTTTTAAATAATTGAACAAGGTATTAGATTTCACCAATATCAAGATGATACAAGACATGTAAAAAGAATATGGTTTGATGATGGTTCACACTAATCAAATTCAGAGTGGCGCACTATGCAGCGAAACAACGCAGCCGAAGTCGGCTTGATGCACAGTGCAGTGAAATGTACAGAGAGAGTTAACAGGCAAGAAAAGGAAAGTATCCAGCTTGCATTAATTTACTTTGTGAACAATATTCCGTCCTAAAGCCAAAATTGAGTTTCAAACTATATATGTAATGGTCATGGTATTGTGAATGAGATCAATTGTGGTGATCAGTTATAACTGCATTCAATGAATGATAAAATACATTAAAAAATGGACAGTCCTTGACTTTACAACAGAGTCCAACAAAATTACTGTAGAGAGAAATGAAGAAGGTTGATGAAGTCTGCCAGGAATGCCCCAATGTCCCCCTGGGTTTTGGGATGATAAAGAATAAGAGGAGGAATAATTACATATTTAATTAAGTTGTAGGAAGGTCTTGTTTAAGTGAACATTTGCTTTGAAACATGTCCTCAAATCAACAGAGCTGAGAAACAAAAATTATTACCTGGTCCTTGATTACAAAATGGAAGGCAGATACCAGGGCTTTGCTTACTTTAAATAAATAAAGCCATAATACTTGGCTTTCCAATAGAAGTAATGCTTTGGACTACTTTTACCTGTTCATTGAATCTATGAGTCAAGCAGGTTTGAATTAACCTCCCTCATAATAGTGTTAAAAATTTATGGTCAACACCTAGAGCCATGAGAAAAGCTTATAAATCATGGTTCCTTTCATGGTTGGAACCATTTTCTTTCATGGTTGGAACCATTTTCTTTCATGGTTGTAACCTTTTTCTTTCATGATTGTAACCACTTTCTTTCATGGCTGTAACCACTTGTTTTCATGGTTGTAACTATATTTATTTATTCCCTCTAATTGTTGTCCAGTAAAGAATAGTGACACTGTGACCTTCCAGGCATGTCATAAGAGGCGACTAAGGAGGTAGATCGATGGCTTGACAAGCTGTCATTGTAAAAAGTATTGTTATGGAAACAGCGCCATATATTTTAGAGCAGTGATCTCTGCAATATGTACCACTTTGGCATGCAAGGTTTCTGTTTTTGAGATTGTGGTTCTGCCCTACCTATGTGCCGTCTTCGGCTCGAAAGGACAATAGATAGATGGATAGAATTGTTGTCCAACCACCAAGCAGAATTTTTTGGAACTTTGAGCAAAATTTCTGTAAATTCAAATCTACAACTTGACATCAGAGAAGACTAAGAGCATTTGCACAAAAGTGTACAGTGTCAGTAATTAACAAAAACTCCTTATTTTTACGACATTATCCCATAACATGTGCAACTTTTCAAATACTTTGGCACAATAATAACATCAGATGGAAGATGCACCACAGAAATAAAAAGCAGAATAGCTCAGGTTAAATTAGCATTTCAGAAAATGAAAAATATCTTATGCAACAAATCTATGTCAATTAAGAAAGAGAGTTCATTTGAGCTATATAGAACCAATTCTGACCTATGGAAGCGAATCATGGACAGTAGACAAACAATTGAAAAGATGATTAGAGGCCTCAGAGATGTGATTTCTAAGAAGAATGTTGAAAGTTCCCTGGACAGCTAAAAAGATCAACGAAATCCTCAAAGAGGCCAACATTAAAAGGGAGCTACTAAAAAACATCAGAAAGAAAAAATCAACATTTTTCGGGCACATCATGAGAAGAGGAAAGTTGGAATACTTGGTTACAACTGGCAAAATAAAAGAAAAGAGAGATCATGGATGACAAAGAGAGAAAATACTGGATAGCTTTGTGTCATGGCATGGAAAACAGTCAACAACAGAACTGATACAATGCACTGTAGATAAAAGATTGTGGAAGGACATGATTGCCTATGCAACCTGTATGGCACATGATGATGATGATGATCCCATAACTGAGGTCTACCAGGGGAACATATAGGACAATTTTTTTCCCCACTAAAGTAGACCTATTCTCAGTTTTAGAAAGTAGTTGATTCTTCTTTTCTCCTCATTTGCTTTTCAGCGAAGAGGGGAGATATAATTTGTGTTCTTTTGCTCTTCTATTCGCCTCTGCTGCTGTTATGTTTCCTAGTGCTTCTAATATTCCATCGATCCATCTTTTTTGTGGTCAACCCTCGGGTCTGGTATTCTCGCAACGTTTATTGAGGGCTCATTGTGTTGTGGCTTGATCTTTCTGCCGTGTCACGTGGCCAAACCATTTTATCTGTTGTTTCTTTATATATTCTATGGCGGGGGCTATTCCTAGCTTTTTTCCAGTTCTTCATTTCTGTTGACACATTTCATCTCAGTAGTGGATTAAGTGACTTAAATGTACGGTTGTCAAAACGTAATATTTTATCAATTAAAATGAGCTGCAATATTTCAATATTCACAGCACAAATGTGGAGGAATTTTTTTTCAGACCAACAAGGCTCTGGGGTTCAACCAGCCTCTAAAAATGGGTACCTAAGATTTTTCTTGGAAGTAAAGTTGGGCTGGTGTGATATCAAGCACATTACCCAAAATTTACAGTGGTCATAGAAAAACAAGGTCACTAACACCATATTCCCAATATGTCTAGTAAGATGCGGAGGGAACTATAACTTTACTTAAGTACTAATACAGTGATGTCAAGCAGCTTAGGGAAAAAATTAGTTTCAACTATTTGAGTTTTTTGTTTATCATTTCCTGAATTCTCTTTGAGATTTTTGCAGTTTTAAAAGTTTCATTCACTATAACAAACAAATAACAAAATATAACAAACAAATAACAAACTATAACAAACAAATAACAAACTATAACAAACAAATAACAAACTATAACAAACAAATAACAAACTATAACAAACAAATAACAAACTATAACAAACAAATAACAAACTATAACAAACAAATAACAAACTATAACAAACAAATAACAAACTATAACAAACAAATAACAAACTATAACAAACAAATAACAAAAACTGTAAGAAATAAATATTTTCTACACTCTAGTGGAATGCACTTCCTAAAGATGATGGTTCTATGCTAAAGAAGAGAGAGGAATTACAAAGGGAAGTGGAACAAGCTAAAAGGGCATTGGCTCAGCAGGTAAGAACTAGACATTAAGGTTTTAATAATAATTACCTATCCATGATAATCTGAATGACGATACAAAGTCGAAAGTGACGATACTATCACTTTCTGTTAAATAATTGTTGATGGTAGTGTCTGAAAGTTAGGTAGAAGAAGATTATTTAGAAGATAGTTTGTGATTTCCTTAATTGTTCATAAAATAATTTAAACTTTAATGGGTATACATTTTACATTCTTCAAATGCTGGCATACATCACACAGCCCTTAAATCCTTTCAATGCTGTCATACATCACACAGCACTTACTTCCATTGCTGTCATACACCACACAGCCCTTACATACTTCCGATGCTGTCATACATCAAACACAGCACTTAATTCCTTCCTATGCTGTCATACATCACACAGCACTTACTTACTTCCAATGCTGTCATACATCACACAGCCCTTACATACTTCCAATGCTGGCATACATCACACAGCCCTCACATAGTTCCAATGCTGTCATACATCACACAGCCCTTACATCCTTTCAATGCTGTCATACCTAACACAGCCAATATATTCTTCCAATGCTGTCATATATCACACAACTCTTTTTCCTTCCAGTGCTGTCATACACCATACAGCCTTACATCCTTCCAATGATGTCATACATCACACTGCTCTTATAGCCTTTCAATACTGTTATACACCACACCACCTTTATATCCTTTCAGTGCTGTCATTCACCACACAACCTTTATATCCTTTCAATGCTGTCATTCACCACACCACCTTTATATCCTTTCAATGCTGTCATTCACCACACCACCTTTATATCCTTTCAATGCTGTCATTCACCACACCACCTTTATATCCTTTCAATGCTGTCATTCACCACACCACCTTTATATCCTTTCAATGCTGTCATTCACCACACAACCTTTATATCCTTTCAATGCTGTCATTCACCACACCACCTTTATATCCTTTCAATGCTGTCATAAACCACACATCTCACAATGTACATAAGTCTCTGTTCTGAGTTAACCTTTCAATAAGGAAGCTGATGTCTTCTGTTTTTACCTCTCTTCTTATTGTTATTTTCAATGTCCCTCTAAATCAGCCTCTCTTTTTTCATGCTTTTTTTCATTTGAGGCTTCCTTTATGATTCTCTTTGTGCATCTTGTCAACAGCTGATGGACATATGCCCACCTTCTTCTCTAGATTATGTATGTTTTATTATTTGATTGTTGGTTACATGGTTATTTCTCTTATTGGATGTTTCTCCACTAATCTTGAATTTAATCCATCGAATACAAAGTACAGTATTTTCATTAGACATTTGTTTTTGGATCCTCTAATTCACTCTCTATTTCTTTTGTTGATTTCCAGCTTTTATGTGCAAAAGTAAGAGTGGACTTGAGTTGAGTGTCCTTTGTTTTGTATGCTTCTCTTTTCATATTTTTTCAAAGTATCTGAAAGTTAATATTGCCTTTGCTGTTCTCATTTTGACCTTCCTCATTGTCTCTCCTACTTGATGTATAGAACTTCAAAGATACACAAAGTTTATGACATCTACCATATGATCTCATCTACTCAGCATGATAGTTCTCTTGAGATGCAGGTGATGCCAATTTCATATATAAATGATCTAAATGCATTAAATCTTCTAAAGTTATAGAGGTGTCCGCTGTGCAATAAAGATCATCTGTTGACTTAACTAATCTAAACTCAACTCTAAAAGTGCACCAGCGTTAGTGAAATAAACAATTTTGAAGATATGATATTGCAATGACTGATCATACGAGAGGGACTTCATATCTGACAGGTTGGCTAAAATAAAAAAGACACTAACAATTTACCTGAGATAGGAGATAGATGAATGTGACTGAAATGTCTTTTAGAACCAAATATACTTATGGCCAAATGGTGGAATTTAGGGGAGCAAAGATATAAAAATGTGAAGGTTTATGTAAAGTTGATGACAGGGGTGAAAGGAAAAAGTGGTGCGGTTACAGCTTTATGTAAAGTTGATGACAGGGGTGAAAGGAAAAAGTGGTGCGGTTACAGCTTTATGTAAAGTTGATGATAGGAATGAAAGGAAAAAGTAGTGTGGTTACAGCTTTATGTAAAGTTGATGACAGGGTTGAAAGGAAAAAGTAGTGTGGTTACAGCTTTATGTAAAGTTGATGACAGGAAGGAAAGGAAAAAATGGTGCGTGAAAATGCATGTTACAGCTTTATGTAAAGTTGATGACAGGAAGGGAAGGAAAAAGTGGTACGTGAAAATGCATGTTACAGCTTTATGTAAAGTTGATGACAGGAATGAAAGGAAAATGTGGTACGTGAAAATGCATGTTACAGCTTTATGTAAAGTTGATGACAGGAAGGAAAGGAAAAAGTGGTACGTGAAAATGCATGTTACAGCTTTATGTAAAGTTGATGACAGGAAGGAAAGGAAAAAATGGTGCGTGAAAATGCATGTTACAGCTTTATGTAAAGTTGATGACAGGAATGAAAGGAAAATGTGGTACGTGAAAATGCATGTTACAGCTTTATGCAAAGTTGATGACAGGAAGGAAAGGAAAAAGTGGTACGTGAAAATGCATGTTACAGCTTTATGTAAAGTTGATGACAGGAATGAAAGGAAAATGTGGTACGTGAAAATGCATGTTACAGCTTTATGTAAAGTTGATGACAGGAAGGAAAGGAAAAAGTGGTACGTGAAAATGCATGTTACAGCTTTATGTAAAGTTGATGACAGGAAGGAAAGGAAAAAATGGTGCGTGAAAATGCATGTTACAGCTTTATGTAAAGTTGATGACAGGAATGAAAGGAAAATGTGGTACGTGAAAATGCATGTTACAGCTTTATGCAAAGTTGATGACAGGAAGGAAAGGAAAAAGTGGTACGTGAAAATGCATGTTACAGCTTTATGTAAAGTTGATGACAGGAAGTAAAGGAAAAAATGGTGCGTGAAAATGCATGTTACAGCTTTATGTAAAGTTGATGACAGGAATGAAAGGAAAAAGTGGTACGTGAAAATGCATGTTACAGCTTTATGTAAAGTTAATGACAGGAATGAAAGGAAAATGTGGTACGTGAAAATGCATGTTACAGCTTTATGTAAAGTTGATGACAGGAATGAAAGGAAAATGTGGTACGTGAAAATGCATGTTACAGCTTTATGTAAAGTTGATGACAGGAATGAAAGGAAAATGTGGTACGTGAAAATGCATGTTACAGCTTTATGTAAAGATTAGCCTCTAAACTATGACAATTTAAAAACCAATGTTTTGCTTGTAATTATTTCCTTCACAAGAACTCACTGACAGCGGTTGAGCATGTGAAATTAGAGGCCAGTGCTGCAGAGGAGCAGAATTTACTCTACGAGCAAAGTGATCTCCGCATTGAGGTTGTTGAACTTTCAAGGTTGGCAGCTATCAAGGTAGGTTGTGATTTAGAGGAGGGTGAAGGAAGTTTGAAGGTGAAGAATACTTAATGATTTACATTTTTTTTTTTTCGAACATGTAATTTTGTGCAATTTGAAAAATACAAATTATATTTAACATGATGATAAAGGATTGGCAGATTGATTTGTTGATTGATTAATGGATGGATTGATGGATTAATTGGTTGATTGAATAATTGATTGATATATTGATTGATTAATTGATGGATTAATTGGCTGTTTGATTGATTGATTGGCTGATTGATGGATTAATTGGCTGATTGATGGATTAATTGGATGATTGATGGATTATTTGATTGATTGATTGATTGATTGATTGATTTATTGATTGATTGATTGATTGATTGATTGATTGATTGATTAAATAGATGGTTAGTTTAGTTTTGGTTTGTCAGATGGTTAATTTGTTTTTAGTCGATTGGTCACTTGGTTGGGTAGATGATTTATTTGTTTTATAATTGGTTTGTTTTTTGTTGGGTTTGTTAGATCATTGCTTTGTTTGTTGGTTGGTTAATATTTAAATAGTTGGTTGGTTCATTGGTTGGTTGGTAGGTGGTTGATTGGTTAGTGATATAGTTAATTAGGTTGTTGGTTAGTTGTTTGGTTGTATCTAACTAGTAAACTACAATATCCTTCAACAATCTATACTTTGCCATCTCAAAGAGATTGACAAATAACCCAGTGCTTATAGTACTGTAGTAAACAGTATGTTTAGATTTGTATGTCTCTTAGTAAGATTTTTTTTTACTTTATTATTTATTAAAATTTATTTCTTATATTATTTCACTGTCACACAACTTTACATCTATTAGAATGGGCTCATTATTATACTGACTTCTGTTTTTTGTTCTGTTATTTTGTTTTTGTTTTATACTGTGAGCATTATTTTGTTTTTGTTTTATACTGTGAGCATTATTTTGTTTTTGTTTTATACTGTGAGCATTATTTTGTTTTTGTTTTATACTGTGAGCATTATTTTGTTTTTGTTTTATACTGTGAGCATTATTTTGTTTTTGTTTTATACTGTAAGCATTATTTCGTTTTTGTTTTATACTGTAAGCAATATTTCGTTTTTGTTTTATACCGTGAGCATTATTTTGTTTTGACAATTATTATAATTTAAACCAGTCTAGGGAATAATTTTCAGAGTAATTGGATCACTCATATACTTCAAAGTTCATCAGCCAGTAAATTATTAAGGGAAAATAAATGAGAGGCTGTCCAAATAAATTAGTTAACACAATCTAACAAAAGGTACAGATATTTATAATAACTGTCTGAGAACAAATTTTCAACATCAGATGGTAGGCAAGATCAGGCATGAAGATGTCTGGAAAAATATAAATCAAGGGTCAATAGAGTAACAGATTATACATAGAAAACAGAGATAGATTGGATGCACACTAAGAAAACCTTGATGCCAACATAGTAAGCCATGTATTATTATGGAAGCCTCAGGGAAAGATAAAATAGGGGAGGCTCGGGTGTGCATGGAGAGGAGAAGTCGGGAAACTATCAAGGACATTAGCCTTGGCTGTAAGGAAATAATGAGAATGATCAAGATTAGAGAGACCTTGTCCATGAGTTTTGCTTCCAAAAGAGGCCTCAAGGGTTTTGATTGATTCATTGAGACCAAATAAATCTTGGCAAATAAAAATAATGGAGACACTAAGTGGGCACAGTAAGACACAGTATCTGTACTGAGAAGAGTGGGGGAATCTTTTAGTTTGCTAAAAGAGGCATATCTGTTACAGACTGGGTGCAAAGGCATAGAGATGCAACAAGATGCTTAGAAATGTGAAGCTGCTGTAAAGCTGTTGATGACAATGAAAATTTTTTTGTTTTAAATTGGAAAAAGTGGTATGGTGACAGCTTTACATAGATGAGAAACAAAACAAAAGTGGTATGGTGACAGCTTTACATAGGTGAGAAACAAAACAAAAGTGGTATGGTGACAGCTTTACATAGATGAGAAACAAAACAAAAGTGGTATGGTGACAGCTTTACATAGGTGAGAAACAAAACAAAAGTGGTATGGTGACAGCTTTACATAGGTGAGAAACAAAATAAAAGTGGTATGGTGACAGCTTTACATAGGTGAGAAACAAAACAAAAGTGGTATGGTGACAGCTGTACATAGGTGAGAAACAAAACAAAAGTGGTATGGTAACAGCTTTACATAGGTGAGAAACAAAACAAAAGTATAACAACATTTTGGCCAAAAAAGGCCTTCAGCTGGAACAACAAACAACAACACAAAAATAATTAAGGATATACACAGAAATCTAACTTCATAGCGATAATATGCTAGACTATCAAAAAAGGAAAATAAGTTACTCCCCCGTGGTCCAGAGCTTGATCAGGCACTGACTGGACTGAAATTAATATGCCCGGTTGATAGGGTGGACACGGGTGTGAAATACACTTGTTCTCATCTCTGTTACAGACTACTTTGCCTGTTTTTGCTAATGATAGGTAAAATTGTTTTATTTTGTTTATAATAATCCATTGCTTCATGCTTTTATTGGGAGGCATGATAGCTCAGTGGTTAGTGAACTGAACTACAAGGGGCAGGGTTCAATCCCAACCGACGGCTTCCGGTTCACCCAGCCTTAAATTAGTACCAATTTTTTTTTCTGGGAAAGGAAAGTGGTACGGGCGTAATACTGACCACATTACCCCAAAAATCATGTGCTGAAGGTCTGTAAGATTTATGGTCACTAACACCATATTCCCTATATGCCACTTGGCATGACTGGGGCTCTTTACTACTTACTCATGCTTTTGTTATTAATTGTGCATAAGTAATCACATTAATTTGATGAGCTCCCATAAATTAAATTGTAGGCAGATGAAAGGGAACAGAAGGCCAGAGATTTCATGAGAGCTGAGACAAAATATCATCGGGTAGTGGAAGATCTCAAAACCAAACAGCTGCAGATCCAGGACCATCAGAAAAAGTTTCAGGAGATGCAAGTGAAGTAAGTAGAACTCTACACCATGTAAAATTCATGCTAATCAACTATTGGGTCACAGTGTAGTAACTAATATTTCTTCCATGTTATCACTTACCAACATACTTTATCTGGCCACATTTAACTGCAACTGCTTGTTTTAGCCATAAAACTGATATTATAACCATAAAACTTACATTTTAGCCATAAAACTGATATTATAACCATAAAACTTACATTTTAGCCATAAAACTGATATTATAACCATAAAACTTATATTTTAGCCATAAAACTGATATTATAACCATAAAACTTATATTTTAGCCATAAAACTGATATTATAACCATAAAACTTACATTTTAGCCATAAAACTGATATTTTAGAATAAAGCCTAGAAAGAAATGTTGCACCTTTTATTAATAAAGACGTTTCACTCATTCCTCCCTCTTCAGTGTTCAACAGTTAAGTGGACATAGTTTCATTGAATCACTATTTTATGATAAACCACTACATCTGTACCTGACACATCCAACTTCAGCATGGGAAGGTTCTTAATTGCTTAAGTTTGGCCTGGACAGCAGCCATTTTGGTGACTCTTTTTGATTTTAAACAGCTAAGAGTTCTGTCAAATGTGCAGATTCCACACAATGAACCTCTTGTTTTTAGCCGTTGTCCAAGAGGGCTAAATATAACAGCTCAGTTCCCAGAGACCAGGGGAAAGCCACAAAGAAACTCTGGATTCAAAAAGAAAAATGCTCACTTCCTGTAGTGGGATTCAGACATAGGACCTTCTTATCTAGAAGTTAACATCTTACTTTTAGAGTCTATACCACTGCAAATATATTATATATATATATATTACAATAGGCTGTAGAAATGTGGTTTTACAGAAGAATGTTGAGAATACCATGGACAGCTACGAAGAGTAATGAAAACATTCTGAAAGAGGCCAAAGCAAAGAGAGAGCTAATTTGCAATATTAGGAAGAAACAATCATAATTTTTTGGCCATGTAATGAGAAGAGAACAGCTGGAATATATTGTAACAACTGGGAAAATTGAGGGACAAAAAGATAGAGGGAAGCAAAGAGAAAAGATACCAGACAGCTTAAGAGAATAGCTTGGCAAAAGGTCAACAACGGAAATGATAAATATCTATCGAGATCAAAAGTTGTGGAGAGACATGATCATCTATGCCAGCAGGTGTAGTACTTGATGATGATGATGATGATTACAATATCCATTTTATACACTCTTTCCAATTTATTGACAATTGCATTAACCATTTAAAAATATTCTCAATGTTTGATAAGTTGTTATCACAATTAACACACTCAATTTACAATTACTAAATAACCCCGTACTGTCTATTCATTTCTTTGTATTTGATTAACCTCAAAGTTTAATCCTTTGTGGTTACAAATTTTATCAGTTTAAATGGACCATAAAGTTCAAGCCCAAAGTCTGCTGAATTAGTAGCAAGCTGTTCATATATATTTATTTATATGTTATTTGTCTGTCCTAATCTAACCAGATTGAAAGAGTTTGCCAAGCTTTATGATATGATCAAGAATGAGCGTAACAAGTGTGTGAACCTCATACAGACGTCGACACAGAAAGCTGCAGAAATAAAGGAAAAGATAAAGATTCTACAAAATGAGATTGAGATAATCCGCACAGCTGTAATACATAAGGACAAGTGAGTAAATGACTTCAAGGAAGGGTAGATAATTCCAACATCATCAGGTGCCATGCCAGTTGGCTAAGGCAATCATCTCTTTTCACATCTCTCGGTCTTTCATTATGCCATTTGGATAAGCTGTTCAATATTTTTTTTTTAGTTTTCCTCTGCACTTCTTTTTGTTCATTCTGCCCATTGTTATAGTATTCTTAATGCCTACTTATCATGTCACATGCCCAGTAAATTTAGATCGTCTATTTTTTTATGATTCTGATGATATTTCTGTTTTTTTTGCAGCTCTTTTTAAACATTCTTCATTTTGTAATTGTTGCTATCCATGAAATTCATAGCATTCTTTTGGTAAACCACATCTCAACTGCCTCCATTATTTTCTGTGTTGTTTTGTTTATCGTCCATGACTCAACTTCCATATAGTAGAACAGGTTTGATCTAGTACTTTAGGACACATTTTCTAACATTAATTGACAATGATTTGTTACATAGATTGTTTTCCATTCTATGTAATTCTGTCTTTGCTTGTCCTGTTCTGTTTCTAATTTCTTCCATGCATCTCCATCTGATGTTATTACTGATCCCAGGTAATTGTATCTTTGCCCTTGTTTCAGGATTGTTTCATTTAGTTTTACTGTACATTCTTGTGTGTTCATTTTCTTTGATATTATAATAGTCTCTGTCTTTTTTATATTTAGGATCAGGTCTTTTTGTTCACTTTCTATCACAATTTCCTGTAATAAATTTTGTAGTTTTTGTAGTTTAATTTTGTAGTAATAAATCTTGTTGGTTTTCTGCTGTCACTACAACGTCCCATCTCCTGAGACAATTCCCAATGAGTCAGGGGCAAAAAAATCAAAATGAAAAAATAGCAGGAACAGACAAACCAATTACAGAACTGTCATTAATCATCATTTGATTTTTCAAGTTCTTCTCCTTGTTGATTTAAAAATATTACATAACTTCTGAACATTTTTAACATTTAGTTTTGTCTGTTTTGTACACAAATACAATGTTGTTTATACTCCTTTTTTTTTGGCAACATAAAGAACAAATGTGTTCCACAATAAATACTTTAATAAAATTTCTGTCATAATTGGATAGTGTAATTTGTATTTATTTTCTTTGTCATATTATTTATGTCTATGCATCTATTTATCCATCTATTGTCCTTACGAGCTGAAGACTGGTACACGGGACAGAAATGTTAGACTCTGTGTCCGATAATCTTTGTTACTATGCATCAGGACTTGTTTTGTATCTCGCCACACAAAATGTAAATGTATGTACATGAGAAAAAAATATTTGTACGTTTGATAAAGATGTAAAGAATTAACAGTTTCTTTTATCAACACCTGTGTTAAAAAAAAAAAACTATTTCTATGATATTTTCCCATTTCTGGAGTCTGCTGAAGAGACTATGGACTAAATAATAAAGTCTACCTGTCCAGCACAATTGCATGAGATTTTCAGATCTGAGTTTTTACTTCACTTCCAATTTTAAAAAAACATTGTATCCTATCGTGATTCGAACCCCATGTTCTCCTAATTTGGAGCATGACAGGCTGTTGATTTGGCCACTTTGTCTCCATTTACACATGTGTAAATTTATTAAACTCTTCGCTTTTTTATTTTTTTTATTTGCATTTGGATCACCATCGCTACAAATCATGCAATGTCCATTAGCATCCAGCCATCCTCTTTCCTCCTATCACAGGAAGATCTCAATGCACAAACTCCTTACCATCAAGGGAAACAAGATATTTTCAGAAAGCAAGTCCATTGTTATGAAGGAGAATAAAATAAGAAAAAGATAAAAAAGATAACATTTTTATTAAATGAGATTGATATTATTCATGCTGTTATTTCAAATTTGTAAAAAATATTTGTTCTGTATTTGTAAATGACTTTAAGAGCATACAGTTTTCAATTCTAGATCTTCATCCAATAAGTCATATCTGCAAGTTTCCATGCATTTCTTTATATTTTTTTTTCTCAGAGACCTTAAGAAGCAACGACTTAAATGTATGAATGCTATTGTGATGAGGGACTCTCTTAGAAATGAAATGACCAAGCAATTGGGGTTGGAAGGGGAGTTGAAAGAGAAGAGGGAGCAGCAAAAGATGGATATGGCCAAGCTCAACATGATGATTAATCAGGGAGAAGAACAAATGGTGACACTGAGAAAGCGTTACGAGGAAAATGTCCAGTACAGGAACGATAGGTGAGATGTTGTTGCCTATATCACAGTTGCAAGATGATTTTAATTCCTTCCTCATTATTTCCTTCTTCATATTTCTTTAGGGAGGTCTATGACAGCTCAGTGGTTAGTGACCTGGACTACTAAGGACAAGAGGTTAGGTTCGATCCTGATCAATGGCTTTCAGGATCACCCAGTCATAAATTTGTACCAGATTTTTTTTTATGGGAAAGTAAAGCAGCTAGGGATAAACTGACCATATTACCCTAAAAATAATGTGCCAAAGTTCTTAAAAAAAAAATATGGGCACTAACACCATATTCCCTATGTGCCACGTGGCATGACAGGCTCATTACTTATTTCTTTAAATCTCTTTTATCTTCAAAAAATATTGTATTTATATATCTCTCATCAAACAATATTTGTATTTTTTAGCAACAATTTATTTCATTTTAACTATTTGTCTGTTCATTATTGTCTTTACAGGGAGTTAAACTCATTGAGAGGAATGAAGAAGTGTGTGTTTTCTATGAGAAGGTCAATGTCCAAGGTATATTTTTATTATGTTTGTTTGTCTCATAATTATTGTGCACTGAATGAGAGAATGTAATAGAATAACAAGTTGGACAACATAACAATCCTTTTAGACCAAATGATATTTTAAGAGGCCTAAACCTTGAAGATTCATGTGGATATATGGGACTATGACATCCAACAGCGTTTGGATTGAAAATGGGCAGTGACTCATAGCAACTACTTGTATCAGATCAGTGAATCAAAACTGATCTAGATCCTACTCTAGTTTCCCATGGTGGACCTGGAAATAGACTAGCCAATCAGGCCAAGAAAGTTAGGATTGAAGAGGGAAGGCAATCAAGTACCCAAAACTACATTGCTGAAGTTGGATATGTTGGGTCTAAATATGTATGCAAAATATCACAGCTTTCTTGAAATCTCAATACAATCTTCTCTTCTTAATGTTCACAAACGTTAAGTGGGCATTGTTACATTGTTTTGCTAGTTTACAGCAACACTGCGTTATCTGCGCCTTTCAACCCAACACATCCGTCTTCGGCAAGGATGAGGAGATCTTGCTTGACAATCTTTGCTCAAACAGCGGCCATTATTGGTCTACTCTTTTCAATATTAACTGCCAAGGGTTCTTCTACATGTGCCAGTGCTCATGGGGACTTCTGTTTTTCGCCGTTTTCCAAGTGGGCTAAACATTGAATCTCACTACCCTAGACATCAAATCTCACTACTCACAGATGGCTAGACATCAGATCTCACTACCCAGAGATGGCTAGACATCAGAACTCACTACCCAGAGAGGGCTAGACATCGGGTCTCACTACTCAGAGAGGGTCTAGACATCGGATCTCACTACCCAGAGAGGGCTAGACATCGGATCTCACTACCCAGAGAGGGCTAGACATCAGATCTTACTACCCAGAGATGGCTAGACATCAGATCTCACTACCCAGAGAGGGCTAGACATTGGATCTCACTACCCAGAATGAGCTAGACATCGGATCTTACTACCCAGAGAGGGCTAGACATCAGATCTCACTACCCAGAGAGGACTAGACATCAGATCTCACTACCCAGAGAGGACTAGACATCAGATCTCACTACCCAGAGAGGACTAGACATCGGATCTTACTACCCAGAGAGGACTAGACATCGGATCTTACTACCCAGAGAGGGCTAGACATCGGATATCACTACCCAGAGAGGACTAGACATCAGATCTCACTACCCAGAGTGGGCCAGACATAAGTATAACTAACTGGAATGAGCTTGTTAGAATTAGAGATACAACAATGAATAAAAACAGTCTTCTTAATTCTGTGAAGAAACTTTCAAATGTGGTGGTACAGCCAAGGTTATAATTCATCAAGACAGGAGTGGTACAGTTACAGGTTATCATACATCAAGACTGGCGTGATACAGCCATGGGTTACCATTCATCATGGCTGGGGTTGTATAACCACAGGTTACCATTCATCAGGGCTGGGATGGTACTGACACAGGTTATCATTCATCAGGGCTGGGATGGTACAGTCACAGGTTAGCATTCATCAGGGCTGGGATGGTACAGTCACAGGTTATCATTCGTCAACACTGGGATGGTACAGCCACTGGTTATCATTTATCAGGGCTGGGATGGTACAGCCACTGGTTATCATTTATCAGGACTGGGATGGTACAGTCACAGGTTATCATTCATCAAGACCTGGGGTGGTACAGCCGCTGGCTATAAATCATCAAGACGGGTGGTACAACCACAGGTTATCATTCATCAAGACTTGGTTGGTACAGCCACTGGTTATCATTCATCAGGGCTGGGATGGTACAGCCACAGGTTATCAATCATCACGACTGGGGTGGTACAACCACAGGTTATCATTCATCAAGACCGGGTGGTACAGCTACTGGTTATCATTCATCAGGGTTGGGGTGGTACAGCCACTGGTTATCATTCATCAGGGCTGGGATGGTACAGCCACAGGTTATGAATCATCAAGACAGGGGTGGTACAACCATAGGTTATCATTCATAATGGCTGGGATGGTACAGCCACAGGTTATCATTCATGAGGGCTGGGATCCATAGGTTTTCATTTATCAGGACTGTGATGGTACAGCCACAGGTTATTATTCATAAAGACTGGGGTGGTACAGTCACAGGTTATCATTCATAAAAACTAGGGTGGTATAGCCACAGGTTATCATTCATCATGGCTGGGATAGTACAACCACAGGTTATCATTCATCAAGACTGGGATGGTACAGCCACTGGTTATCATTCATCAGGGCTGGGGTGGTACAGTTACAAGTAATTCTTCATGGCTGGTGTGGTACACCCATAGGTTATCATTCACAAGGGCTAGGGTGGTGCAGCTGGAGGTTATCATTCATAAGGGCTGAGGTGGTACGGCCACAAGTTATCGTTCTTCAGGGCTGGTTGAAAGCAAAATTGCAGGGTACTGTGAAAAAAATAAAAACAAAAACCAGGCAAAGAAAATAGTGATGCAAGATCAGATCTTGATTTTATTGACTCTCAAGCTGCTACAAAGGAAAAAAAAAAGATGGAGGCTACTTATTGCAGACATTCATGCCACATTAACTCACAATGGTAAATGGGACAGTGATTAAATGAACAAATGTATTGTATTACCCATCATATAGTTCTTTTTCTTCTTTTGAAAATTAATTGTAAAATGTTTGTTCTCTGTTTTATTCATCGTATGTTGTTTTTTTTTTAAATAACCAGATCAAATGATTCGTAATGGAAATGTTGAGCTTAGAAGCAAAGAGGAAGAAATTAGGTTTCTTGAGCTTCAGTTGCAAGAAGAGAAGAGAGCAGTCCAGCTTCTGCAAAAATCTATACCAAATAAAGTTAGCATCGAGAAGGAATTGGTTAATTTACAAATTCAGGTAAAGTTAACACAGAGAAGGAATTAGTTCATTTACAAATTCATGTAAAGTTTGCACAGAGAAGGATTAAATTACAAATTCAAGTAAAGAAGTCAACAAGAGAGAAGGACAACTCAACTAACTCTTTTTTAAGAACTTCATAAATTTATTAAAAATGGATCTGTGTGTGTGTTTAGTCTATACTTGGTAATTGGAAACCTATAGCAACTTTGATTCTATAAAATAATTCTGGAACTGGGGTTGACCTTATTCATTAATCGTATGAGACTTGCATGCATGACCTGCCAGCAAAACCTTTCATGAGATAAAGAACTGTAATGTGACACTGTGTCAAAGTGCATGGGTTCAAATCCTAGTTTGTACTGTCTGTTCATTTATATTGTTGTTTGTGGATATTTGTGATTGCTATACAGTTACCAATGCTCTTGTGTTATTTACATTGTTTTTGTTTATCTTATGGCCTCATTCATAATTTTATTTTTCTCCTGGTCACTCCTACTTTCATTCATCAACCACTCACTACCATCTTCTTCTTCTACCTATAGAAACCCTGAAGGTCATTGGGGTACCACTAACAGACTTGGTCAACCTTCACCATTTCTCTCTGTGTATATGAATTCACAACCCACTTTGCTACAAAATGTCTCAGAATTTGACTGAAATTCAAAGAGTTAGAATGATGGGTGTAGAAAATAAGTTTTGAGAAGATAAACAAACAAAATAGCCCTAAAAAGATATTGGTTATGAAGAACTTTTGTCGTTTTTTGAGCATGTTTATAGTGAATATGTAGGAGAATATTCTCTTGTAATCGTTTTGAATGTATGATAGAAGAAACATCTGTATTTTATCTTCTTGGAAATTCACAAATAAGCAAATAAACTAAAGTATCGATGACAAACAACTGTGACATGTACCAATGTACTTATAAGTCTTTCATATACAACCAGTGACTTGTAACTGTTACTCATAACTGTTGATCCATAACCTGTTATTGATATCACTTTACTCCTAACTTTTACTTGTTAATTTTTACCTATAAATTATTGTCTGTAAATGTTTATCTATGTTGTATCTTTATAAATAATTCTTACTTCACATTTATACATATCATCTATCACATCTTCGTTGTCATCATCTCATCTCAGCTGCAACAATGTCAGGATCATGTGATAGAGTTGGAGAAAAATCTGGAAAATCCATTTGATGAAACAAGGGTCAGACATCTGGGGGGAAAGGATCCTACCCCTTTGGAAATGCAGAACAAAGTAGAAGAGGTATGGTTGCTTCATTTTTCTAATTTTATATTAGATTTTTTATTTTATATTAGACTTTTTATTTTATATTAGACTTTTTATTTTATATTAGACGTTTTATTTTATATTAGATTTTTTTATTTTATATTAGACTTTATTTTATATTAGATTTTTATTTTATATTAGATTTTTATTTTATATTAGATTTTTATTTTATATTAGACTTTTTATTTTATATTAAACTTTTTATTTTATATTAGATTTTTATTTTATATTAGACTTTTTATTTTATATTAGACTTTTTATTTTATATTAGACTTTTTATTTTATATTAGATTTTTATTTTATATTAGATTTTTATTTTATATTAGACTTTTTATTTTATATTAAACTTTTTATTTTATATTAAACTTTGTATTTTATATTAGACTTTTTATTTTATATTAAACTTTTTATTTTATATTAGATTTTTATTTTATATTAGACTTTTTATTTTATATTAAACTTTTTATTTTATATTAAACTTTTTATTTTATATTAGACTTTTTATTTTATATTAAACTTTTTATTTTATATTAGATTTTTATTTTATATTAGACTTTTTATTTTATATTAAACTTTTTAATTTTATATTAGATTTTTATTTTATATTAGACTTTTTATTTTATATTAGACTTTTTATTTTATATTAGACTTTTTATTTTATATTAGACTTTTTATTTTATATTAAACTTTTTATTTTATATTAAACTTTGTATTTTATATTAGACTTTTTATTTTATATTAAACTTTTTATTTTATATTAGATTTTTTATTTTATATTAGACTTTTTATTTTATATTAAACTTTTTATTTTATATTAAACTTTTTATTTTATATTAGACTTTTTATTTTATATTAAACTTTTTATTTTATATTAGATTTTTATTTTATATTAGACTTTTTATTTTATATTAGACTTTTTATTTTATATTAAACTTTTTATTTTATATTAAACTTTTTATTTTATATTAAACTTTTTATTTTATATTAGACTTTTTATTTTATATTAAACTTTTTATTTTATATTAGATTTTTATTTTATATTAGACTTTTTATTTTATATTAAACTTTTTAATTTTATATTAGATTTTTATTTTATATTAGACTTTTTATTTTATATTAGATTTTTATTTTATATTAGATTTTTATTTTATATTAGACTTTTTATTTTATATTACACTTTTTATTTTATAATAGACTTTTTATTTTATATTAGATTTTTATTTTATATTAGACTTTTTATTTTATATTAAACTTTGTATTTTATGTTAGACTTTTTATTTTATATTAGACTTTTTATTTTATATTAAACTTTTTATTTTATATTAGATTTTTATTTTATATTAGACTTTTTATTTTATATTAAACTTTTTATTTTATATTAGACTTTTTATTTTATATTAGATTTTTATTTTATATTAGATTTTTATTTTATATTAGACTTTTTATTTTATATTACACTTTTTATTTTATATTACACTTTTTATTTTATATTAGATTTTTATTTTATATTAGACTTTTTATTTTATATTAAATTTTTTATTTATATTAGACTTTTTATTTTATATTAAACTTTTTTATTTTATATTAGATTTTTATTTTATATTAGATTTTTATTTTATATTAGACTTTTTATTTTATATTACACTTTTTATTTTATATTAGACTTTTTATTTTATATTAGACTTTTTATTTTATATTAAACTTTTTATTTTATATTAGACTTTTTATTTTATATTAAACTTTTTATTTTATATTAGATTTTTATTTTATATTACACTTTTTATTTTATATTACACTTTTTATTTTATATTAGATTTTTATTTTATATTAGACTTTTTATTTTATATTACACTTTTTATTTTATATTAGACTTTTTATTTTATATTAGATTTTTATTTTATATTAGACTTTTTATTTTATATTAGATTTTTATTTTATATTAGACTTTTTATTTTATATTAGACTTGTTATTTTATATTAAACTTTTTATTTTATATTAGACTTTTTATTTTATATTAAACTTTTTATTTTATATTAGATTTTTATTTTATATTAGACTTTTTATTTTATATTAGATTTTTATTTTATATTAGATTTTTATTTTATATTAGACTTTTTATTTTATATTACACTTTTTATTTTATATTAGACTTTTTATTTTATATTAGATTTTTATTTTATATTAGACTTTTTATTTTATATTAGATTTTTATTTTATATTAGACTTTTTATTTTATATTACACTTTTTATTTTATATTAGACTTTTTATTTTATATTAGATTTTTATTTTATATTAGACTTTTTATTTTATATTAAACTTTGTATTTTATGTTAGACTTTTTATTTTATATTAGACTTTTTTTTTAATATTAAACTTTTTATTTTATATTAGATTTTTATTTTATATTAGACTTTTTATTTTATATTAAACTTTTATTTTATATTAGATTTTTATTTTATATTAGACTTTTTATTTTATATTAGACTTTTTATTTTATATTAGATTTTTATTTTATATTAGATTTTTATTTTATATAAGATTTTTATTTTATATTAGACTTTTTATTTTATATTAGACTTTATTTTATATTAAACTTTTTATTTTATATTAGATTTTTATTTTATATTAAACTTTTTATTTTATATTAGACTTTTTATTTTATATTAAACTTTTTATTTTAGATTAGATTTATATTTTATATTAGACTTTTTATTTTATATTAGACTTTTTATTTTATATTAGATTTTATTTCTAGGAAAATGAGATGCCTCTCGTGTTACTGGCCATGCACCCTATAAAATGTGTTCTTGATTTTTATTTCTTCCAGTGCTGATTGATGTTTCATAGAGCTTGTAGTATTTTTTGCTATCCATTTCTATTCTTGGCAAGATGTTAGATCTTGTCTAATGAGTCTATGCCTGCCAACTTTGCTTTTCTTATAAATGTTCTTGTCAGTATCTCTCTAGGTCTTCCTCTTTTTCTATATCCTGATGTTTTCCATAGAAGAGCCTGTTTTGAAATTCTTTTCTTATCTCAGTACATGCCCATCTTATGTTCATTGTCTTTTCCTAATTGTAGATGAGATTGTTTGTTGGTTGCATAACTATTTCTCGTATCTCTATATTAGTCTTGAATTAACTCTGTTATACACAAATGTCTTGTAAAAAAGTAAAGTACCCCTGTCACGCCAAGTGGCTTATAGGGAAATATGGTGTTAGTGACCCTATATTTCACAGACCTTCAGCACATGATTTTTGGGATAATGTGGTTGGTATTACGCCCGTGCTGCTTTACTTTCCCAGAAAAAATCCGGTACCCATTTAAGGCTGGGTGAACCCGGAAGCCAAAGGGTTGGGATCGAACCCTACCCCTTGTCCTTTGTAGTCCAGTTCACTAACCACTGAGCTATCGCGGCTCCCTAAATGTCTTGTTGCTTATTGAAACATATTGGCATTTACACTATATTCCCTGTATGCTGTAAGGCATAGAAGGTGTATACATGCTTTACTCAGTTTCCAGTCAAATAAGTGGTGAAATTAGTACACTGTATTTTTAGTTAGTTCACACTAAAGTTTATATGTTCTTAGTTTAAGCTAAGGTTTTATTTATTTTTAGTTCAAAACGTATGTTTGTATTATCTGTTAATTCAAGCTAACATTTATTTATTTTTAGCTTCAGCTAAGCTTTGTATTTTTTTTTTATTTATAAATCGATGATTTATATTTTATGTTAATTCAAGCTTAGGTTTATATTCTTTAATAAATCTTTCTGTTTTTATGTTTTTTGTTAGTTTAAGTTAAGGTTTATATTGTTTACTAAATCTTTCTATTTTCATGCTTTTAGATTAAGCTAAGAATTAGCTTGCTTGCATTTGCCTGATGACTAAATGAGTATACCTCTTTATCATCCATCTGTAAAAGGACGTTAAGTGGGCATGTCTGTATTGTGTTGTGGTTTGCAGTATAATTGTGTTATATTGTGCCTTTCGGCCCAACACATCCGACCTCAGCATGATATTTTTAAGCTTGGCCAGACTAGACAGGTTAGTCTGTTACTAGAGGCACCACAGAGAGGTGGAGTAGAGTCTGGATGGTTCTGGTTCACCGATCCTTGCGCAAGCCATCAGCTGTGGGTCGCTGACAACTTCCAGCTGTGCTGCTGTGAGACACACCTTCGCCTCCAGCTAAGGATTATATTCTTTACTAAATCTTTCTATTTTCATGTTTTTAGTTTAAGGTATGATTAGTATTTTTGGTTAGTTCATGCTAAGGTTTATGTGTTTTAATTTAAGGTAAAGTTTGTATTTTTTTATTACAAACTATGTTTTCTACATTTTTTTACAACTGAAACTATCGTTTCTATTTTTTTTTATAACTGAGCTACTGTTTGAATGAAACAATGCTAGTTAAAACTAACTAATGTTTGTATCTTTTGTTAGTGAGAATTAAAGTCTGTATAATTTTTTTTTATTTCAACCTAATTTTATACATTCTTCAATTCTAGCTAAGGTTTGATTTGTTTATTTTTACTTCATGTTATGTTTGTATTTTTTCCCTTCAAGCTTGTGTTGATTTTGTTTGTTTGTTTGTTTGTGTTCGCCAGCTTTATATTTCTAGCGAAGTCCCGGGGGACTAAATTTTTCATAAATATTACTTTTTTCTATTTTTCACACCAGTACCCATGTGCTCCTGTGTCTTTTGCCATACAGGCAGACATTCTCTAACTTCTGAGATACTCTCATTTTTATCATTTGTTCGTTTGTGTTCACCCGATGACTAAAGGATGACTACTTCTTCATCATCCGCCCTTAAAAGGGTGTTAAGTGATTGTGTCTGCATCATGTTGTGGTTTACAGTAAAACTGTGATATTTGTACTTTTCGGCCTAACACATCCTACTTCAGCACAATTTTTATCATTGAGTTTTAACATTTTTGGGTTAGAATTTTTTTTCTACTAATTTTTCTAGGGCAGCAGCCATGTTGGGCTTACTCTTTTCGATTCCAAACTATCAAGTGTTCTTTAACATGCACAGAGTGCATATGAGGCCTTCTATTTTTGACATTATCAGAGTTGGCTAGACATCGGATCTTACTAGCCAGAGTGGGCTAGACATCGGATCTCACTAGCCAGAGTGGGCTAGACATCGGATCTTACTAGCCAGAGTGGGCTAGACATCGGATCTTACTAGCCAGAGTTGGCTAGACATCAGATCTCACTAGCCAGAGTTGGCTAGACATCGGATCTTACTAGCCAGAGTGGGCTAGACATCGGATCTTACTAGCCAGAGTTGGCTAGACATCGGATCTCACTAGCCAGAGTTGGCTAGACATCGGATCTCACTATCCAGAGTTGGCTAGACATCGGATCTCACTAGCCAGAGAGGTTTAGACATCGGATCTCACTAGCCAGAAATTGGCAAGACATTGGATCTCACTACCCAGACAGGGCTAGACATCAGATCTCACTACCCAGAGAGGTTTAGACATCAGATCACACTAGCCAAAGTGGACTAGACATTGAATCTCACTACCCAGAGAGGGCTAGACATTGGATCTCACTACCCAGAGAGGGCTAGACATTGGATCTCACTACCCAGAGTGGGCTAGACATCAGATCTCACTACCAGAGTGGGCTAGACATCAGATCTCACTATCCAGAGTGGGCTAGACATTGGATCTCACTACCCAGAGTGGGCTAGACATTGGATCTCACTACCAGAGTGGGCTAGACATTGGATCTCACTACCCAGAGTGGGCTAGACATTGGATCTCACTACCCAGAGTGGGCTAGACATTGGATCTCACTACCCAGAGTGGGCTAGACATCAGATCTCACTATCCAGAGTGGGCTAGACATTGGATCTCACTACCCAGAGTGGGCTAGACATCAGATCTCACTACCCAGAGTGGGCTAGACATCGGATCTCACTACCCAGAATGGGCTAGACATTGGATCTCACTACCCAGAGTGGGCTAGACATTGGATCTCACTACCCAGAGTGGGCTAGACATCGGATCTCACTACCCAGAGTGGGCTAGACATTGGATCTCACTACCCAGAGTGGGCAAGACATTGGATCTCACTGCCCAGAGTAGGCTAGACATTGGATCTCACTACCCAGAGTGGGCTAGACATCAGATCTCACTACCCAGAGAGGGCTAGACATCAGATCTCACTACCCAGAGTGGGCTAGACATTGGATCTCACTACCCAGAGAGGGCTAGACATTGGATCTCACTACCCAGAGTGGGCTAGACATTGGATCTCACTACCCAGAGTGGGCTAGATATCAGATCTCACTACCCAGAGTGGCTAGACATTGGATCTCACTACCCAGAGTGGGCTAGATATCAGATCTCACTACCCAGAGTGGGCTAGATATTGGATCTCACTACCCAGAGTGGGCTAGACATCGGATCTCACTAGCCAGGGTCCAGGGAGGGTAAAGCCTTTTTTTTCTTTTAAAATACATTTTCCACTGCCTGTAGTGAGAATTGAACCTGGAACCTTCTTGTCCAGAGGCCGACGTCTTACTTCTAGAACCCCACCCCCCACCCCACCCCACCAGCACCACCACACAAACACACTGCACGAGTTAGTGTTTTTTTCTTTAATTCAAGATAGTTTTTATCATTTTTTTCAGCTGGAACTAAGATTGGCAGAGAAAGAGGAAAACCTGCTGGAGAAGGATCTCATCTTAGACCAAGATGAAAGATTGCTTAACCGTGTCAAAAATAAAACTGAGGCTGGCAAAGCTGATACCTTGACCTTGGCCAAGAGTGTAGGTTTTTGTGTAATCTTCATCATCACCTTCATCATCACCATCATCATCACCTAGCATGTCCCTATTGTAACTAGATTCCCATAACAGCTTTTCTGAAGTTTTCTCTACCATGTGTGAGATACCCAGCATCTGCAGCACTCAATCCCAGCTTGTCCATGATATTTTGCCCCCACCTTTATATTTGTCTTCCTCTCTCTCTCTCTCTTATCAGAAGCTATGCTCTCCATAACTATATTCTCTAAGCCATTGTATTGTTTTACATCACCAAAACTCATGGGTTTTTTTTGTGTGCTGTTGTCATCATATCCATTATGGTTATTAGCTCCAGCACACATTTCACTGCAATATTCTTTTCATCAGTTAAATATATTCGCATTTTCTAGGTAGGTTATACCTAGTCTTTTGTTGGTTAATTAATTTATATTTTTGTTATAATTTGTATAACTTTATAACATCTGTTATGTTTACCTTTGTAGCTAATAAAAACTGCTTTCATCGCCACACTTCAGTTTCTTACATTGGTGCCTTTACTGAACATTCTGATAGACTTTTGTTGTTTTATATCCATCATCTCTTTTTTTGTTCATACCATTTATTTTAATATCACTTTCTCCATCATTAACCTTTAGTATCTCTCTGTATTTGGTCTTTATTGTAAGTATAAAGTATTTTATTTGTCTTGTTTACAATTCTGGTTATTTCATTGTTTCTTATTTATTTTTTAGTTTGTTTATTATAATTTATTTCATTTTTTTATGTTTGTTATTTTTAGTTTGTTTATTACAGAATCTACTGTAAGATTTGGAAAAATGTTCTTCAGAATATTATGAAATCAAATGCAAAGACTCATTTATTATGGGGAGCAGTGGTAGCTAGTGGTTGGTGAACTGGACTATTAAGGATAAGAGGCCGGGGTTCAATCTTGATCAATGGATTTCAGGTTCATCCAGTTTTAAATAGGTCATTTTTTATTCTGGGAAAGAAAGATGGCCCTGGTATAAACACTGGCAACATTACCCAAAAAGTAATGTGATGAATGTCTATAAAAAAATATATAGGCATTAACACCATATTTTGGGAGCCACGATAGCTCAGTGTTTAGTAAAAATTTTGTGTGTTTACTACAAAGGACAAGGTGTAGGGTTCGATCCCAACCAACGGCTTCTGGGTTTCCCCAGCCTTAACTGGGTACCAGATTTTTTTCTGGGACGGTAAAGTGGCACAGGTGTAATACCGACCACATTACCCCAAAAATCATGTGCCGGAGGTCTGTAAAATGTATGGTCACTAACACCATATTCCCTATACGCCACTTGGTGTGACGGGTGCTCTTTACTTTACTTTTTACACCATATTCTGAATATGACTTCAGGTGGTGTGACAGGGCTCTTTTCTTTCTTTCTTTCTTTCTTTATTTCTTTTATTACAATAATATGCAAATATTGTTTGTTGCTATATGTTGCTATTGACTTCAACATTTGAAAAATCTGGCTTGAGAACACCATTCTGCAGAGAAAGTTAAAATACTATGGTCACGTCAAATGACAAAGTGGACTGGAAAAAAACAAAAATGGAAGGCATGGTTCCAGGAAGATGTATCAGGGACAGACCAAGAAGAAGATGGTTTCAAAACATCAAGGAGACCTTGAACATGACAACAGGAGTGTGAGGTTTGACTAGAGACAAAGATTCTTTCAGACGAGCTGTGGGTGCATGACATGAACATAACTAACTGGAATGAGCTTGTTAGAATTAGATATACAACAATAAACAAAAACAGTTTTCTTAATTCTGTGAAGAAACTTTCAAATGTGGTGGTACAGCTACAGGTTATATCATTCATTAGGACTGGGATGATACAGCTACAGGTTATATCATTCATTAGGACTGGGATGATACAGCTACAGGTTAAATCATTCATTAGGACTGGGATGATACAGCTACAGGTTATATCATTCATTAGGACTGGGATGATACAGCTACAGGTTAAATCATTCATTAGGACTGGAATGGTACAGCTACAGGTTATCATTCATTAGGACTGGGGTGGTACAGCTACAGGTTATATCATTCATTAGGACTGGAATGGTACAGCTATAGGTTATCATTCATTAGGACTGGGGTGGTACAGCTACAGGTTATCATTCATTAGGACTGGGGTGTTACAGCAACGGGTTATCATTCATTAGGACTGGGATGGTACAGCTACAGGTTATATCATTCATTAAGACTGGGATGGTACAGCTACAGGTTATCATTCATTTTGACTGGGATGGTACAGCAACAGGTTATCATTCATTAGGACTAGGGTGATACAGCTACAGGTTATATCATTCATTAGGACTGGGATATTACAGCTACAGGTTATCATTCATTAGGATTGGGGTGGTACAGCCACAGATTATCGATAGACAGGTGGCCATATCGATAGACAGTGTAACATGTCTGGTCCTAGTGGTCAAATGCAGGTTATAAATCAATGAAAAACATGAAATCAGCCCGAGTCTTTCTTAGTGTAAGCATTCATCTGTGTGTCAAAAATAAAAAAAAAATATTTTCAGAGCTCCTAATGTTACTCTTAGAGGGTTGTAATTTTTACCATGCTATCAAAAAAGCGAGCATATATTACGAATGTATAATAAATATATTAAACATTAAAATTGTACATCCAAAAAACAGTTTACTGTGTGACAATGTGATATTATCATTTTATAGAGAATTTTATTTCATCTATCTACCAGTTTACTTTACTTTCATTATAATAGTTTATAAAAATATTTTTAAAAGAATGTTGTAGGAAATGTAAAAGTGTACAACATAATTTATTGTGTAACAAATTACTATAAATAAATCTTTTTATTTGTAAACATTTTCTGTAACTTAACCAGGTGAACAACATTCAAGCAAAGATTAAAGGGATCACTCGTAAGATGATGTCTGTGGTATCTGAACTCTCAATGAATCAAGCACACGCCTTGAAACTACAACAAGAGGTGAAAGAAAAGGAGGCAGAGCTGGAGCATTGTTTACATGAATATGGAGAAGGGAGAACCTCCTTCAGCACAGATTGAATTGGAGTGGCAGAGGATGTGTTTGGAGACACAGAGGATGATAGAGGATAGAGAGACAAAAAGACTGGTAAGATATGAGCTCATGTAGAACTGACAGCGTTTCTAAAACCTGGATTAAACTCTTTCCATGCAGAAGCTTTTTATCGATGCAACGGAAGAGATTTCTGAGACAATATTTTTCATAGTTTTTTAAACAACAATCAGCATATTTATAAGTATCTAACATATAACATATGAATTTTCAGATAATTGAACAGAGTATTCAATTTCACCAATACCAAGATGACATAAGGCATGTAAAAAGAATATGGTTTGATGATGGTTCACATCAAAGTGAGAGTGATGCACTATGTAGTGAAATGTACACGGCCGAAATCTGCATGGAGCACAGTGCGTCGAAACGTATAGAAAGAGTTAAATTAGAATAGAAATCAATTTGATCTTTTAACCAGTAATGATTTTCAGATATTATCAAGTATCATATCCCCTAGAACAGGTGATCCTGTCCCTTCACAGCTTTCACCCTTTACAGTTGTTTAAGATTTCATTTTGTTGAATTTCCACCAAGCCATTCTTTTAAACTATCTTGTATTTTTTCTCTCTGTTTTTCTTTCCTCAATCATTTCTTTTCCTATTTTTATTTGTGATTTCTCTCTATGGCAAATACCCCTGGTCTCAGCAGTGAGGTCCGGCTTGAAACATCAATTACTCATCCGCGGATAAAATATGAGTACCTCCAAAGACAGAGTTATCTGCCTGTGCGACGAGAGACCCATGTGCACACAGCTGCCAGGAAAAAATGGATTGACACGCAAAATTAAGTTTCTAGACTCTAGGTACTTTACCAGAGGTGAAAGCTGGTGAAAAAAAATGTCTTTTCAACATCATTCTTTTTGTTCCTTTTTTGTTGTAACCAAAAAATAATAATTGTTTCCTTCTAATGTTGGCAATAAGCTGATATTGTTAGTTACAACTAATAAATGAAACAACAAAACAATCAAATAACCCAACAAAACATATCAACTGACCAATCAACAACAACAACAAATCTATCAACCAACTATAATGTAAGCCACTGGGGAAGAATAATTATGTATAATTTGTATAAAACAGGCTGGTAGTCTTTCTAGTTGGATGGGTTGTTTGTTGATTTATTAGCTGGTAGACTTCTTAGTTGGGTGGTTTGTTTGTTGATTGATTGGTTAATAAACTTCTCAGTTGGATAGTTGGTTTGTTGGTTGATTGGCTGGTAGACTTCCTAGTTGATTTGTTGGTTGATTGGCTGGTAGACTTCCTAGTTGATTTGTTGGTTGATTGGCTGGTAGACTTCCTAGTTGATTTGTTGGTTGCGTTGTTGGTTGATTGGTTGGTAGACTTCCAACGGTGAACAACAGTAGGTCCCATGTCCACTTGCATTCATTAAAGATCCCTTAGCAGTTTAAAAGTCAAGCAGTGTAGACCAAAATGGTTGCTGCCCTGGGCAAAATTGTTTAGCAATTCTACCAATGCCAAAGACAGATGTGTTGGGCCAATGATGCAGATATCACAGCTTTGCTATAATGTAACAACACAACACATCATTGCCAACTGAATGGGTGAGTGCTGAAAGAGAAGGTGAGAGATAAGTTCCAACAAGGATATTCCACAGTATCAAACAATAATGATAATGATGATGAATGTTACTAAACACTTGTTCTTCTCAAACCTTACAAATTTTCATGTTTTGCTTGTATCCTCAGATGAACGAGGAAGAAACACAGTACAGGACTGCTGGCGGTATATACACCACTGCAGAGCCCAGACCAAATGCATACATCCCTACTGAGGAGAGTGACCTCCCAATTCCTCATCCGTATGGCTGTCATGCTCCCTTCAAACCAAGTGAGGCAGGATCAACAATGAGACACATCAGAAAGCCTGTACCAAAACCGATAGAAATCTAGAGCAATCATTTGTTGTTCAAATCAGATTAGAATCTTTAATACATGCATGTTTTTTTTTATTCCTAGGTTATAAATATTTATTCAATGAATTCCTTTCAACAAATTTAATCTGCATTTAGGCTGCAGTGGCAAAGTGGTTAATGCACTAGTCACCTGAAAAATGGTCAAGGTTCAACTCCCAACTGCAACAGTTTTTGTTTTTTTTTCTTTTTTTAATGGACATTATAAGTGATTTTCTCTGGGAAGTGGCATTTTCTAACATGGTCCTGGCCGCATCACCTATAATTGTGTCTGTGGTGCTCACATCACCTATAATAGTGTCTGTGGTGCCCACATCATCTATAATAGTGTCTGTGGTGTCAACATGATCTATAATAGTGTCTGTGGTGTCAACATGATCTATAACAGTATCTATGGTGTCCACATGATCTATAATAGTGTCTGTGGTGTCCACATGATCTATAATAGTGTCTGTGGTGTCCACATCATCTATAATAGTGTCTGTGATGCCCACATCACATGTAATAGTGTCTGTGGTGTCCACATCATCTATAATAGTGTCTGTGGTACCCACATCACATGTAATAGTGTCTGTGGTGCTCACATCACATGTAATAGTGTCTGTGGTGCCCACATCACATGTAATAGTGTCTGTGGTGCCCACATCACATGTAATAGTGTCTGTGGTGCGCACATCACATGTAATAGTGTCTGTGGTGTCCACATCACATGTAATAGTGTCTGTGGTGCCCACATCACATGTAATAGTGTCTGTGGTGTCCACATCACATGTAATAGTGTCTGTGGTGTCCACATCACGTGTAATAGTGTCTGTGGTGTCCACATCACATATAAATATGTATGTGTTTATGACAAAAAATTAGCACAAACACCATATTCCCCATACATCAACATGTCCAGTACTCTCTGTTTCCTTTATTATATACTTCTACATCCATAGTTACTTAATCTGACCTTTTTTAAGTTATATTTTTCTTGCAGCATACTTGACAACTAGTGCAGTTTATTCATAATCTGCACTACTCCTTCAATTAACGAGATTAAGGGCATGCCAGCTAACAGGAAGATTCATATTCTTCTTTTTCACTTATTAGTAAATGTGTTGCATTGTGTTTTTCACCTTATGGCCCTGTGCATCCAGCAAGCATTTGTTTAGGACTGCTTCCGTAGCATTTCATTCTCCTTGAACTTCCTTTAAAGCAAGATTATTTGTGGTCAACAGTTATCTCTCCTAAGACATAATCTTACCAAACAAACAAGTCATTCCTTCCAGAGTTTGTATCAAGTGTTTTCTTTCTCTTAGGAAGGTTACCTGCCAGGACTATCATGCTCCTTCTGCATGGATATATTTAATGGGTTGTCAGGGGTGTGGTCTTGACTTGAGACTTGACTCAGATATTTACTGATGATTCTCATGAAGAGCTGACGAACGCTTGTGGTTTTAAAGAGAGAATGACTTCCCTTGAGGTGAGCTGAGAAATGTACTCATGGCAGACTAGCAGTACCAACTGACATGTCAGAGAAAATGTTATTTCATCATGGCTATAGAAGAGAAAAGAATCTTGGTAACATGATTGGTGATGGAGAAGACATATTTTGTATATCCTTTTAATCTTGTTCATGTTGACCTTTGAATGTTTACAAGTGATACAAAATTGTTTCTCATTTCCTCAATATTTGTAACACACATGTAGATATTGATGATATATATTGTGTTATATTTTCCGCAGTTTGTTAACCTTGGATTACGATAACGTTGTAAAAAATTACCACCCTTAAAATACAAATTCTTTAAATTTGACAGTTTGCTCTGGGCAAACAATACCCCCCTCTCTATACCTTCCTAATTACTTCTTCAAATGACCCTGAGTTTTTTTTTAAATCTCGTTCACCAGCTTTCACCTCTGGTAAAGTCCCTAGAGACTCGGAACTGAATTTGCATGTTAACGCATTTTTCCCTGGCAGCCATTTGCACAGGGGTCCTTCACTGCACAGGCAGATAACTCCATCTTCGGAGGTGCTCATTACTCGATGGGGTTGGTCAGTGTTACCAATTGAGATAGAGTGAATGACAGTTTATTACTGCCAATCATACTCAGTAAAGTCAGAGACATATCAACTTATATGAACGCGTCATTGTTCATGAGATGATTAATAGTAATGGAATGTAATGCCTATGATAACAAGTGTAAGGCATAGTTTACAAAGTAAATAGTTCAGTAAGTAAAATGGTTAGGCTATAGAGAACATATCTTATCCAACAAAGAGTTGTGTTTGTTAGCACAAAGTAGTGATAGTTCATCTTAATCTTACAGCAGTGTTACACAGACGAATTCCTGTATTGATGGTGTATTGTATTACTGTTTTATAGACATCTTCTTGTTTAGATCAAGGCAACAATAGACATATTTTAGAAATATTGTTTTTTAGTTTTGTTTGTCAGAAAAATTAATTTGTGTAGATCAATTAATAATGAAGTATTTAAAATGAAGAATATAAAAAATAACACAATACACTATGCTTATAATAATTTTTAAAAACACATGTTTTTTTTAAATTTCCACCATTAGTGAGTTCTAAAAATTGTTACTCCTCTGTAAATGGCTAAAATAAAGATATATATTAGAAAATGATATGTCCTGCTATATGTGTTTAAGTTAGTTAATATCTTGTGCAATACAATATTCTGCTGACATATTTTGTTAATGTGACTGTAATTATAATGACATAGTAGCGCAGATTATCAACTGTTTAGAAATATAGAGATTCACCATCATCATATGCCATACCAGTTTGTGTAGATGATCATGTCCCTCCACAATTCTCTGTCCACAGTGCATCGTGTCAATTCTGTTGTTGACAGTTTACCGTGCCATGACACTAAACCATTTTGGTTTTAGGACTGCAATGTAGACACTGCAATGACTCCATAATCATCAGTGACCAGAACTTTCATCTGGTTAGAGTCACAAGACTACACCCATGCCTACATACTGAGTGATTCGATGAGTATGATTAAAAAAAGTGGAGGCCTGCTTTGTACATGCAATGGGTAGAGTCATTGCAACAGTCAAAAATACATTTGGTCTCCTTTCTCTACGTCCCTGGACATGCGGGAGTATGGGAAAATGAAAGAGTGGACAGGTTGGCTAGCTGCACTGTCATTGAAGAAGGTCAACCAATGGATCGGGTGGACATCATCACTGCCCTCTGAGATGTGGGAAGAGCACAGGACTTCGAAAACCATGAGTCCATGTCACTTCTTCGGATGAAAGAGATGGGAGTTAAGATGGGCCCAGCAAGAAACGAGAAACTGAGTGGGTGTGTCGTGTAAGAAGACTTATCAACCAACACTTCTCAGCTTTTCACTTCTTGTGATGTGCCCCGAAAAATGATGACTGTTTCTTTCTGTTGTTTTTAGGAGCTCCCTTTTTGTGTTGGTCTCTGAAAATTTTCTCTAAAGAATTACCCTTCTTCTTCTCCTCATAGTTCTTTGTAATATTGTTTTACTCAACTCTGATGAATAGATTCATGGCCATACCATCTCTTTTTATGCTTCCTCACAGTAGGAAGAAAATCATCAGTTGTCCAATTCACAGTTGTTTGTCACTGATACTTTAGTTGATTTGCACATTCGTGTTTTCCAGGAAGAGATAAAATGCACATGCTTATTCTATTACACATCCAAGGTGAATAGTTGAAGGTGTAGCTTAAAATATAGAAACTTTTGTGGTTAAAAATGTAAAATGTAATATTGCATTCCCCAAAAGTCTCAGATTTGTCAGTCTGTGATATTTTTGTGACGAGCATTAAAAACTTGTTTAACAGAACAGGTACTCAATACAACATAAAATCAACATCATTAAAACAAAAGTCATGAATATCACAAAAGGGAAATAGAACATCAACACAATGGTGGAAAGCTGACAATTAAAACAAGTGGAGGAATTTAAATATCTAGGAAGTCTAGTGACAAACAACTAGCTACCAGCAGAAATAGGTTCAAGATGCAGCAAAGCTTGTCAAATCATTGGACAGGTATCACCACTATTGTTCAACAAGGAAATAACTCTAGAGGCAAAACGAGTACTCTACAATACAATCTTCATTCCAACGTTATGCTATCAATGCCAGACCTGGACTCTAGATGCAAGAACAATAAGAAAATAACCACTGCCTAGATTAAATGTTTTAGATGAATGACAAGAAACAGCCTGAGAGATAAGATCATAAATGAGGAACTGAGAAAAAAGCTAGGAATAATTTCAGCAATAAAGTACATAAAGAACGATGAGACAAAATAGTTTGGCCCTGTGATAAGGCAGAAAGATCAAAACACTACACAAAGAGCCTTCAATAAATGTTGCAAGAGCACCAGACCTAAGAGCTGACCACAGAAAAGATGGATTGATGGAATATTAGAAACGCTAGGAAACATAACAGAAGGAAAGGCGATAAAAGAGCAAAATGACAGCAAATTATATCTCCCCTCGACACTGAAATGGGGAAGGAAAGAAGAAGAAGATTAAATAATAAAAGAACATTCATACTTAAATTTGTTTTAGCTAAAAATTGTGTTTTTGTGGGATATCACATAGTGAAAAGACTGACCTGAGGAAGAAACTCGAAATTGAACCAGCCATCGAATACATAAAGAAACAACAGATAAATTGGTTCAGCCACATAACAAGACAAAAAGAACTAACAATGAATAAAAGAGCCATAAACAAACGCTACGAAAACGCCAGATTAAGAGGAAGACCAAGAAAGAGATGGATAAAGGGAATACTAGTCACAAGGAGGATAACATCAGAAGAGGCCATCAGAAGAGCAAAGAATCGCAGATTGTTTCTCCCCTCGACGCCAACGGCAACAGAGGAAGGATAGAAGAAGAAGAAAGAAAGAAAAGACTTCCATACAATATGAATTTTAAGAATTAGTGGAATGTTTTAAGTTCAGGGCATCTTCTTCCACAAATGCTGCACAATTTCCAGGGGGGGACCAGTTCTGAAGGATGTGTTTTGTAGGTCAGGTTTGATTTGACTGCTTCTAGGTTCACCCAATCTTAAATTGGTATCAGAGATTTAAAGATACCCCTAGCATAATCATCATCTTGTGCCGTCTCGACATTAAAGATTGACTATCATGGAGCACCATTTCACTGTCTCTTGCTTTGATGGTAGGCTCTGTCATAGTTTTTCCTGTCCTTCTCTTATCAGCCTCTACCTTCGCTAACCCTGTATTTTCCATTCTAAAAAGTAAGTAAAGTACCCCCGTCACGCCAAGTGGCGAATAGGGAATATGGTGTTAGTGGCCATAAATTGCCCTGGATTGTGACTGGATCTTTCTTTTTTTCTACTTTCTATCTCATCCCATAGTTTTTATTTCTTTTATATACAACTTTTGTCTACACTTAATAAGCATTTAAACAAAAAAATGAAGCTTATCATCACAGGGATGAGATGTCTGAAAAAAGAGCTCAGAGTGAGGAGTGAATAGAAAAGATAGAATAGAAAAGATAGAATAGAAATGCTTCTTCTTCAGCAATCAGTTATGCATTTAAACGTTTAGACCAGCTTGGGTCACTTATAAGATGGTGCATTTGAGGTCTTCACCGGTTCCCAATAACTTGTCATACAGGGTTGTCTGTATACTTGATGATGATGTCCAATAGACATTGTTAAATGTCCGACCCCTGCAGTCAAATTCAGGTTATAAATCAACCTGAGACAAAATCTGAATTCCCAGTGTCTGTCCTAGTGTAAACACACAGCTGTGTGTCTTCTTCTTTCCTTCCTCATTTGCCTTTCAGCGTCAAGGGAAGATAAAATCTGTGTCTTTTGCTCTTCTGTTCGCTTCTGCTGCTGTTATGTTTCCTAGTGCTTCTAATATTCCATTGATCCATCTTTTTCATGGTCAACCCTTGGGTCTGGTATTCTCACAGCATTTATTCAGGGCTCATGTTGTGTTTTGATCACTCTGCTTTGTCACAAAGCCAAACCATTTTACCTGTTGTTTCTTTATATATTCTATGGCGGAGGCTATTCCTAGCTTTTTTCTCCGTTCTTCATTTCTGATCTTGTCTCTCAGGCAGTGGCGTATTCTCTATGCTGCCGCCGATAGCCTGAACATATTAACGAAATACAAAAGGAAATGATAATTTATTATATTTTTTTCATAATTATATTACAAATTTTCAAATATTCTATTACACATTTCGTAGACCAATATGATTTATTTGCTTTGATTTTCATTTATTAAAGCAAGGTTTTCCTATGGCTACTATAACGTTTGTGAATGAAGTCGAAACTACTATAAAAAATACATGAAGCCGCTAATAAGCAGCGGTACAGTTCTCTTCTCTCTGACTTAGAATTAATGACCTTGACATTCAAAAATTCCCATCAAAATAATACGGCCAAAGTTACCGCTAGAGGAATGCGGTTTCATGGATTATTTTTAGCTCTAGCCAATCAGAATGGTCACAAAGTGAAAGTGAAACAATGTCTGATTACCGGAACTTCCTAACCTATTTATAACTACGTTATGCGCATCAGCATCTGTAGAAAGAACTTTTTCTGCTCTCAAGAGAATCAAATCTTATTGTCGCTCAACTCAGACACAAGAACACTTATCTGGTTTGGCAATAATTTCCATTGAGAAATCATTTCTTCAGAAACTTAGAAACCAACCTAACAGTACTTTCAATGACAAAGCCATCGAGACATTTTCGTCCCAAACAAGACGGATAGAGTTTACATATAAATAAGTAAGTAATTTAAAATTTAGTGATGTCATTCATATTACTTCATGTTAGCCCACTGAATATAATGTATGTCTTTATTTATTATGTCAGCGGTAGCCCAGACCCCAAAACCAGTATACGCCACTGCTCTCAGGCTGTTTCCTGTCATTCGTCTAACACATTTCATCTCAGTAGAGGTTATTTTTCTTATTGTTCTTGCATCTAAGGTCCAGGACTGACATTGGTATGGTAGCACAAGCTGTGTGTCAAAAAGTTTAAAGAAACACTATTTTTAGAGCTCCTAATGTTACAATTACATGGTAGTAATGTTTACTACGGTATCGTAAACATATGAGCCTCAGATAGGTATCGTCATTAAGGGTTAAATAAAACAATCCATCTTTGTTATTCCCTCCGTCCCCCACCCTAAATATACAAACGTGCATGCACATAAACATACAAACAATCATATACTTGAACTCAAGAGATCACAAAAAACACAACCCTATAAATTTATTCTTTATTCATTCATGTTCTTTGTTTAAAAAAAAAAAAATGGTCATCTACTATACAGTAACAAAATAATAACTTCAACATGTGTCTGCCAACACTGGGTATAGTCAATGTGCAATAAATTATTTGAACAAAAAAAAAAAACAAGACATTTCTTTGCATCAGACAAAACATGGACGACCACCCTGGTATTGTTCTATTAGCATTATTATCACCCCCCTTTCAAATGGTATAAACTGTATATTATAAAGTCAATTTTTTTTTACAAAAGCTTCACAATAAACAAATAAAGTAATGAAGAAATAAAGTAATGAAGAAATAAAGTAATGAACAAATAAAGTAAATAAACTAATGAACTAAAAGGGACAACATTTTTTCTAAAACAATTTTCTGTTTATGAAGCAATTCTGAAGCAAAACAGATTTTTGGCTCTTGACTAAATTATTATTTTTTTTTTCAATTTTCTTTATCTTTTTTTATTTTTATTACTTTTCATGTTGAATAAATTATTTATGACCTGTATTAATCATGAAAGAATGCTTTACTGTGTGTAGTATATCCTCTAGCTAAACATATTTTATTTCCAACACTTAATCATCTGTTTTATTTCTCAATACTTTAGAACCAAAATTGTCATTTTACCTTTAACTATTTGTTTATTTTTTTTTTTTTTTTTTAATAAAAATAAAGTTTTCCGGTTGTTTCCAAAATGGAGGAATTATTTTTCTCCGGCTTGGTATAGAACCGTTGATCAGAGGTTTAACAAGCCGCTATCGTAAAAACGATGTTGTTAATGAAACGTAGACCTGATACAGAATGTGTAAATTAGCAGTAGATAGTAGTGATAGTTTTTTCGGCCCTAAAACAACAACAAAAATAGGATTCTGGAATGTGCGAACAATGGCCGCTCCGACGAAACATGCACAGGTCGCGAGCGAGATGGACAGATACGATCTAGATATTTTAGGATTAAGCGAAATGCGCTGGCCTGGAACAGGTAGGAGATCTATTGATAATAAAATAGTAGTTTTTTCTGGAAGGGAAGATGGAAAACACCGTGAAGGAGTAGGCATAATGATGACAGACAAAGCTGCAAGAAGTTTATTAGAATGGGAACCAGTAAATAGCCGTCTGATACGAACACGATACAAAACAAAACATGGAAGACTTTCAATTATTCAATGTTATGCGCCTACTAACGAAGCTGATGATGAAGTTAAGGATGATTTTTATAACCAACTGCAACAACTTATAAACAAAATACCAAAACACGATCTTTTAATTGTAATGGGAGACTTCAACGCCAAAGTAGGACAAGATAACGCAGGAGTGGAACATGTGATGGGGAGAGAAGGCTGTAATACAACAAGTCAGAATGGAGAAAGATTAATAGAATTATGTTTAATAGAAGATTTAGTTATAGGTGGGACATTATTTCCACACAAAAATATCCACAAAACAACATGGATATCTCCTGATGATAGAACATCAAATCAAATTGACCACCTATGTATTAAACAACAATTCAGATCATCATTAATAGATGTAAGAGCATACAGAGGTGCTGATGTTAATAGTGACCACAACCTGTGCATTGGGAAAATAAGATTAAAATTTAGAAACCAACAGAAGAGGTCAATTACACATAAAATTGATAGTCATAAACTGAAAGATGAAGCCATAAAGGAAAAGTTTAACATAGAGCTAAGTAATTGTTATTCAGCACTTGGTGAAATAGACTTAGATATCAATGAAATGTGGGACTCACAGAGCAAAATACTAATGACAGCAGCAGAAGCAAGTGCTGGACTGAAGAAAATGGAAAAACGAGCTTGGATCTCAGACACCACATGGAAATACATCAAAGAAAGAAGAGAAGCAAAGAGAGCCATGACTAATGTAAAGACAGAACTTGGAAAGGTTCTGGCAAAAGCAACATACAAAGAATTAGACAACAAAGTGAAAAGTTCGGCAAGAAGAGATACAAGAGCTTATATAGACAACTTGGCAGAGAAAGCAGAGACAGCTGCAATTACAGGAGACAGCAGAACTCTTTATACTGTACAAAAGATGCTGACAAACACCTATACATCCAGTGGAACACCAATTCTAGACAAATCTGGATTAATGCTAACAACAAGCGCAGACATAAAAGCTCGTTGGGCGGAACACTTCAAAGAAATTCTTAACCGTCCACTACCTCACAGTTTAATAGATTTTGAAGCTGAAACACCAGCAGCAGAATTAGATGTAAATTTAGATGACTTCACCTTGAGTGAAATAGAAACCACCTTAAAGCTAATGACCAATAACAAGGCTGCTGGAGAGGATAAGTTAACAGCTGAGATCCTCAAGGCAATTGATAGCCATAATTTAATACATCTCCAAAAAATGTTCAACATCATTTGGAAAACAGAGAAGACGCCTCATAAATGGAAAAAAGGAATCATTGTTAAGATCCCAAAAAAGGGCAATCTTAGAGATTGTAACAACTGGAGAGGCGTGACACTTTTGTCAGTTGCCTCAAAGTTATTCTGTAAAATCATCCTAAATAGAATAAAGGATTCAATAGATACAGTGATGCGTGAAGAACAGGCTGGGTTTAGAAAAGGGAGAAGCTGTCTTGACCACATTTTCACTCTACGACTTATATTGGAGGAACACATTGAAAAGCAAAAACCTTTTGTACTTAACTTCATCGACTTCAAAAAAGCATTTGATAGTATTCATAGAGATTCTTTGTGGAAAATTCTGAAGCAATATGGCTTACCATCAAAAATCATAAATATTATCAAAGACATGTATGATGGTTACACATGTGCAGTTCGAACAGAGGAAGGACTGAGCGAATGTTTCCCAATAGAAACTGGGGTTAAACAAGGATGTATTTTATCGCCCTTGTTATTTGGAATTGTTATGGACTTCATAATGAAGAAATGCTGCACTGGTAATAAAGGCATCGAATGGATACAAGGAGACCATTTGGAGGACCTCGACTTTGCTGATGACATAGTTCTCATCAGCAGTCAGATAAAAACGATGCAGGAAAACACAAATGAACTATCATCAATAGCCAGCAAAATTGGGCTTGAGGTCAATCATGAAAAGACTAAAGTCATGAAAAGTTTAATTCCAACAAGTGACAAAATATACATGGAAAACAAACCAGTAGAAGAGATCGATCACTTTATCTATCTTGGAAGTCACATTGATCGAGAAGGGGATACGAGCAAAGAAATTAGAATCAGACTGGCTAAAGCAGCAATGTCTTTCAGAAGCCTTGAAAAGTTGTGGAAATCAAAACTCATTAGCACAAACACAAAACTTAGGCTATTCAAATCAAATGTACTATCAACCCTTACGTATGCGTGTGAAAGCTGGAAAACAACAAGAGATATAGAAACAAAGTTGAACGCATTCGAAAATAAATGTCTAAGGAAAATACTTGGTATAGAATGGAACGAATTCAAAACAAACGAGGAAATTAGAGAAATCGCCAATCAACCACTAATATCTTCAGTAATAAAGAAAAGACGATGGTCATACGTTGGACATGTGATGAGAAGAGATAATAATCGAATAGCAAAGCAAGCCCTCATATGGGAAACAACAGGTAAAAGAAAAAGAGGAAGACCCAGGGAGACACTGAGAAGAACATTGATGAGAGAGGCAAGAGCAGCAGGAATCGGCTCCCTCAATGAGATAGAACTGCTTGCACAGAACAGAGACAGATGGCGAGATTTGATAAAATATCTTTAAAAGAAAACTGCTAGAACAAAAATTCATATAGGAGAAGGTGTATCTTGGTCTACGCCCTATGGGCCGGTTACGGCTCGAAAGGTCAATAGATAGATAGAGATAGATTTGTTTATTCTTTCACTTCTTGGTTAACTATTCATTTCCAGGACATAACTTTATTACCTAGGTTTACTTATTACTTCTTAGAACTCTCTTAAAATAAAATGTTAACAAAATTCACTTTAAAGTGTTTGTGGGCTTGTGTTTTCATTATACATTTAAATCCATCTTGTTCAATGTTTCAATGAACTTCTGGATAGTGTCTCAAGTGCTCAGCTATAAATGGATCATTTCTGATGGTTTCCAGTTTTCTTTCCCTCTATTGATTTTCTTAATTGCTCTTATGTGTTTACATTAAAATTCCACTGTTTATTCATTATTTCTTTAACAGTACAGAACAGACCAATAATATTTCCTGTTCGCTGAAATCTCTGAGAAAAATGCTAGGGAATCTTGACCTAGGGAATCTTGACCTTCATGATACATCAAAGGAATTTTTAAAATGACCCATGACTCAATGTTCTCTTATGGAATTTTCTCTGTTCTGTTTTAATATAAACGAGTACTAATAGATGGCAAAACTTAGGTTGTTCAATTCCAGTGTGATACCAGCGCTAACATAAGAAAGTGAATTTTGGAGATCCACCCAGACTTTATAGATAGGAAATTAAATGCTTTTGAAAACAAATATCTTTGTAGGATCTCAAACATAATCTGGAAAGAATAGATTTAAAATGAATAAATAAAAGACAAATCAAAACAAGGAATATGTGTCGAGTTTTATAAGAATAAGGTGTTTGAAATACAACGGTCATGTGCTGAGAATGAATGAAGAAATACTTCCCTATCAGGCATTCATGTGGAAACCATCTGGTAAAAGAAAACAAGGTAGACTCCAAGAATCACTACGTAGAACCATTAGTAGGGAAGGATAAAAAACAAGAACTACAAGAACTAGCAGCAAATCATCAATTGTGGAGAACTTTAACTTCTGTCCTATGTGTTATTTTACGCCCAAGAGGAAAATGAATGAATTAATGAATTTACAGATACTGAAAACAATCTTCAATCAAGATTGTTCTGTGTATAAGGACAAGAAGAAGGAACAAATGCAATGATAGCCATAGGGATTCAACAGCCAAATGACTTGAAGTAACTTATAGAAGCGAAGAGTTACAAGATCAAGGACTAGGTTGAAATCGATCAAAAGGGAAATGCTGATCGTGACCAACTTTCCATGTGTTTAAAAAATGTGATATTTTTACAAATATTTCTTGGTTATATCAATGACAGCCATGTTAACTTTTACTGTCTTACAGACATTATTATGGGGGTGCACAAGCATCTGCGACCTGCGGTCGCAATAGCAGGGTCGGCGCACCATCAGCCGACCAAGACCTAGCATATCTACCTCCTCGTGGTCACCCCTGGTAACAGTCTGCGTCAAAACAGGCTGGTTAACAGAAGCTAGGATCGCCGTATTCCCTGTAGTGGTGGCTGTTACTGATATAGAGGACCCAGTATTGCAGTACCTCTGAGCTGGACTAGTAGTTTCCCAGCGTAGCCTGGGACAGACAACCTCCAACCTCTCCAGTAAGAGCCGGGAATGTCAAGAAAGCCATTACGACCCGCCACATTCTATGAGTCAAAGGGCAAACAAGCTTGTATCAACTCGTGGCAATCCGTCAACAACAACAACAGACATTATTATACTTGGTTGTCTCATTGATGGTAATGTTAACATTTAATGACCAAATTTCAACCAAGTTTTCTTGTTAGATTCTGCCACCCATAAATTTAAGTACAAGTGCAGGCTTTATCAGAAACCTAATTTGCATGAAGCCTATTTCTATCCTCTTCTCCCGCTCTCTCTCTCTCTCTCTCTCTCTCTCTCTCTCTCTCTCTCTCTCTCTCTATATATATATATATATATATATATATATATATATATATATATATATATATATATATATGTAGAAGAGGGAGGAGAGAGACAGTAGAGGAGGAAAACAAAGACGAGAGAACAAGGTCAAGGAGAAAAAAGGAAAAAGACATTAAAATGAAGTCACAATAAAATAAAGAGGATGGGTCAAAATTCACTGGAAAAAATGTGAAGACCAGGTCAAGAAATGAGTGGGCAGACAGACGCGTAGGTGTAGAATGGAGAGGAATGGAGAGAATAGAGGAATAAACAGACGAGAGAACAAGGTCAAGGAAAAAGACATTAAGACGAAGTCAGGAGAAAAATGAGACTATGGGTTGAAATTCACGTGCAAGGCCATCTCCAGAAGTGAGTGGGCAGACAGACGTGTGGGAAGTCAATTTTTATTGGCTGACAAGATCCAAATTTAAGAGGTAAACACAAAAGATTGAGGAGCACTTGGATAGAGACAGTTGGAGAAATGTAGTCGGCAGGACACACGCGCTCGTTAGGAGCCGGGCGACCATGTGGTCGGCCCATAGGGAGGCTAACCCTAGCCTAGTAGAATTAGATTAGAACGTGAGTTAGACTAATAGTGAAGGAGTTTTAAAGCACTTAGATAGAAACACCGAGAGACCGAACACTGGAAGAGACTGAGTTGGCAGGGAGTGATGATCTAGAGTCATAACACCAAGCAAGGATAATAGCATTTTAGCCAGCAAAGAACACACGATAGTTAGGAAATGCAGAGACCAGTGAAGAACAGTTAGGTGGACAGATTAGTAAGTAGCACTATTAAGAGACAGTTAGTAACGAGTACCAAGAGATAGCCAGACCAGTAGAAGCAGATTTAAGGTGGGCCGTCAATGGAACGGTCCACATGTAGTTTAGATGCGAGTATGAATGCGTGTGGAGCCCAGAGACAAGTATTAGGGCGATAGAATGAAGTACTTGTAGAGTGCGCTCTTAGTGTGTAAACTGCCATATCCAGTGTGTATCTGTTGTGACAGAATTAAAAGTCAGAACTAACTCTTATACCCAATGCATTGTTATCTATTACACAGTTATAATTATCTAGCCTAGTGTCAACCCTCGGGGACGAATCATAACAATCAAGTTGTCGCGGAACCACAACGTGAACCAGTCATCTTAACAATGAACCAGAAGTACGACAGTGACCAGACAAGGTCAGGGCTGAGACGATAGCCAGGGGGCACGAAGACGTGTTGGCCCAATTGTAAACACTTAGATCAGCACATTCCAGCTGAGGTCAAGTACGCAAGAGACTGACCGGTCGGTGAAGGCCGCCAGTAAAGTAAACAAAGTAATGATCGATATATATCGAGACAGCGTGCGAGTAGAACACGCATCATCAGCTGTACATCAGCCGACAGTGACAGTCACGCTACCATCAACCCATCTGACGTCTGCTTGCGCGCGTCAATAATAAACAAGAAAGAACTTCACCCGGGTACATATATATATATATAAATCTTTTCTGAAATGTTATTTTTAAATGTCTTAAAATAATTTGACAAATAATGTTAACGTTCACTTCAATGAAATTGTTGATATAACATCATATTTTGTTTACAGAAATAAGACAATAAACTAAATATGTTCTCAGAATAGACATTAGAAAGCTACCAAAATCAGAAGGCTTTTTTTTTTCGTTCTACATATAATGAGAATATCCTTAGTCAACGTGGTTTGTAGAGAACACGATAATTGAAGGCTTCTAGGTTCACACAGCCATAAATGAGTACCAGAGATTTGTATCTGTAAAAGAAAGACAGCACTGATGTAATGCTGATCATATTATATTTATAATGTATATATCGTTGAAAAACATGGGCATTAACTCTGTATTCATTATACACCATACATGACGTGAGAATATTGTTTTCCCTCTTTTTAGACAAATGGAACAGTATTTTTTTTTAATTCTTAAATGAAAGAAAATCTGATTTTTAGTTTTTTAGTGAAAAATTATCAAGAAAACAATGTAAAATTGTTTTGGTAGATTCTTTCAGATGATATGAAAGTTCTGCCACAAATATTTTTGGCTGAATGCTGATTCTGAAGTGTGACAGTTCATACACTTTGTTTGGATCACTGATTGGAGAAAGCCTAAACACAAACAGCCTCATTTTGGGCATACCTGAGAAAATTAGTCAACGGCCAGAGAGAGAAATAAGACTGCAAGAGAAATAATCATCAATCATGTGTCAATGCAAGGTGAATTCACACAAAAATGATCATTATGGTTACTCCATTCTACTAGGTTGTTTTTTTAGGACCAGAATCACCACAGTAAGATGAAGATATCACGGCTGTTTGCTTCAATCTCAAAATAGTATTTCAGTTCTAATCATACAAATGTTGCTACTAGATCTGGTTTTGGTAGCACAGCGTTGGGATGAAGATTGGGATGTAGCTCTACAACAGCATGAAGTGACAATGATTTCGGCTACCAGAAAAGTGAGAACTATAATGTATAAAAAAGAGTAAAGTACCCCCGTCATGCCAAGTGGCGTATAGGGAAATATGGTGTTAGTGACCCTATATTTTACAGACCTTCAGCACATGATTTTTGAAGTAATGTGGTCGGTATTACGCCCGTGCTGCTTTACTTTCCCAGAAAAAAATCCGGTACCCATTTAAGGCTGGGTGAACCCGGAAGCCATTGGTTGGGATCGAACCCTACCCCTTGTCCTTTGTAGTCCAGTTCACTAACCACTGAGCTATCGCGGCTCAACTATAATGTATAACCCCTATAAATATTGAAGGAGGTAAAAGAAATGAACAAGAAGTAAGAAAAATGAATTTGAAAATGGTTATCACTTCTATCTAGTGTACACTGTTTATCTGGTAATCTCTGTCTAAAAAAATCCACAAAACTCTCTCTGGTTCTTGAGGTACAGATGCATATAAATAAATACAAAGGATTTCATCATGAAACAAGTTGCTAAAGGTATAGATTCAGTTTATAACAAACAATGAGGTGGGATTTCTGTGATCAAAAAAAGCTTGCATGATTACGCTCTATAACAATATACAATAGAAAAATTAACGGGCAATATAACAGAGAACAAACTGTGATTCTATCCATACAAGTCTTACAAATATATATATATATATATATATATATATATATATATATATATATGTATATGTATATATATATATATATATATATATATATATATATATATATATATATATATATATATATATATATATATATATATATATAATGTACATAATACATGTATACATTTAGCTCTTAACAAAGGAAATGAGTATACAATTCATTGATTCAATTCTTTTGTTAATTTTTATTTCACTAACCAAACAAAATAATAACACAACAATGTAAAACACAGAATTGCTTCTTGCAAGTGTCCATATGCTATATTTACATAACCTACAGAAGTATGAACATAACCGGAAACCCGTAACATTAAGAATATTCAACACATTTAACCAACTCATCTGGCCACATTTAAGCATCAATTGTTCTATGTTTAACAACACACAGCCATTAAATGATAAAATCAATTTTGATATCTTGAATTTACCTCTACTATCATTGTTTATTCAATTTTTTTCCACACAATCTCTTTATTTTTTTAAACTCATGTCTCGGAGAATATTAAGACAATATGGGGTTTTTGACAATATGAAGATTTATGACAGATATTTTATCATAATAAGAAGATTTATACAGACATTTTCTGACAAAGAAAAGTTTATCAACAAGAAAAATAAACTTAATAAAAGAAATATAAATTTCACACTAAGAAAGGTTACAAAAGAAAAAAGGTTACAAAAGAAAAAAAAAAGTTTAATGATAACAAAGGCAAGTTTCACAACGCGAAATAAAAGTTACATAAGAAACAGATGTTTCAATATAAGAAACAAATGTGATCACATAAAATAGAAGCTTTGAGGCACCAACAAATTCCATGACAGTGAAAGCTTTGAGATAAGAAATATCAGCTTCACAATAAGAATGAGAGTTTTTTATAGCAAGACGCATGCAACTAAGACAGACATAACTATGTCAAGAAATGATAAGAGAGAAAGAAAAACCCTGTAATTCTCAACTAGAGTCCTTGTTATATGTCTATCCCAGTAATTCACAATAAAACAACATAGTAGAAACATCTTGGACTGTAATCTTTTCCAAATTAATTTTGCACAGAGCACACAGTTACGAAAAGTTTTGTGCAATAAGTAGTAACACTGAAGAGAAAACAAATAAATTCAAAACAAATCTTTGTTGAGAAGACTAAAGTTAGTGATGAGCAACAGTGTAGTTCCACTGACTTCACAGGAAGCGAACCCAACAGATGAATAATTAAAGATAACTGTAACATAACTTGGTATAATGATAACAAAAGTGGTCAATTATGATAACAAATAACCAAATTTAAAAAATGGTTCACTGATTGCGCAATTAGAACTGCAAAATTATGGTCACAACTCCAAGTTGTAAGTATTTCACAACAAACTGATTGATTTTTCCACAACTGCATTTGAAGAGAAATATCTTTTTCTAATTCATGCATGCATTCAAGGCAACAGATGTAAATGAGCAAAATGTTAGTCTTTGATTAACACTGCTATTTTAATTCATTAATAAATTTTATATAAAAAAGCATAAATAAATTTTCACTGTTTTTAATATGCACAAAACATGTCTTTTAAATACAAATTTTAAAATTCTACTTGTTTCATGTATATGATTCCTAATCTGAATTTAATCATAGCATTAATCATATGGATTTACTTTTCATTTAAGTTAAATTAAAATGAAATTAACATAAAATAAAAAATTTCAATAATTGCAAACCACCATACATCCTTATACCAATTACAACAACCAATTGTTTGATGCCTTTAAGTGTAAAAGATTGTCAATAGATTTGTCTTGAAGTCTAGAAGTCCATGTAAAACTATGGAAATAATTTTGTTTTAACTTTGGCTTAAAATGTTGCTTTAAAATGTGTACAATAAAGATGTGCTGAAATAAGTACAGGACCACTACAATATCACACTAGAATTGTGTGTGTGTAGCAATTACATTTATGTACGATTATATACCATAAATTCTAAAAAGAAAAGTGGAATACTGTGACAGATGTAAGTTATTTCTAAATCTTCTAATCATTTATTAAATAAAAACCATGCAACAGTGCATGAAAATTGAGAGAGAGGTGCACATGCACTATCTGGCACTGGAGAGAGAGAATTGTAAACATTGGTAGATAAGGAATTGAAAAATAAACACATGAAATACACAAAGCTCACTTCAGTAGGCAGCTTTCAACATAATTTATTTACTAGAAAGAAGAAGCCAGAATGTCCAATTCTAGGGACAAATTTCTTTCTATTTGTCACAGTAAATCTTACAACAAAACTGCAATAGCTAAATAAAATCATGAAAGACAATAGAACATAAGGCATATCAAGAAAAATGTAGGAACAGGATGGAAATCTAATAAACAAACAAGCAACAGACAAGATTTTTTGTTTAAATTAATTTCCTTGAAAAGAAATTATTGAACATTTGAAGTTAACATCTTGTCAATTTATAACCAAGAGGTTTAGTGACTTCATTTTAGAGTCTTTTATTTATTTCACTTATTAACAAATAATCTTCCATTTGTTAGAAACACTTCCCACATGAGTAACCCCCAAACAAAAATGCAAACACACCAATTGTCTAAAAAAAACGATGCTAAACAAATCATACCAAAAACATACCATGACACAACTGCATCATTAAAACCAGACTATACACAACCTTTCCTGTGTGTTACCGTGGCCTCATTATGAGGGAGGTAAAAGAATAGTGACACTGTGACCTTCCAGGCATGTCGTAAGAGGCGACTAAAGAGGTTGATCAATGGCTTGACAAGCTGTCATTGTAAAAACTATTGTTATGGAAACAGGGCCATAGATTTTAGGCAGTGATCTCTGCAATATGTGCCATTTTGGCACGCAAGGTTCCTGTTTTTGAGATTGTGGTTCTGCTCTATGTGCCGTCTTCGGCTCGAAAGAACAATAGATAGAGATAGATACACAACCTAATATGCCCAGGTTGATGATTAAAACCAGGCTATACATAACCTAATATGCCCAGGTTGCTGATGAGTAGAAACATCATGAGCATTCACAGAAAAGGTGTCCAGAGAGATGAAGGAGACAACAATGTACTGCAACTTTTACTTCACCCCAGGTTTACAATATGTCTTTTGAAGTTATGCTTTATGAAGCTGCCGCCAAATTTACTACTCAAAGAGAACTCATGTCATTTGGAGAAACGATATTTGTATAGACTTTTTAGACTTTTTCAGTAAAAATTTTGGGAACAATTGCACTTTGGAAGAACTACAGTTGAAAAAAATAATTAAACAATTTAGGAACAAGCAAATATGTGCACAACACAAAATATTTTTTTTTACAAAAAGCACAAAATTAGTCATGAGGGACTGAAAACAACTCATTACTCTCTTCTTTTTAACATTATTTGAAACGCCCCCCCCCCCCCCCCAAAAAAAAAAAAAAAACAACCTCCGCTTACCATTAGTATATAAAATACACACTAGTAACTAGTAGGAAGTGATCATATTTTTTTACAACACTATTGATGTGTTTTTTTTTTTAGATAAACGCTACCGGTCATGATGATGCAACATGAGTAGCTGGCATGGAAAATTAAGAAGGTACATAGTGGGAGAAAGCTCTGTGCACTGGAAACTGTCAATTTCTAAGCATTTGATTTTTGAGATCGTAATTTTGATGACGTAATCTAAAGTTAAATTACTTCATTTAATTTGTTACAAACTGTATGACCTACAAGCTTTATTCCGTACTTACTTGCGATAATATAGTTTATAAATAAAACAATGTAAACTTACAAGAAGAGGTTTTTAAACTTTTGTATTACACACTTGGAGAAGACACAGACAAAAGTTTTTAAAGCGAGCAATTTTTCTACAAATTCTCTTCAAATATTATGAAAAATACATTTCTAACATGAAGATGCACGTTACAGAGAGGACAAAATATGTTAAACCTTTTTAACTTTAAAATACAAATATGTTAAATTAATTTAGATTTCAAATCCTCTTCGTATCACACAATCCACAAAAAATGAATGACCTTCCTCTAACCGGTACTTCCCTTACTCAATGGATGCTCGTGAAGCCCAAAGTCAGCACACACAAAATGTATTAATGTTTCTTTGAAAACAGTTAATTTAAAAATCCAGAATTTCACAACAAAAATATATCATTATTTTTGTGGAACAAGTTCACTTAAAGTCCAGATTTTCACAACAAAAATATATCATTATTTTTGTGGAACAAGTTCACTTAAAGTCCAGATTTTCACAACAAAAGAATTTGCATCTACAAATCTAGCAAGCTAGAACTTAAATATGCAACAACACTAGATTCTTCATTATAGTAGAAGCAGCCGGCTGGAATGGTGCTAGGGAGCTGGTGGGAAAAGTGGGCTGTGGAGGGTAGAGGGCTGTTACTGTTTGTGTAAATCTGACGGATTTCCTAGTAGGTGCTAATCTGTCTGGGTCTTGGCATGAGACAGTCTCCTTTGGCAGTGGATTCTTTCTGATCCCTGAGGAGGCTTCTCCACAATCTGATGACTCCAGCATCCTGCAAATAAATAAATGTAATCGCTATGAGTGTTGAATTACTGTAATGATTATTCCCACATCATCACAATGGCTGATTGTATATCCCTGAGGCAACCATAAGCTAATAGTGAAAGGCGGAATGGAGTTTCATGCTTGACTTGGCAGCGCTGGGATGACTCCAGAAGGTTCATGTTAGTCAGGAGGAATTCATAATTTCACAAATTCAGATTGCAGGGAGATCTTACAGTCTGTTGTTTGATGTGCGACGGGGATAGTCTGATGACTAACTGTGTTTCATATGTTCAGATTTGGAGTCAAGGTGATGTCCTAGCATCATCAAGCGCTATACATTTTTTTTAAAATAAGACAATCATCATTTTCAGGAGGACGAAACTTCCGGTCAATATGGTGGATAGGCGGCAGGAACCTATGTCTGAAAAGTGTTCCTTGTTGCAGTTTCCTCATATTCCAAGCCCGGTTTGTTGCAGGAGATACTGAGTTAAGTGCTCTGTGTACACCGTGAGCTGTGTGTTTCATCTGTTTTGATCGTGTTTCGATATTCCGATTGTTTACGATTGATGATATCGTATGATGGAGCACAGATGGCTGTGTTCACTTTCTGTGCAGTTTTACCTTATGTCTTTTGGCATGTGCTGAGACTGCTATGATGGGGACTACAGCTACCTTTATTTGTTTGGGAGATGAGACAGTAATTTGGATGATTCCACTGGCATGGACAGTTGAGCAATTATGGATTTTAATTCGTTTGCAGTGATACCAGGGCCTTCCATAACCATAATGATTATTCCTTTGCTATCACAAATTAATACTGCATTCAACTCAAAAACTAAAAACTCAAATGTAAAAATAGGTACATGACTTGAAGTGTTCAGGTAGTCAATAACTTGGAGCAAGGATTACTGATTTTAAAAAAGGTAAACATTATAGAAGCCTGAAGTTAAGTGAGTAACCTCAATGGGGCCAACACAAAAAGGCAGCTCCTAAAAAACATCAGAAAGAAACAATCAACATTTTTCGGGCACATCATGAGAAGAGGAAAGTTGGAATACTTGATTACAACTGGCAAAATAGAAGGAAAGAGAGATCACAGATGACTGATGTATTTCCAAAACCTTCTTATAAAGCTCGACACACATTCTTGTTTTGATTAATCTCTTATGTGTTAGTTTGCAATGTATTCTTCCCAGCTTTTGTTTGGGATCCTTATGAAGACATTTCATTTCAATGGCAGTAAATTTCCTATCTAAAGTCTTGGTGGATTTCCAACTTTCACATCCATATTTTAGCACTGGTATCACACACGAGTTGACAAGTCTAAGTTTTGTTCATTTACTGAGCACTTTGGATCCCCAGATGTTTGTCATTTTGTTGAAAGCATCTGATGCTAGTGTGATACATGTCATGGTTTCTGATGTTATGTCTCCATCTCCGTACATTTTGTTGAAAGCATTTGATGCTAGTGTGAAACATGTCATAGTTTCTGATGTTATGTCTCCATCTCCGTACATTTTGTTGAAAGCATTTGATGCTAGTGTGATGCAAGTCATAGTTTCTGATGTTATGTCTCCATCTCCGTACATTTTGTTGAAAGCATCTGATGCTAGTGTGATACATGTCATAGTTTCTGATGTTATGTCTCCATCTCCGTACATTTTGTTGAAAGCATCTGATGCTAGTGTGATACATGTCATAGTTTCTGATGTTATGTCTCCATCTCCGTACATTTTGTTGAAAGCATTTGATGCTAGTGTGAAACATGTCATAGTTTCTGATGTTATGTCTCCTTCTCCGTACATTTTGTTGAAAGCATTTGATGCTAGTGTGAAACATGTCATAGTTTCTGATGTTATGTCTCCTTCTCCGTACATTTCGTTGAAAGCATTTGATGCTAGTGTGAAACATGTCATAGTTTCTGATGTTATGTCTCCATCTCCGTACATTTTGCTATCTATCTATCTATCTATTGACCTTTCGAGCCGTAACCGGCCCATAGGGCGTAGACCAAGATACACCTTCTCCTATATGAATTTTTGTTCTAGCAGTTTTCTTTTAAAGATATTTTATCAAATCTCGCCATCTGTCTCTGTTCTGTGCAAGCAGTTCTATCTCATTGAGGGAGCCGATTCCTGCTGCTCTTGCCTCTCTCATCAATGTTCTTCTCAGTGTCTCCCTGGGTCTTCCTCTTTTTCTTTTACCTGTTGTTTCCCATATGAGGGCTTGCTTTGCTATTCGATTATTATCTCTTCTCATCACATGTCCAACGTATGACCATCGTCTTTTCTTTATTACTGAAGATATTAGTGGTTGATTGGCGATTTCTCTAATTTCCTCGTTTGTTTTGAATTCATTCCATTCTATACCAAGTATTTTCCTTAGACATTTATTTTCGAATGCGTTCAACTTTGTTTCTATATCTCTTGTTGTTTTCCAGCTTTCACACGCATACGTAAGGGTTGATAGTACATTTGATTTGAATAGCCTAAGTTTTGTGTTTGTGCTAATGAGTTTTGATTTCCACAACTTTTCAAGACTTCTGAAAGACATTGCTGCTTTAGCCAGTCTGATTCTAATTTCTTTGCTCGTATCCCCTTCTCGATCAATGTGACTTCCAAGATAGATGAAGTGATCGATCTCTTCTACTGGTTTGTTTTCCATGTATATTTTGTCACTTGTTGGAATTAAACTTTTCATGACTTTAGTCTTTTCATGAATGAAACGTAGACCTGATACATTTTGCTAGGTAGGTAAAATTTGTAACTTTTCGTAAATTTTCATTGTTAATTGTTACATCGGAGGCTATGTTGGTAATATCCAGGACTTCAGTTTTGGTCGTGTTGCTCTGGAGGCCTATTTGGCCAGAAATGTTGTGGAGTTGTTATATTTTTTTCACGACCATCAGGGTGTGCTGAGCTAAGAGTGCCAAATTTTCTGCAATGTCAAGTCTTCCAAGGGTTTATTATCAATCCATTTAATGCCTAATTGTCTGTCTTCTATAGATTTTCGGATGACCCAATCAATTGCAATTCCAAATAAAGTGGTGACATAACACATGCCTGTTTCACACTCTTTCTACTGGGAACCAATCAGTGTTGCCAGTTTCTGTTCTCACAAAGCAAACTGAATCTGAATAAAAAGCATTCATAATGTTCAAATATTTTGCAGATATCAATAGGTGTTAAGGATTTTCCATAGTGGAGGTCAGTGTAAACCAATGAAGACCTTTTAGAAGTGCACAGAGTTATTAATGAGCGAAGATTGGAATTCTAATGATTCCTCAATGATGGTTCTGGAAGTGAAAATATGATCAATACATAACTACGTTGTCTGAATCCCGCTTGTTCATCTCTTGGTTTTTAATCAAATGACTTCTTCAATCATTCTAACATGATGCTGATGAAGAGTTGACCAGGTATAGATATTAATGTGATTCCTTGCCAGTTGTTACAATCTGATAGATCTCCATTTTCTTAGGGAGCTTCACAATCATTTTTCCATTAAAGTGGTTGGGATTCATGGCACTACACTTCATTACACTGTGTTAGGAGATGATTTAAAATGTTATCTGCCACTTTTAGCATTTCTCTTGAGATATCATCTCCTGGTGCCTTGTTATTTTTCAGTTTCTTGATGGACTATTCTATGCTTACCAATAACTAATACCATTGATACAAATGTTCTATGCTTACCAATAACTAATACCATTGATACAAATGTTCTATGCTTACCAATAACTAATACCATTGATACAAATGTTTTATGCTTCTATCTATCTATTGACCTTTTGAGCCATAGCCAGCCCATAGGGCATAAACCCAGATACTCTTTCTCTTATCTAAATTTTTATTCTGGCAGTTTTCAATCCTTTTAAAGATATTTTATCAAATCTCACCATTTGTTTCTGTTCTGTGCAAGCAACTCTATCTCACTGAGGGAGCCAGTTCCTGCTGCTCTTGCCTCTCTGATCAATGTTCTTCTCAGTGTCTCTCTGGGTTGGTCTCTTTTCCTCTTACCTGTTGTTCCCCACGTGAGGGCTTGCTTTGTTTTATGCTTACCAATAACTAATACCATTGATACAAATGTTCTATGCTTATCAATAACTAATAACATTGATACAAATGTTCTATGCTTACCAATAACTAATACCATTGATACAAATGTTCTATGCTTACCAATAACTAATACCATTGACACTAATGTTCTATGCTTACCAATAACTAATACCACTGACACTAATGTTCTATGCTTACCAATAACTAATACCATTGACACTAATGTTCTATGCTTACCAATAACTAATTCCATTGATCTAAATATTCTTTGATTACAAATAACTAAAACCTTTTATTTACAAAAAGTATTAGAAAAAATGTGATAAATTTACCTGCACGGACAGGTGACACACCAGAGTCAGTGTGAACAAGAAATTTGGGGTCATGACCGACACTGCCTGTTGACCTTGACCTAGCTATTGCATTGGATGCTCCATGCTTGTTGGGATGAAGAAGCTGCTGCTGACTGGGATGAGGTGGGTGTTTGCTGTAAAGCTGGCACTTACAGGCAGAGCATGAAGAGTGTGTTTGTCTATCCAACCCTGGGTTGCCATGATGATGTTGGCAATGGCCTGAACAGCACGGCTGGTTAGTCACATCACATCCACAAGAGTTTGGTGACGTGACTTGATGAGACAATCCTATGGGTGTAGTCTGACTCAAAGGTTCAGGTGAGGTGTTGCCACACTTAGAGCTGTCTACGTACGAGGCATTATGTGTAGGGTCTGTATGGGCACATATTGTCTTCTTTGTTTTATTTCCTCTACCCTTTAAATGAGTCTGAGGTTTGTGTTTAATGTCACTATGGGAATGGGGAGATGAAGATGATGATGATGAAGATGATGAGGTAGGATGAGGTGGGTTATTATCACTACAGAAATGTTTACAGCCTGCGTTCTCTGAACAGTTGCCATAGGAAACTCTTCCCTTGCTATACCCATCAGATGCACCATGTAAGCAGCAAGACGAATGATTGCCGTCTGCTCTAAAAGTGTCAAAATGTGTATTTGGGCATCCGTTTGTTGCACTGGAATTAGCCATCACAGAATATCTTGACATGCAGACATTGCAGTGAGGCTGGGAAGCAATCACTGCTGAATTTGCAGACTCAACGTCACGGTTATCACAAGAATCATTATAACGCCCATGTCTATTTTCACAACCTCTGCTGCTGTCTTCCCCCCTCAAACCTCTGTTTTGTGACCCACCGACTAATGAGTTACTCGGCCTGTCGTGGTTGGTCGGTTTTGTTGGATGAAAAGTCTGAAACAGTGATCTCCCATTGGGGAAACCAATTGTTGGCTAGAGCAATGAATTGGATAGTCACAGGGTTTGTCGAACGATGGTGAATTTAAGGATGGCGAGTTAGTTCCTCTGAACTCATCCACTTCTGATGTGACTATGTGTAACTGGCGGTGCGGAGGGAAATGTCCTAACTGATCTGAGCTGCTGCTTGGAGGGTCAGTGCTTCCACTGTGCTGGCCACTGCTTGTGCTGTGCCTGCTGCCAATAGTGTCCCCATCACTGGCAGGGTAAGGTAAGCTTGTTACAGAATTTGCTGTCAAATGTAAGAAAAATGTTATTTCACATTCCACGAGAAATTTAAAGAAAAGTAATTTATTTATGATGAGCATATTTGAGCAGAAGAGGTGGATACAGAGAAGAAGGAGGAGGAGAAAGATGAAGAAGAGGTAGAGGAGGATGAAGAGAAGGAAGAAGAGGATGAAGAGAAGGAGGATGAAAAGTAGGAGGAAAAGAATGAAGAGAAAGAGGAGGATGAAGAGTATTCTGAATCATCTCTGTACATGATATATCAATAAAAAGATGTTTTTCTTTCACCAAATGACTACTATAGCTCGTTTCAAATCACGTGCCCAACTTCAAAACGCTATTACTCAGTAACCGTTTGTTAAAAACTGTTGAAATTTTCCAAATGTTATTAGAATGCAAAAGACCCTTTAAATGTATATTTAACAAATATCTTGCAGCTGCAGTTTTCTTAAAGCGGCGAATTTCTTTGATGTTTGTCAAATTGTAAATTGTGAACCCCTAAATAATAGAAATTACCGTAGTTGCTGGTCTATGATTAATTTTCACTAGGTAAAGGCGTGGCCGTAATGGGGAAATAACCTAATAAGACAAAACACCAGGAGAATTATTGTCTTCTCAGTTCGAGGACGGACGATAATATCAAGGTATACCTGTATGTCCAATTTTCATAGTTGTGTGGTCCTGATAAGGACCGTTTGTTGAACTAATTTAAGGTAATATAGGGGCCAACATTGTGGGGGCTATATACTTTCATTCTGAATCAGACGAGTCTAAAAGATTAATAACTGTTTGGGATTGAACATTCCACAAACCATCATTTTTCCAATATTCCTCTTCCTGTTTTTAAGACGTGGTCTTCACATTTAGCCCAATAATCTTTGTCTATATTTAATAAAGCGAGATTAGCAAGAGTCTTTACATCGCATATTCTGAATGTTGTATTTTCATCTGCCACTTGTCCTTTTAATTTTGCCCAGATTAGTTCTATTGGATTTAAATGAGCATGGTAAGGTGGCAGCCTCAAACTTATATGACCGTGCTCTTGGATAATCTTATCTATTTGAAAAATCTTTGTCCTTTGTTTTTGCTTTACTAGAGATAGTAATTCAGGTTTTAAGAACATGTTATTAAATTGTATGTGCTCCTTTGTGAGCCATATCTTAATAACATCTTTTGTACTGGATGACGTCGGGACTTTATTTTCAAGTGCAACAATGTTGTGGTACGCTGCATTGTCCATTATTAGGCAAGATGGTCGATCTAATGATGGGAGAACAGAATTTTCAATCCAATGTCTAAATATGTGACCATTCATCTCAGAGTGATAATCCCGATTGTCTATGGATTTTGAAAGAAAAATGAGCTCTGCATTCTGTATTAGTCCATGTTGTCGACTACCTGCATGAGCAATTATCAAGCGCTGTCCTTTGCTGCTAGGTATTAATCTCTTAATCTTTCCATCTGATGACTGCCATTCCCTTGGTTAGTGTGGTGAGCATTGATCCATGTTTCATCCAAGTACACAATATCATAACCTTGCTTGCGCACCTCTTTTACTTCATGTAAGTACTTGCTTCTCATGACTACTATATGTGGCTTCTCACAGATGATGTTTCATCCATTGGAATACTTTCTGAATGTAAAGCCTGCAGCTCTCACATTCCTCCATAATGTAGACTTTGATATTTCAATACTGTTGTTCTTTTTCAGCGATTCTTTTAATTTTCTTATTGTAACAGTTTCATTCATACCCAACATTTTGCGAATTTCACTTCTAATAAGTTCACTGTCGAAATTATCAAACATTTTTGCTCTTCCTTGTGATTTTGTATATTTTGAACATTGACGGTCACGTGTTTGAATCCAGCGATTAAATGACCGTTTAGATAAATCCAAAATGTGTCTTGTCCTATTCTCAGGGTTTTCTAAAGAATGAAATAATCTTCCTCGTTTAGCCTCTTTGAAAAATAGTCATACATTTTTATTGCGATGTTTTGTAAACTGCAGAATTTCATTTTAAGACTCATGATAAATGTTATCATTCCACGTCTCCACCTATGAATTAACGGAAATGGAACACACAATTTCTCATGTTTTTTTACAAGTGTCTAATTGTGTCAAAAAACCACGGTTAAAGCGTGCAAACACGTCTATTTTACCGTGTATGGATTTTTACTCGCTATTTTTAACTTAAAATACTGTAAACATTAAGTTTTGACTACATCAATGGGTCGTTATAAATTTATATAAATCAAATAAGCAAGAATAATAACCAAATGTTTTTTTTTAATGAAATTAATTCCCTGTTGGGTTCTAATCATTATAACTTTACATGCAAATTTTGAACAACTTACAACAAGCGGTTAAAAAGCTATCGATTTTAAAAGTTGGGCACGAGTTATGAAACAAGCTATAAAAGAATTGAGGACATCCTTAAAAGGACGTCGAGTGGGTGTAGATGTGTTGTGTTGAACTATGATATTTATGTTGTTCAGCCTAAAACATCCGCCATCAACACGCTATTTTAAAGTACCAGCTTGCCTCCCCCTCTTCGATCATTACTCATTTGGGCAGACTAGACAAGTTAGCCTGTTTCAAAAGGCATCATGAAAAGATGGAATAGGGTCTAGATAGTTCTTGTTCACCGATCCTGACGCAAGCAATCAGCTATGAGTCAGTGACAGCTTCCAGCTTTGTTGCTCTCAGGTGCCTTGCCTCCTGTTATGTTTTCTACGTATATTGATCTCTTCAACATATCATTGTTAATTATCTTAACTGTCTATGGGGTTTTCAAAGCTCTTCATTAACCAAATCTCACTTATGTTAAAATATTTATTATTTATTAATTGAAGATAAACAATCAACATTTTTCTGGCACATCATGAGAAGAGGAAAGTTGGAATGCTTGGTTACAACTGGCAAAATACAGGGAAAGAGACGCAGACAACAAAGGGAGAAAATCCTGGATAGTTTGGTGTCATGGCCTAGAAAATAGTCAACAATAGAATTGATACGATGTACGGTGGATAGAAGATTGTGGAAGGTCATGATCGCCTACGCCAACCTGTATAAAAAGAAAAAAGTAAAGAGCCCCTTCATGCCAAGTGGCGTATAGGGAATATGGTGTTAGTGACCATAATTTTTACAGACCTTCTGCACATGATTTTTGGGGTAATGTGGTCGGTATTACACCCATTACGGTGTTATGCTTTACTTTCCCAGAAAAAAAATCTGGTACCCATTTAAGGCTGGTGAACCTGGAAACTATCGATCAGGATTGAAACCGACCTCTTGTCCTTTGTAGTCCAGTTCACTAACCACTGGGCTATAGTGGCTCCACGCCAACTAGTATGGCACATGATAATGGTGATGAATTTAAACATGAGCACCAAATAGACACTTTGATAATTTGTAAACTAATCCTAAAACTACTAAACAACTAAACAAGACTTTCTGTCTTTAGGCTAAAGTTGAGGAAAACTGACCAGCTTTTATCTGTCGGAGAAGACGGTCTCCTGCTGTCATAGTTGGAGGATGATTGTCATCTTCATCAACATCGCTTGGACAAATGGGTGGACGGGCATAGCCATTGACTCGAAACTGACCCGATGAAGATTCATAGCCAGACTCTTTCATTTGGTAATCTGAGGATTATAGGTACATCATCTGTTAAACCATGCCACTCAGGTCAGGAGAATAACAATAAAGAAATATACTAAACTGTTGATAATAAATTAGAACATGGAATGAACGGAGAAAAAGAAAAAGAGGGAAGAAGAAAATAGAAAGAGGGTGAAGTTCCTGAACAATTATTGATCTCTGTCTCTCTTGTTCTATGTTCCCCTAACCACTATTACTACTTCTTTAAAACATAGAAGCATTCTGACACTTTAAGCATTATCAAGTATCAATTTTCTACTCAAAATGTTCATCCCCCCCCCCCCCCAAAAAAAAAAAAAATCCAGGTAGGTTCTTTACAGCCCACTGTGCCTTTTGATATGGCCATAGTATTTTATTTTTCTCTACAAGATGTTTATAAGCTATTTCTGTTTAATGTTTTAGTCTTTTATTATGTTTTCATCCACCTTTTTCATTATCAAAGGTACTGTAAGGATTTTTATGTCGAATTTTTTAAAATGAATCAATGTTCTTCTTTGCTACTTGTGCTACCGAAATAAAATATAGAGGGTGAAAAACATTGGTGTTGTACAAGTCATGAGCTTGTTTTACTTTTACAACTGAAGTAAGACTACAGTGGAAAAAAAAATGTAGTTTTCACCTAATTTTTTTTAACAATAATTGAAGTCTAATATAATCTAGAAGTCATAATCTGATGGTGAGCAGATCGTGGTGGCCATGAAGAATGTAAAACTTCTAACACCAGGTTGATGTACTGAAAAGTGAGTCAGATGTCAATGAAAGAACTGCCATACAATTGACTTCAGAGAAAAGGTAAAATAGAGACAGGCCAAGGAAAACATGATGGAGAATAGTGGGGGCAGAGATATGGGCCACTCTAATTTTTTTTTTTAATAAACTATCCATTAGGGTATAATATATATAATGTTGAGAAGAGACAAGACGACAATTCCAAAACAGTCTCTTCTATGGGCAAAATCAGGATACAGAAAAAAGAGGAAGACCTAGAGAGACACTAAAAAGAACACTTATATGAGAAGCAAAGTTGACTGGCACAGACTCATTAGATAAGATCGACTATAGCACCAAGAAAAGAGATGGATGGCGAAAAACACTACAAACCCTATGTGACATCTAGCAGCGTTGGAAGGAACAACATTAAGATTAGGGCATAAGTCATCATCAAGACCTCTCAAATTTATTCTATTCATTAGTCTCTTCTAACTATTGTCCAACAAGGAAATAACTCTGGAGGCAAAACGAGCACTATACAATACAATCTTCATTCCAACGTTGTGCTACCAATGCCAGACCTGGACTCTAGATGCAAGAACAATAAGAAAAATAACCTCTACAGAGATGAAATGTGTTAGACGAATGACAGGAAACAGTCTGAGAGATAAGATCAGAAATGTAGAACTGAGAAAAAAGCTAGGAATAGCCCCAGCCATAGAATATATAAGGAAACAACAGATAAAATGGTTCGGCCACGTGACAAGGCAGAAAGAACAAAACACAACACAACGAGCCTTCAACAAACGTTGTGAGAACAACAGACCCAAGGGTTGACCACGAAAAAGATGGATCGATGGAATATTAGAAGCACTAGGAAACATAACAGCAGCAGAGGCGAACAGAAGAGCAAAAGATCGCAAATTATATCTCCCCTCGACGCTGAAAGGCAGATGAGGAAGGAAAGAAGAAGAAGAAGAAGATTAGTCTCTTCTATACCAAAGAGAACATGAACATGACAGCAGAAGAAGTGGGAGATCTGACTAGAGGCAGAGATTCTTTCAGATGGGCTATGATAAGTGTGTTGTTCTGCAAAGGGCACACAACCTGATCATGAGGAGAGAAGATAGACATGTTTGACCACAAGGTCTTCATCAACAAATATCGTAGTCAATATTCAATAACAAAAGACTGACATACATCAGGATCAACAAACAAATATCGTAGTCAATGTTCAATAACAAAAGACTGACATACATCAGGGTCAACAAACAAATATCGTAGTCAATGTTCAATAACAAAAGACTGACTTATATCAGGGTCAACAAACAAATATCGTAGTCAATGTTCAATAACAAAAGGCTGACTTATATCAGGGTCAACAAACAAATATCATATCAATGTTCAATAACAAAAAATTGACATACATCAGGGTCAACAAACAAATATCGTAGTCAATGTTCAATAACAAAAGGCTGACTTATATCAGGGTCAACAAACAAATATCGTAGTCAATGTTCAATAACAAAAAACTGACATACATCAGGGTCAACAAACAAATATCGTAGTCAATGTTCAATTACAAAAAATTGACATACATCAGGGTCAACAAACAAATATCGTAGTCAATGTTCAATAACAAAAGACTGACATACATCAGGGTCAACAAACAAATATCGTAGACAATGTTCAATAACAAAAAACTGACATACATCAGGGTCAACAAACAAATATCGTAGTCAATGTTCAATAACAAAAGGCTGACTTATATCAGGGTCAACAAAGAAATATCGTAGTCAATATTCAATAACAAAAGACTGACTTATATCAAGGTCAACAAACAAATATCGTAGTCAATATTCAATAACATAAAAGGCTGACTTATATCAGGGTCAACAAACAAATATCGTAGTCAATGTTCAATAACAAAAGGCTGACTTATATCAGGGTCAACAAACAAATATCATAGTCAATGTTCAATAACAAAAGACTGGCTTCAAATAAAATCCATACCTTGACAATAGTAGCCATTAACTGTGACAGGACCCTGAGAATAACTGCCTTCCTTGTCTGAGGACATGTACCCTGAGCTGGGAACCTCTGGCAGAGTGGTTTCATCTGTTGTTACAGACATGGAATAGTAGAAATGATACTTTACAGTACTGATACACGTTACTGTTTAATGTACAATTTCTTAAGGATTACAATACCAATATAGCACAATTTTAGTGCTTAATGTATAGTTTTTGAGTAGATCAGTGTATTTTTGAGTAGATCAGTTGTCACGCTCGACAGGAAATGTAGGGAATAGAACTCAGTCTTGGTCAATGCGGAGGTCAACAGTCTCATCTGGGATAACACTGATGAGAAAAATGCAGTCATCTATACAGTCGGATCTGTAATATGACACCAAAGAAGTGCATGGGCATTTACAGCACGCTCGGCAGTCAGAATAGTCAAGGTAGACAGTGGTGCATACGTTATGACCATAAGTTGCATGACAATGGAGGTGATGGCAGTGACCAAGGCATTCATCTGGCTAGAGTCACAAGACTACACCCACGCCTAAATACTGAGTGATTCGATGAGTAGGATACGAAAAGTGGAGGCGGGATCTGTATGTAGGCAATGGGTAGAATCATTGCATAACTCAAAAATAAGTAAGGTCAGCTTTGTCTACATCCCAGGACATGCTGGAGTACGGGGAAATGAAAGGGCGGACATGTTGGCTAGCTGCACTAATGTTGAGGACGGTCACCAATGGATCGGGCAGTCATCATCAATGCCCCCAGGGAAGTTGGAAGGACACAGGACGTCGATAACCATAAGTCCACATCACTCCTTCGGAAGAAAGAGATGGGAGTTAAGATGGGCACAGCCAGAAACAAGAAACTTAGTGGGTGTGTAAGAAGACTAATCAACAAACACAGAACTGGAGTCGCCAGTCGCTGGACAATTCGAGACTTGCTGAGGAGGGGATCTGAGCTCCTATGGACATGTTTGGAGTGCAATGATGATGACCCGCTAATAACTCAATAACTGACAATATAGCAAAGTGTAGTGTTTAATATACAATTTTTGTGTAGATTATTGCCCTGATAATATAGCAAAGTGTTAGTGTTTAATATACAAACTCTATCATATAGATCAAGGCAACAATAACATGTTAAAAGAATACTGGTTTCTAATAAATAAACTTGTTTAAATTGGTTAAAATAACTTTGTTAAACTCAATAATATACAAAACAACATAACACATTTTTATAGTAAATCTAGGAACACAAAATAAGCTTTATCTACACTTTTAAAACTCTACCAATGCGGAGACTTCACAAATTGGATGTCCCTATAAAGAGATTAATACTAACAGGATATCAACAGAAGGAACCATAAATCTACAACTGATCCAACAATACCTGTGGGAGTGGCGCTGTAGACCTCATGTCTTTTTCTTGTCTGGTAGATAATGATGACCCAAACCAGGGAAGTGCCCACAACACAGCAGACCACAGCAATGATGATGATGCCTGTAGTGGTAGACTCATCATCAAGGCCAAAAGAACCACCAGCTTCCCCTGCCTCACCAGATGAATTCACAACCTGCAGATGTTAGGAGATCCACAGTAGTAGATATACTTACTTCTAAAATAATTGTTAGGAGATCCAGAGTAGTAGATATGATTACATCTAAAATAATTGTTAGGAGATCCAGAGTAGTAGATATGATTACATCTAAAATAATTGTTAGGAGATCCAGAGTAGTAGATATGATTACATCTAAAATAATTGTTAGGAGATCCAGAGTAGTAGATATAATTACATCTAAAATAATTGTTAGGAGATCCAGAGTAGTAGATATGATTACATCTAAAATAATTGTTAGGAGATCCAGAGTAGTAGATATGATTACATCTAAAATAATTGTAGGGAGATCCAGAGTAGTAGATATCTATCTATCTATCTATTGACCTTTCGAGCCGTAACCGGCCCATAGGGCGTAGACCAAGATACACCTTCTCCTATATGGATTTTTTTGTTCTAGCAGTTTTCTTTTAAAGATATTTTATCAAATCTCGCCATCTGTCTCTGTTCTGTGCAAGCAGTTCTATCTCATTGAGGGAGCCGACTCCTGCTGCTCTTGCCTCTCTCATCAATGTTCTTCTCAGTGTCTCCCTGGGTCTTCCTCTTTTTCTTTTACCTGTTGTTTCCCATATGAGGGCTTGCTTTGCTATTCGGTTATTATCTCTTCTCATCACATGTCCAACGTATGACCATCGTCTTTTCTTTATTACTGAAGATATTAGTGGTTGATTGGCGATTTCTCTAATTTCCTCATTTGTTTTGAATTCGTTCCATGCTATACCAAGTATTTTCCTTAGACATTTATTTTCAAATGCGTTCAACTTTGTTTCTATATCTCTTGTTGTTTTCCAGCTTTCACACGCATACGTAAGGGTTGATAGTACATTTGATTTGAATAGCCTAAGTTTTGTGTTTGTGCTGATAAGTTTTGATTTCCACAACTTTTCAAGGCTTCTGAAAGACATTGCTGCTTTAGCTATTCTGATTTTAATTTCTTTGCTCGTATCCCCTTCTCGATCAATGTGACTTCCAGATAGATAAAGTGATCGATCTCTTCTACTGGTTTGTTTTCCATGTATATTTTGTCACCTGTTGGAATTAAACTAGTCATGACTTTAGTCTTTTCATGATTGATCTCAAGCCCAATTTTGCTGGCTATTGATGATAGTTCATTTGTGTTTTCCTGCATCGTTTTTATCTGACTGCTGATGAGGACTATGTCATCAGCAAAGTCGAGGTCCTCCAAATGGTCTCCTTGTATCCTTATTATGGTGATATGATTACATCTAAAATAATTGTTAGGAGATCCAGAGTAGTAGATATGATTACATCTAAAATAATTGTTAGGAGATCCAGAGTAGTAGATATAATTACATCTAAAATAATTGTTAGTAGATCCAGAGTAGTAGATATGATTACATCTAAAATAATTGTTAGGAGATCCAGAGTAGTAGATATGATTACATCTAAAATAATTGTTAGTAGATCCAGAGTAGTAGATATGATTACATCTAAAATAATTGTTAGGAGATCTAAAGTATTAGAGATGATTACATCTAAAATAATTGTTAGGAGATCCAGAGTAAAAAAAAAAAAGTAAAGTAACAGTCACGCCAAGTGGCGTATAGGGAATATGGTGTTAGTGACCATAAATTTTACAGACCTTCGGCACATGATTTTTGGGGTAATGTGGTCGGTATTACGCCCGTGCCGCTTCACTTTCCCAGAAAAAAAATCCGGTACCCATTAAAGGCTGGGTGAACCCGGAAGCCATCGGTTGGGATCGAACCCTACCCCTAGATCCAGAGTAGTAGATATGATTACATCTAAAATTTGCTAAAATAACAATTGCCATCCTAATAGTCCAGTGTTTATGACTGTCACTTTTACCGCCACTGAGAGCATGAAAATATGGCTCAACTTCCAGGATAAATTTCACAAAATTGAACCCATCAAGAAAATTATTACTTTCACTTTTGCTCACAGAAATTATAACATTTATATTATTGTATAAACAAATATAGGTGTTCACTGTTAATATGAGAGATTGAGTGCCATGAATTAAGCACATCATAAAATATTATTAAACCTTTTATGGTCACTGACGCAGTGAGCACAAAAACATAGACCGACTCCAAATCCGAATATAACAAAAAATGATGCGGACAAAAAAAATTATGACTATCACTCTTTCTCCCACAAATTATCAAATTGTATTTCTGTATAAACAAATATAGGTGTTCAATGTTAATAAGAGAGATAAAATGCCATGAATTAGGTGGATTGTAATATAAAATCTATAGTCATTGTGTAATTTTTCTGGGAGTGGTGAGCTAGACAAACATTCTAGTGAGACTTTGCAGGAGCGAAATTCTGTATTAGACATCACAATCGCAATCACAATTACAACTGTATAAAACTAAAGTAGATGTTTTAAAGAGCAAGTGTTCAGATGTGTAGAGAATATCTGAATTAGCAAGACCATCAGTTTTATACAGACTATTATTGCTGTTACTGAGTTGAACTATATTCACTCTCATTAGACATCATTTGTTCTGTGACATTCCTGTATTACCTGAAGTTCTGTCGTGCCCTTGGCGGTGCCCAAAGAATTTGACATCCTGCAAGCATATGTGCCAGCATCTGTCCACTGAGTGTCTACTATCACAAGTATCTGGTTGTCAGCTGTGTAGAAGTGTCGAGGGCTCATCTAAATATCAAGATCAACAATTATTAGTTGAAGCTAACAAATACATCAACAGAAACTTAAATAGAACTCAATCAAAAATGTCAGAATATCAAACTTGTACCTTCCTGATTTGAAAACAACAAATTCAATCAACTAGGCCACCTTCCCCCTTACAAAGAAAGCTGTTTCAGCATTACTGAAGTTAAAAGTTAACTGAGAATTCTTTCTAGATTATTCAACACTTTCATAAATACCCTTACTATATTATTCAACATCTTCATGAGAAGCCTTACTATATTATCCAACATTTTCAAGAGAAGCCTAACTATATTATTCAACATCTTTAAGAGAAGCCTAACTATATTATTCAACATTTTTAAGAGAAAACTAACTATATTATTCAACATCTTTAAGAGAAGACTAACAATACTATTCAACATTTTAAAGAGAAGCCTAACTATACTATTCAACAACTTCTCATCTCCAGCTTACCACTAATTCCTTGTCATCCTTCAGCCAGGTCAGTTTGGGCTGTGGACTCCCTGATGCCATACACTGTAGGACAGTTGTTTCTCCAAACTTTGATGATTTTCTACTTTGCATAGGCTGCTCAATGAATGGAGGTACTGTAAACATATTTCAAACAGATGATAAATACCATAGAATAATATACTCTCAGCAAAGAACAATAAAACAATGTTTTAGAACATAAATTCCTATTTTTCTACTTGGTTCTTCTGGATGAAGATTATTACACTCAAACAGTAATGACAAAATGAGAGTAAAGCCACCAAAATGTATTATAAACAATCAGTCAGCACAAGTCTTCAAGTAACAATTTCTACTCTTTCCTAGCCTTGGCTAACTTTTCCATTTTAGTTTCTGTTCTTCTCTGCGCCTTTGGTTGGATCCCAATTTCTTCTCCTGGACATTATCAGCCAAGTAAGATGTGAACTGATTTTCTTAACATCCTATACAGTATCACCGTCTTCTCACTACCAAAGCTTTTAATTTGGTTCACATCTCAAATAAAATTGACTTTCCATAAATTTATTTCTAATTAATCCCTTGACTATGATACCTATCTGTGGCCGATGTGTTTATGATACCATAGTAAAAATTACAACCACTTAATTGTAACATTAGAAGATCTAATATGTGGATGTGTTTTTCTTTGAACTTTTTGACACATAGCTGTGTGTGTACACTAGGACAGATACAAAGAACTTGGATTTCCTGTCTCAGGTTGATTTAAGAGCTGAATTCGACCTCAGGTGTTGGATGTGTTACAATGTCTATCGGTACGTATGCCGTAAGTCTGTCAGTATGTTCAGCTACCTAAAAGCATTATTCACTGCGTTTTCTGAGTTACAAAGAGTTGTTTGATGTCGACTTGTGACCAAGGAAATTTCCCTGGTCAAAAAACAAAAACAACCAATTTCTTGAAAATTGTCGAATTTTTTTTTTTTTTTCATTATATGAGATCATATCTCACGAAATAGGAGGGGATAAATAAAATCCAACAGCGATGGAAACAAGTAAAACACTCAAGGGTCACCGAAAGTGGTTATTAGGAAGGTACACTGGGGGTGGTATGTTTGAACACTGCAAAATGTCAAATTTTGAAGAATTTGTGTTTTGATGCAGTAAATTTAATTAAAGTATCATAATCTATTGATTTTTAAAATTCCGGTACCCATTTAAGGCTGGGTGAACCTAGAAGCTGTCAATCAGGTTAGTAGTCCACAGTTCAGTAACAACTGAACTATTGGGGCTCCCACACTTCCATGAATCCATTCCTAAATTTAATGAAAAATTTAGCAAAAAGATAAACCTGTCACAAACTCACCTAAAACGGTAACTGTTGCATTGGTCACAACAACGCCAGCTTCATTCCTTGCCATACAGCTGTAAACACCTTCATCCACAGTCCGAGTGTTCATGATGTAGAACCGGTCATCGTTTGGGTACACCTGCATTCGTCTCTCCCTGGCTGCAGGGAAATTATCACCTCCATCTTTCTGCCAGGAGATCACAGGAGTTGGCTGCCCTGTGGCCGCACATTTGAGCTCTGCTGCCTTTCCTGCCTTGACCGTGACATCTTTAGGTACTTTCAGGAATACTGGATACACTGTGAAGACAGATACATTACACTGTTAGGTAAGTCTATTCAAGGGAGACTATGAATACTGGATACACTATGAAGACAGGCACATTACACTGTTAGGTAAGTCTATTCAGGTAGACTAGGAATATTGGATACACTGTGAAGACAAACACATTACACTGTTAGGTAGTCTATTCAGGTAGACTAGGAATACTGGATACACTGTGAAGACAGATACATTACACTGTTAGGTAAGTCTATTCAGATAGACTATGAATACTGGATACACTGTGAAGACAGATACATTACACTGTTAGGTAAGTCTATTCAGGTAGACTATGAATACTGTGAAGACAGATACATTACACTGTTAGGTAAGTCTATTCAGATAGACTATGAATACTGGATACACTGTGAAGACAGATACATTACACTGTTAGGTAAGTCTATTCAGGTAGACTAGGAATACTGGATACACTGTGAAGACAGATACATTACACTGTTAGGTAAGTCTATTCAGATAGACTAGGAATACTGGATACACTGTGAAGACAGATACATTACACTGTTAGGTAAGTCTATTCAGGTAGACTATGAATACTGTGAAGACAGATACATTACACTGTTAGGTAAGTCTATTCAGGTAGACTAGGAATACTGGATACACTGTGAAGACAGATACATTACACTGTTAGGTAAGTCTATTCAAGGGAGACTAGGAATACTGGATACACTGTGAAGACAGATACATTACACTGTTAGGTAAGTCTATTCAGGTAGACTAGGAATACTGGATACACTGTGAAGACAAACACATTACACTGTTAGGTAAGTCTATTCAGGTAGACTAGGACTATTGATAGCCCTAGGGGGGCCTGGGTTTGATTCCCACCACAGGAAATTTTTCTAAAATCAAATCCATGGTTTCTTCATGGCTTTACCCTCCCCTGGTCACAGGGTAGTGAAATCCAATCCCTAACCCTCTCAGAAATTGGCAAAAAACAGGAGGTCTCGTGTACATTCTATGCATGTTAACTCTTTCAGGACTATTACCCGACATGTCAGTTCAATAAAAAGTGTTTATTTCCATCCATTTGCCGAAAATTAGGCCTCGACGAGTGTAGCTGAATATTTGTTTTGTTTTCACTGATTTTTTTGTTTTTATTGCAATCTATACTTGATTTGCAATCTATACATCCAGTGGAACACCAATTCTAGACAAATCTGGATTAATGCTAACAACAAGCGCAGACATAAAAGCCCGTTGGGCAGAACACTTCAAAGAAATTCTTAACCGTCCACTACCTCACAGTTTAATAGATTTTGAAGCTGAAACACCAGCAGCAGAATTAGATGTAAATTTAGATGACTTCACCTTGAGTGAAATAGAAACCACCTTAAAGCTAATGACCAATAACAAGGCTGCTGGAGAGGATAAGTTAACATCTGAGATCCTCAAGGCAATTGATAGCCATAATTTAATACATCTCCAAAAAATGTTCAACATCATTTGGAAAACAGAGAAGACGCCTCATAAATGGAAAAAAGGAATCATTGTTAAGATCCCAAAAAAGGGCAATCTTAGAGATTGTAACAACTGGAGAGGTGTGACACTTTTGTCAGTTGCCTCAAAGTTATTCTGTAAAATCATCCTAAATAGAATAAAGGATTCAATAGATACGGTAATGCGTGAAGAACAGGCTGGGTTTAGAAAAGGGAGAAGCTGTCTTGACCACATTTTCACTCTACGACTTATATTGGAGGAACACATTGAAAAGCAAAAACCTTTTGTACTTAACTTCATCGACTTCAAAAAAGCATTTGATAGTATTCATAGAGATTCTTTGTGGAAAATTCTGAAGCAATATGGCTTACCATCAAAAATCATAAATATTATCAAAGACATGTATGATAGTTACACATGTGCAGTTCGAACAGAGGAAGGACTGAGCGAATGTTTCCCAATAGAAACTGGGGTTAAACAAGGATGTATTTTATCGCCCTTGTTATTTGGAATTGTTATGGACTTCATAATGAAGAAATGCTGCACTGGTAATAAAGGCATCGAATGGATACAAGGAGACCATTTGGAGGACCTCGACTTTGCTGATGACATAGTTCTCATCAGCAGTCAGATAAAAACGATGCAGGAAAACACAAATGAACTATCATCAATAGCCAGCAAAATTGGGCTTGAGGTCAATCATGAAAAGACTAAAGTCATGAAAAGTTTAATTCCAACAAGTGACAAAATATACATGGAAAACAAACCAGTAGAAGAGATCGATCACTTTATCTATCTTGGAAGTCACATTGATCGAGAAGGGGATACGAGCAAAGAAATTAGAATCAGACTGGCTAAAGCAGCAATGTCTTTCAGAAGCCTTGAAAAGTTGTGGAAATCAAAACTCATTAGCACAAACACAAAACTTAGGCTATTCAAATCAAATGTACTATCAACCCTTACGTATGCGTGTGAAAGCTGGAAAACAACAAGAGATATAGAAAGAAAGTTGAACGCATTCGAAAATAAATGCCTAAGGAAAATACTTGGTATAGAATGGAACGAATTCAAAACAAACGAGGAAATTAGAGAAATCGCCAATCAACCACTAATATCTTCAGTAATAAAGAAAAGACGATGGTCATACGTTGGACATGTGATGAGAAGAGATAATAATCGAATAGCAAAGCAAGCCCTCATATGGGAAACAACAGGTAAAAGAAAAAGAGGAAGACCCAGGGAGACACTGAGAAGAACATTGATGAGAGAGGCAAGAGCAGCAGGAATCGGCTCCATCAATGAGATAGAACTGCTTGCACAGAACAGAGACAGATGGCGAGATTTGATAAAATATCTTTAAAAGAAAACTGCTAGAACAAAAATTCATATAGGAGAAGGTGTATCTTGGTCTACGCCCTATGGGCCGGTTACGGCTCGAAAGGTCAATAGATAGATAGATATACTTGATTCCGGATGTGGTACTAGAACTTTCTGGTGATACTTCATGGTTTTCAGAGTTTGAACGTTTCAAAATTGTTAATTTATATTCATTGTTTATTTCTCAAATTTCTGTCACATAATGGCAACGCCCTCTGCTGGTACTTCTTGTAGTCGACCAAATGATAAAGTGCAGAACAAGCTAGATCTATGTTCGAAACCTTGTTATTGAGTGTCAGAAATAGAGTATTCATAGTATTCAGACTCGGACAATAATTTTGTTGTTGTGATAATGGTGACAGTCGTAATATTAGTAAAAGTTATGCTAAAAAACCAAGACAATCTGGCTTAGGTTTAGTTAGTGGATGCCTTCTATTCCAGCACTATCAGTGCCTCAGAGGAATTGAGTGGTAGAGATTCTGATAATGAAATTGGTACTTTAGGGACATATCACACAAAATAAGTCCAGTTGTGTAAATAAAAATAATAAACTTGAATTGTAAATAATATTGTTGTGACGTAATATACATTTGTAATATTTTTCATTCTGTGATCATTTGCAGAAATGTACATAATTTTGTTATTTGTGGACACAAATTAATCAAATAAACTGTATTTTGGAGGAATTTGGTTTATGTTGTGTAATATTGCAAGAAAATTGGCTAGCAACACTTCTAACCATGGAAAAAGGTAAGTGAATTACAATATTTTGAATTTAAAATTATATACCTTGAATATTTTATATTTTTAAAAATATATTTATTCCTTCATATAATCACATATCATAAATATATTGCTATTTTTATTTTCTGTATCCATCTCCCTTTCCAGTGATGTATAACACACCATATTTATCTAAATTATTGTGTGAGTCAAATGAAAAAGGTACATGGTGAAATTTTTTTGAAACAGGAAAACTATTCTGGTCCAAATCTAAAAATAACATATTTCCTGTTCTGGTCCTAAAAGAGCTAAAGAACCCTTGGCAGTTTGACATGAAAAGAGTAGAAAAAACTAAAAAATGGCCACTTCCCTGAGCAACATTGATAGGAAATAGAAAAAAAAAAATCTATCTAAATACATAAAACTCTCGATGATAAGAAAATGTATGACCCTCTAAAGTCTGAGAATATCTGCCTATATGGGGGGGAACACCTGAGTACACACTGTTGGTGTGAAAAATAGGAAAAATTTTATATTTACACAAAATTCAGTTCCTATGGACTCGCTAGAGAGATCTTCTATCTGGCGTATGCAAATAATAATAATAATAATAGTAATGGTAATAGTAATAATAATAGTAATAATAATAATAATAAACTGCACTACTTAATAATTACTCATTTTAACTTGCATTTTGGAGATGACATCAAACTAAGTAAATCCCATTGAGCGTGTGTGCGAGCATGAGTGTGTGTGATATATGCTTACCATACACGTTGATGAACGCCCGCTGTGAAAATGCTGAACCAAAGTCATTGGATACCACACACTGATAGCGACCAGCCATAGAGTCCTGGATATCTGTGAGTTGCAGGTTGGAGGTGTATCGCTTGACATCACCATCACTGCTAGCGGTGACCACAGAGAGGGACTCATTCAAAATCTTCAAGAAAATAATCATTAATGTTTTATAAAAAGTAAATAAAAATTAATGTTTAAATTTGATCATCAGAATAAGTTAAATTCAATTAAAGGTTACAACTTTAATTCAATTTCTTACACAAAGTTAACACATTGTCTTTCAATCTAATTTAACAAACATTTGCAATTTGTTTATTACAATGGACTGTTCTGTTCATGGAACCAGTTTCACTGCAGTCTCCATTCCATATCCATTCATGTCACTTATAATGGACTAAATATCAGATCTCACTACCCAGAGACCAGGGGAGGGTAAGGCCACAGATACAAAGTGAAATTATTTCCACCATCTATGACAGGATTAAAACCAGTGACCTTTCTGTCTAGAGACTGACATCTTATATCTAAACCACCCAGTCCCCCCAGGACTATATCCTTATATATTACATTTAGCCTGAATTGTAACTATATCCTTATATATTACATTTAGCCTGAATTGTAACTATATCCTTATATATTACATTTAGCCTGAATTGTAACAGTATCAGTTTTTTTTTTTTGTGTTCGCAAACTTTTACCTCTGACGAAGTCCCTAGAGACTAGGAACTGAATTTTGCGTATTAATCCGTTTTTCCCTGGCAGCCTTGTGCACAAGGGTCCTTTGCCGTACAGGCATATAACTCCATCTTTGGAGGAACTCATATTTTTTCTGCCCATGAGTAATTGACGTTTCAAGCCTAGCTGCTGAGACCAGGGGTGGTTGCCGCAGAGAGAAATCATAAATAAAAACCCCAACTGGTGCAGCTGGGATTTGAACCCACAACCTCTGTCTCGAGGCCAGCGCGTCTTGCCTCGAGACCAACCAGAGCCCCCCCCCATAGCTTAATCCAATATTAAATTTATGCAACATTAAATTTCTAAAGCCAATTAAAAACACAGTATTAACTTTTTCTTTTTCATAACTAGTTTGCATGCGGTCCTTATTCTCTAACCCCATAGAAATCAACCAGAAAACCCCAGAAATTAGATCAATGCTATAAAGATAACTCTAGTATTCTGATCAACAAAATTATGAAGCTTGTAAACAAAAATGACCTACCAAATTGTCCTTCTTCCAAATCATTCTGGGCTTGCTGTCTCCAGTTATGGCAGTAATGCATGTCAAGGTCATATTCTCCCCTTTATAGCCATTGGCTGACTTTGGACTTTCCAGTATTACAGGTTTTGGAAACTCTGCATTGTCTGGTAGGAGAATAATTTGATAAGAAAATGGATGAAAATATAAACCAAGTGGTCCTTCCATCAACCATACACAGTTTATTTTTACCAAATAAATATCATTTTTAGAAGATAGTTTTCCGATGTTGTATAAAATATACCATGATATGGAAAAATGACAAACTATAATTCCGCTAGCACTAGACAGCACTCACTTTCATTTCTGTGATTTTGTACTGGGAAATGCTGAAAATGGATGTTTTGGGCCTAAAGGCTCACTGCAGGTATCACTGCAAATGAATTAAAATCCACAATTGCTCAACCACCTGTGCCAGTGGAATCATCCGAATTAAAACTCATTGCATTGAAGGATCCAAACAAAGAAAGACAGCTGCAGTCCCCATCATAGCAGCTACAGCACATGCCAAAAGACATAAGGCCAAGCGGCACCGAAAGTGAAAGCAACTAAACTGTCCTTCGTCATACGATATCATCATTCATCATAAGCAATCAGATTATAGAAACACGATCCAGATGAAAAATACAGCTCACAGTATGCACAGAGCACTAAACTCAGTAGCTACGGCAGCAAGCTGGACTTGCAATATGAGGAAACTGCAACAAAGAACAATTTTCAGACAGAGCCTCAATGGTTCCTGCTGCCTATCCGCCATATTGACCGGAATTCCGGTAAAATATTGTGGCTTTACCATAAACTATTAACACTATACTAACTAAACTATATAAACACATCCACATAACGAGTGAACACTAAGGAGGAGGAGAAAAGAACAGGGATCACCTCTTACAGATGCCTGGCTGAAAGTGACTATGACTCATATCTGACTGCTTGCATTATGATCACAGCAGGTCAAAACCCTACTCTACTCCATCACATTGGAACATCAAAAACAACAGACTGTCAAGTCTGGCCAAGTAAGTAAGGAGCTAGAAAAAAAGGCCCAAAAAAAAGTACCAAAAAAATACCATGCTGAAGTCGGATATGTTTGACTGGAAGGTACGGATATCAGAGTTTGCTGTCAACCACAACACAACTACACCTAATTACCATCCATTTAAGGGTGGAAAATTATTGTCCAACAAGGAAATAACACTAGAGGCAAAACGGACACTGTACAATACAATCTTCATCCCAACTTTGTGCTACCAATGCCAGACCTGGACCCTAGATGCAAGAACAATAAGAAAAATAACCACTACTGAGATGAAATGTGTTAGACGAATGACAGGAAACAGCCTGAGAGACAAGATCAGAAATGAAAAACTGAGAAAAAAGTTAGGAATTGTCCCCCCACCATAGAATATATAAAGAAACAACAGATAAAATGGTTTGGCTTCGTGACAAGGCAGAGTGATCAAAACACAACACAATGAGCATTCAATAAGTGTTGCGAGAACACCAGACCCAAAGGTCGACCACAAAGAAGATGGATCGATGGAATATTTGAAGCACTAGGAAATATAATAGCAACAGAAGAGCATAAGACCAAAAATTATATCTCAACTCGACAATGAAAGGAGGAAGAAAAGAAGAAGCAGGGTGGAAAGTAGTAGTCATCAGAGGCACAAGAAGAAGTGTAATGAGACACTAAAAGAATTTACACCTAAACATTACAAACCTATGAAAAGACACAGTGTGGTCAAAGTAAAGACTGTAAAAACACTACATTGCAGAAAATTGAAAGAAATCTGGGGGGATTTTTTTATACAAAAATGTTCAGAAATAATTGAAGGCGAATTTCTTTTTTTTTTAATGTATAATTTGAGTAACTGTAAAATGTTCAAATGTAAAAGTAATTTTAAAAATGAAAATACAAGAATTAAATGATAAAGTGAACAATTATAAAACTAATTCACCCAGCACACAAAAGCAAAACTAACTTATAAAGAGCACACAGAATCAGAACTAATTTGTAAAATACAAAGTAAAAAACATAATTTTACAAACAAACAGTTGTAACATTAATGTACATAAAGTACATTAGTAAAACTAGCTTGTAAAATGTACCTTAGTAAAACTAGTCTGTGATGTGCAGGATGTAAAAATAATTTGTACAGATACATGTAAAACTAATTTGTACAGATACATGTAAAACTAATTTCTACAAAGAACAGCTATTAAAACTAATTTTAAATGCAGCTTTACATCTAATTTGTAAAGTGAACACTTGTAAAACTAATTTACAAATATTATTGCTTACACTATTTTAGCATTAAATGGATATGTGAATACACAGATGGGGAGGGAGAATTAGTAAAGTATTCTGAAACTCACTGCACTTGAAATCTGCAATATCTACTTGAAAGATGCCAGCTCCTCTGAGCACTGGTGGATGAAAGCAGGTGCCAAGAGCGGAGTGCTGGAAACCACTTTGCTTCAGCCAGGGAGGCAACCAGGCCAGGTGACAGTCACAGAAAAGTTTTGAGGAGTTGAAACGCCTGCAGGTGAGAGTTTGGACAACAAATTATTAAATCATTCGAAACACATGATTAAATAACTTGAAACATGTTAAATAACTTGAAACATGTTAAATAACTTGGAGCACATGTCGGAGTGGAAAGTAATCAAAGGGAATGTGAAGAGGGGGGGAAAAATAAACAAAATTAACTGCATGTGAAATACATAATAAAAGAGATGGGTTTTTTTTATTGGCAGAGGGGAGGGGGGAAGAGAGAACTGTACTATATATGGATATGGAGGAGAAATTTTAAATGATAAATATTGGGGAGGGGGTGTGTGCCTTACAACAAACAGAATAACGTGAAAGATAAAAACAACATATGAGACTAGAAATGAACACAAAATGAACTGATGCGAAAATGGAAAGGACAATACATGAAAACAGATATGGGTGGGAAACCATTACATGACAGTAGGCATTAAAAATAATTGCTAGAAATATTCAGATTTTATGACGAATTGACATTTTATGATTATTTTATAAATGGAGAAATAAAAAAAAACAAGCAATAAGAAAGCAAAATAAAAAATAAATAAATAAATAAAATATGCTAAATAAAACACAGTTTACAACATACAAAAAAAATGTCAAAATAGATAACTGGACAAAATGAGGATGAACAAAAAAAACCCAGAAATTGTGGTTACATGTCATGCATAGTATCATAAATTCAGATAGAGCAAAAAATATTTCCAAATATTCATCATTAATTATAGGTGGAATCTACACAGATTATGTAGGTTCAAGGAGAGAAATTACTTCTTTATCTGCTAGATATAAGATCAAAATGAATAAAGATTTAAAATGTTGGTGTTCATTGTTTTATTTTCAGAAGATGGTTAGTTGTCACAATGTCTTTCATAACACCCTCTTCTAATTATTACACAAAGACCTCTGGTGGATATGTCACTGCAGAAGATGGGTCCAGACATAGCAAAACCTTCAACATCCTTACTGAATGTCAAGATACTATGAAGACCTGGGGAAGAATGTGTCCTGGGGTGACAGGGAAAGGTGTGGTATGAATAAAAACTTTTTTTTAAAACAGTGAGTGAGAGTCAGAGTGAGAGTGAGAGTGAGAGTGAGAGTCAGAGTGAGAGTGTGAGAGTCAGAGTGAGTGAGAGTGAGTGTGAGTGAGAGTGTGAGTGAGAGTCAGAGTGAGTGAGAGTGTGATTGAGAGTCAGAGTAAGAGTGAGAGTATGAGTGAGAGTGAGAGTATGAGTGAGAGTGAGAGTGAGAGTGAGAGTGAGAGTATGAGTGAGAGTGAGAGTATGAGTGAGAGTGAGAGTGAGAGTATGAGTGAGAGTGAGAGTGAGAGTATGAGTGAGAGTGAGAGTATGAGTGAGAGTGAGAGTGAGAGTATGAGTGAGAGTGAGAGTATGAGTGAGAGTGAGAGTGAGAGTATGAGTGAGAGTGAGAGTATGAGTGAGAGTATGAGTGAGAGTATGAGTGAGAGAGAGTCAGAGTCAGAGTCAGAGTAAAAGAGTGAGAGTATGAGTGAGAGTGAGAGTATGAGTGAGATTCACACAGACAGGCAGACAGACAGACAGATAAAGAGAGAGTACCCAAATAAAATTGCATAATTTATTCTTCTTTGCTTCAAGATAAGCATTTGTGTATTTGCTTCTTTCAGCACCAACTATGAACATGTTTCTAACATAAATGGGAAAAAACTTCAGCAAACAAAACAAAATAGAACAAACATATTTCTAAAATGTTAAAAGCAATTTTGAAAAAGATGGAACTTGTCTGCAGAAATATTCACCAATAATACTTTTATTCATAAAAAACTTACAAATCCCGAAGGTCTCGTAGGGTCTCAAAAGCATTTTCTTGTATTAAAGTGATGTCATTATCTTCCAGATGCAAATGCCGCAGCTTTGGGAGACCAGCAAAGGCATGGACAGCAATTGAGCGGACAGCATTGTTCTTCAGGCCAAGTTTGGTCAGACCTGTCAGTCCACGGAATGCCCCAGAAACGTCCTCCATCGTCCAGGAGATCTGGTTTGAGTTCAACTCCCTGCAAAAGAGAAACAAATAAAAAAAACCATATTAACAAGAAAACCTGCAATGGCATTAACTCTTTCTGTCTGTTTCAACGCACCCAACACCACGATGATTTCACCCACGTACATTTAGCCACATATTGCGTCACTCTCAATTTAATTATTGTGAACCGTCATCAAACCATATTCTTCTTACATGTCTTGTATCATCTTGGTATTGGAGAAATCGAATTCCTTGTTCAATTATCTAAAAATGCATATATATGTTATGTGCTAGATAAATATAAACACATAGATTTAGATTTAAAACCATGAAAAATGCTGTCTTTGAAACCTCTTCCATTACATTCATAAAAACTTTCTGTACCGAAAGAGTTAAAATTATTTTTTCGCGATTGGGAAAAGAGCAAAAACAAGTTTTTTTAAAAAAATTGTCCTCACTTTGTTTCTAAAATAAAAAACATAACTTTGAGATCTCATTCAAGTAACAGTTCAAGGCAAGTTGACTGATGAAGATCCTTTTAGGCATTTAATTTAGAATAGTTTATATTGAAATTCTGTAAATCTATCGCTTCTTCTCTTTTCTATTGGGTGAGCTGTTTTCTTTTTTTTTTTTGAAAGTTAGTGCTCATTAAATACTTTTAAGCATAAGAATATGAAGTAATGTGGTATTCGTCTCCATCCCATAATGCTGGAGGTCGGCACCACTGACAGACTTTGTAAACATTCTCCATGTGTCTCTATCTTAAGTCATTTTTTGAGTCTTCAAAATCAAGGCCTGTTCATTCTTTGATGTTATCTTCCCATCTCCTTCTCTGTCTACCATCTCCTTCTCTGTCTACCATCTCCTTCTCTGCCTACCATCTTCTTCTTTCATATTTCACAGTTCCTGATCTTTCCCAGGACAGATCATTGAGATACATGGTCAAACCATTTTAGTTGACATTTCTTCACAACATTCAAATCGCATATTCCGACTGCTTGTTGTAACCTTTTTGAGTCTGCCATTTGTAGCTAATGCTCAAAGATAACCTGGTGGGGTCCAATCCTCTCCAGAGCAGCAGTGACTATATTAGTCTGAGATCTTCATCTCTGCCACCGAGATATGTGGCTATTACTTTATTTAATTCATAATACAATGTTTGTTAGTTCTTTCTAAGTCCAACCAAAAGCAGTTCTGTAAAGAAACATATGAGCACTTGGCTTGTAAATTTTGGCGAGCATAATAAAAATGAGTAACAGAACTTGCCCATTCTAAAAGCTGCTGCTAAGTGCTGTAAGGTTAAAACACTTCACAAGCTTCAACATTATATGTCATGGAACTATTCTTGATCTTCTTCATGCCTGACTAAGCTCAGATTATATCTCAATTTATTCACTTCTCAACTATGTCCCTCACTGTGGTCTACACAGACACTGTTTGACAAACACCAATTGAATGTGCCCCTAGTAGAAAAATAAGCTTGACAATATTACCTAGAAACATAACAGATACATCAAACTTAGACTTCAGGACCTACTCCTATTCTAATACTTATTGACATTTTATATAGTGAAAGGTTTACTGTACTTAGTTATTGCATTTATAACTTTGTGGCACTTTTTCACTTGTGACAGGTTGCTTGCTTTATCTATCAATAGAATTAGTTGCTTCATATGACATGCAAGGCAAATACCTACTGCAACTTCAGCTAAAACTCCTTCCTAAATTAGAAATGTCACATTATCCACTGCAATGCCAAGATTCATAAAATTAAATTGAAAACTAGAACAATGAAGACATTGAAATAGAAAAACTAGAACAATGAAAGACACTGAAATAGAAAAACTAGAACAATGAGGACACTGAAATAGAAAAACTAGAACAATGAAAGACACTGAAATAGAAAAACTAGAACAATGAGGACACTGAAATAGAAAAAACTAGAACAATGAGGACACTGAAATAGAAAAACTAGAACAATGAGGACACCGAAATAGAAAAACTAGAACAATGAGGACACTGAAATAGAAAAACTAGAACAATGAGGACACTGAAATAGAAAAACTAGAACAACGCAAGAAATTACAAATTTAAAAATAGAACAATAAAGTACACTATAATGAAAAAAAATGTAAATACTGGGGTGAAAAAAGCCAGTCTATATATTTGTACCAACTCCTTTCAAATTTGCTAGCAGCTCTGATGTCATGACTGACTTCACACAAGTGGTGTTAAATGCTTTGAGAATTCCCATCACTAGAACTTAACATTTGCAGGTGTGATGGTGGCTTGTATTATATCCCTAACTCTATTTAGTCAGAAACCCATTTACAGCTGGGGTAGGCAGGAGTGTACTCTGAATGTATGTACTGAAAAAAGGGGGCCAGCCTCCAAACAACCTGACTATCCACGAGCTCAGCAAACAATATGATGACCTTTCAAAATTCCAAATATCTACTGCACTGCATCAAGTGGCTAACATCTCTCCACACAGCATATGCTTGCCATCTTTACTAAGCAGCTATAACCTTTCCAAACCACAAATATCTTCTAACCAGCAACTGATCACCAACTTATTTCCACACCTGATCTGTATCTGCCCCAAAATATACAAAAGGCGGGAAACAGAAAATAAATGTATGGACTCTCCCATTTGATAAATATACATCAACATATTGCAATATAATCAGTACATTATCTTACACTACAACACAATCTTCATTCCAACATTGTGCTACCAATGCCAGACTTGTAGCCTAGATGCAAGAACAATGAGAAAAATAACCACTGCCAAGATGTGTTAGATGAATGGCAGGAAACAGTCTGAGAGATAAGATCAGAAACTGAGAAACCGTGAAGAAAGCTTGGAATAATTCCCACCATAGAATACATAAAGAAACAGTTAAAATGATTTGACCATGTGATAAGATAGAATGATCAAAACACAAGACAATGAGCCTTTTATAATTGTTATGAAAAAACCAGATCCAAGGATCAGCCATGAAAAAGGTGAATTGATGGAATATTAGAAACACTAGGAAACATAGCAATAGAGGCCAACTGAAGAGCAAAATACAGCAAATTATATCTCCCCTCGATGCTGAAAGACTAATGAGGAAGAAAAAGAGGAAGAAGAAGAACTATCTTATACTCACACTGACAATGTGAAGATCCTTATGTAAAAATAGACTCACACTATGTGAATCTCTAGTTAATCACTATCTGACACCCAGTGTGGGTCTATATTTAAATCACTATTTTAAACCCTATCACACAATAAGAACAAGGCAATAAAATTAAAACTACTGAGGTCATCATCATCACGGTCAAGATGATCTTAAACTACTTATTGTGGCTCTGTACATAATCACTATTAAACACTAATTCTCACCACATCTGGGTCTAAGTTTAATCATTAATTCTAGCCAATTGTGGCTTTTTCTTTAATCATGACCACACACACAAATTCAAGCAACATGTCAATCTTTCTTTAATTAAAAACAAATAAATATTACGACACTACACTGATCATTACACTGCACGCATGACATAGACTGTTCAGCGGTCGTAAGTTCAAGACAAGAAGAGGAACAAGTAAAAGAGGGATATTATTTCATACTATTTTATGGTTACATGTAGATCTTTATTTTATCATCATCCTGGCACTCTTACACCAACCGGTATCAACAGCACTCATTAATTTAACCTTTCAGTAAGGTGTTATACCTATTTATATCCCAAAATATGTCACTTCTCTATTCATGTTTTTCAATAATTCTTGCACACGCACCTGTGGTCAGTCCCCAGAAAATGCTGGATACGTTCCGCAATCAACAAAAACGTAGATAGTTTGAGACCAATTCTGACTCTGCTGAAACTACATTGAAAGAAAGGATCTTTCACTCTTTGGAGAGTAAGGAGAAAAGAACACACAAATATTACTATGTTACGGCTCATGTGTATGCTACGGCTCATTTGTATGTTACAGATTTACGGAAATGGAAGAGCAAAGGTGTGAGAGAGATGACTGGAAATAAACAATAGGCAGGGGCTGAGAATGAAAAGCTGAGAACACCTTCCTACTTGGAGGAACTGCAGGTCACAAAGAAATCAGCATTGATGTTTAAATCTGGAACAAGGAAAAATGAAGAAAAGAAATGTGTTTATTAATATGATGGTTTGGCGGTTGAGAAAAATATTAGTAACAACAAGGAAAAATAAAATAAAACAACAGCTAAAGTCAAGTATTCGATATATGACCAAAATGGCACCCCATAGCCAGCCCAATTAGTATTCAAACACCAGAACAGAGTCGGAAAAAGAAATTCTCCAGCATTTCAGTTCAAACATGATTTATACATTTCTCGCTTGGGTGGTCCCCACTATACTTCCACGTTCATCAAAGGCTGTTTCTCGGTGATAACATCTTTATTTTGCTTTTAAGTGAGTTACGATAATAATAGGCGTATCTCTTGAATATTTTTTTTTTTACAACGGTTTAAAGAAATGAACCCCGGGTTCTTTAACATGTGCAGCCGCCATCTGTCAGGGGAAACAACTACAATCCATTGACACAAACCATGAGTGACGTGAGATCAAAATCAAAGGTTGTGAACATAATATTGCTTTGTGCACACAAACAAGTGGGAGTGGTGGTGGGGTATAATCGTTGTGTGATATATGGTCTGTCGTAGGCGATCACTGGAACCAGCAAATTGTCCCAATGGTTATTTTGTATGTGTATATATATAGAGTATTCCTGTGTGTTACTGGGGCCTCATTATGAGGGAAGTAAAGAATAGTGACACTGTGACCTTCCAGGCATGTCATAAGAGGCGACTAAGGAGATTGATCGATGGCTTGACAAGCTGTCATTGTAAAAAGTGTTATTATGGAAACAGCGCCATATTTTTAAGAGAAGTGATCTCTGCAATATGTGCCACTTTGGCACGCAAAGTTTCTGTTTTTGAGATTGTGGTTCTGCCCTATGTGCCGTCTTCGGCTCGAAAGGACAATAGATAGATAGAATATGTTGACTGATACTTTCTTTATTATGTCATCAGCTAGCCGTATTCATTTTCTGCCCACAAATCTCCGCATGTGTCTTATATGTTATATCTCTTTTCTTATATGTTATATCTTTTTTCTTACATGTTATATCTCTTTTCTTATATGTTATATCTTTTTTCTTATATGTTATGTCTTTTTCTTATATGTTATGTCTCTTTTCTTATATGTTACATCTCTTTTCTCATATGTTATATCTCCTCTTGTCTTATATGTTATATCGCTTGTCTTATATGTTATATCTCTTTTCTTATATGTTATATCGCTTGTCTTATATGTTACATCTCTTTTCGTATATGCTATATCTCTTCTATTGCATAGAATATTTCACCCCTTCCCCTCCCAACAAAAAAACACTTTCACTGTGATTGTCCAAAAAAAATATTCTTGTGTGTTTTAAATATTTGATAAGAAAATGAGACCACAAGTAGAAGAATCATCATCATCATCGAGTGCCGTCTCCGCAACGAAGGTTGGCTACCATGGAGCGCCATTCTGCTCTGTCTCTTGCTTTGATGGTGCAGATTGTCATAGGCTGATTTGTCCATCTTTTGATGTTACTCGTCCATCTTAGTCCTTGGTCTGCCTCTGCCTCGTTTACCTTGTATTTTCCCCTCCAGGATTACTTTTAGTAGGCTGTTGTGTCTTTTAACATGACCCAAAAATCGCATTTGTCTTGTTTGGATTGTGTTTAGTAGTTCTCTTTTCATTTTTAGTTGTTTTAAGACTTCATCGTTTATTAGTAGAAGAATACTCAAAAACTAAATAGTTTTTTATCCCGAAAAGAAAGATGTGTGATTGCATGACATACTAGTATATGAAAAGGGACGACCATGTGCAAAGCCCGAGGCAGGACACGAGAAGTATGGAGTGACAACATCAAGGAAGCTCTCAAATTTCAACAAACGGGAATGGCTGAGGCTAGGCTGTCACGTGAGCTAACACTAGATCTTGTGATTCAGCTCGGCACTTGGAGAAGTACAGGATGACATGAATAAGTGAGAAGAAGAACAAATGACATGAATAAGAGGGGAGGGGAAGAACAATTGACATGAATAAGTGAGAAGAACAAATGACATGAATAAGTGAGAAGAACAAATGACATGAATAAGTGGGAAGAAGAACAAATTACATGAAAAAGTGAGAAGAACAGGATGACATGAATAAGTGAGAAGAAGAACAAATGACATGAATAAGAGGGGAGGGGAAGAACAATTGACATGAATAAGTGGGAAGAACAAATGACATGAATAAGTGAGAAGAAGAACAAATGACATGAATAAGTGAGAAGAAGAACAAATGACACGAATAAGAGGGGAGGGGAAGAACAATTGACATGAATAAGTGAGAAGAACAAATGACATGAATAAGTGGGAAGAAGAACAAATTACATGAAAAAGTGAGAAGAACAGGATGACATGAATAAGTGAGAAGAAGAACAAATGACATGAATAAGAGGGGAGGGAAGAACAATTGACATGAATAAGTGGGAAGAACAAATGACATGAATAAGTGAGAAGAAGAACAAATGACATGAATAAGTGAGAAGAAGAACAAATGACACGAATAAGAGGGGAGGGGAAGAACAATTGACATGAATAAGTGAGAAGAACAAATGACATGAATAAGTGGGAAGAAGAACAAATTACATGAAAAAGTGAGAAGAACAGGATGACATGAATAAGTGAGAAGAAGAACAAATGACATGAATAAGAGGGGAGGGGAAGAACAATTGACATGAATAAGTGAGAAGAACAAATGACATGAATAAGTGAGAAGAAGAACAAATGACATGAATAAGTGAGAAGAAGAACAAATGACACGAATAAGAGGGGAGGGAAGTGCAAATGACATGAATAAGAGGGGAGAAGAATAAATGTTTCTGTTTGGAGAAAGTTTTCACTAGCGATGACATTTTTCACCACATACGGTCTTCTTTAGTTGATCATGGGATTTTGAACATTCCTCTGTTAAACCAGCACTTCACTGCTTCCAATAATATTCTATCTCACGTTTACACATTGTCCTTGTTGATGACAAGAAATAGAACATTGTGTACAAACATAAAAGTAAGAAATGCGTGAAGATATAGATGTAGCGGAGAGGGGGGGGGGGGGGGGGGTATTTAAAAAAAATTTAAAATAAGAATGTTGCCCAAGAAACAACGCCACTGCCCAGGCTTACAAAACATTAAGGTCCCACTGATAGAAGTAACTGAGGAAATAGTTGATAGAGTACTGCTACGGTCGATGACTTCAACACAAGTCTCCAAGACTGATTTAACTTGATTGTGGTGTATGAATGAGACTGTATTATGATCATTTCTTCTTTCAGTGTAAGAATGAAGACAGGGACATCAAGTCAGACTTATAAATAAGCAGATAACATATGGAAAAAGGTAGATAACAGTCTATAGAAGTGTACCAACAATCCATGAGAAAGAAAAATGTTGCAGCAGATATGGGCAAACCACGGCCTGTGGATTTGAGCCGAACTTTCACATATTTATCCAGCCCGCGGAGGCGTTTTTCTTTCAAAAATAAAATGAAGGTTAGCAGAACTACATATCATGTTCCCTTAAATATTATCTTTACTTTGTCCTTTAAAAGAGACCCCAAAAAAAAACCCTGGGTCTTTTAAAAGAAAAAAAGAAAAAATAATAATCGTTGCGGCATGTCTTGGGTCGGCCATAGAGGTTTCTGTGAGGATGGAGAATAAATATCGCATGCTCATTGCAGTCGCCACGCTATGTTTATTGGATACTTTTTTTATTTTATCAAAATAACTTTTTACTTTTTTAAATTTCACTGGAAATCGAACCCTCGTTTACCAGACTGGTTTTAAAAAAATGCGGCTACGCACTCTGTAAGACAAGAAACAATCTTGCAAGTAATAACCAATTATAAAGATAAATATGCCTATACTTAAGTTCACTGTTGATTCAGGCATAGTTTCAGCATTATATAATTCATATTTAGGAAACACGCAATCTCGTATATAATTAAGCTTTAAGTTGAAATGATACGATTGAAGTGATATTGTTATCGTCACCGACAATTCGATTAGCTCGGCGTTCGATCCGTGAGCCGGGAAAGCTGCACTTGCCAGCGTTATATAGAACCACTAAAGCACATCTGCAAGGTGTGGCAGCCAAAGGAATCTGTGTGCGCTAACTACTGCGATATAGACTGGAAGGAAACATGAAGGGATGTGTCGTAATGCATGACCAAGTCAAACGACAATCGCTAAAGGTTCTTTTCTCAGCTAACCTCCCATGCGAAGCCTGCACTCGATCTGATCTGAAAAGTTTTCGACCTTGTCCGCTCCTCGATGGAAATGCCCGATAGCCGGTGAACACTCGTGAAAGCTGTTTGCTGTTGTTTACTGTTTTACGGGCCTCAAGTCGTGCTCTACTTTCCTCCGCAGCACCGCTTTGTTTGAAACCTTAAACAAGGAGAGCGAGTTAGCTGCCTCCATAAAGTGAACATTCCTTTGCCACTTTGGGCCTTGTATTTTTATTGTAAAAGTTCTCCATTTCAGATACGGTATTCTGATATCAGACCATTTTTATTTGTCGAGTGTATTTGTTTTCTTACCACAAAAATGCCCCATCATTTATTCGCGATTTTCATTTCTTTTACTGGGACCAGTGTTTTAACATCTGTGTGACGCGGCACAAAGGCATTCTTCAGGGAAGGAATTACTTTAGGCCGCGTAGGTTTTGAGCAAAAATGAATCTTTCAGATCAACTTTAGTATGGCATGTATATTTATTTTTAAGTGCAAAAAATACATATTAATAAATAAAAATATAAAAAAAACAATCACAAACAAACCTGTTTTAATCAACAGATTAGAATTGCAGATTTTGAACTTGTAAACAATCTTATAATTTTTTTCTTTTTTTAGTGAAAAAATAATGGGCTTAAAAGATGGCACTTGGCAATTTGAGAGTCACGTTGACCTGGGTGGTAACCTTATTTCAAGCTGACAACTGTTGTGACGTAAATTATATGAAAGTTGAATTGATTAGACGCTTTTAAATGGACAAACATTGTCAGTGCTAAATGTCGCTTTCGTTACTCTCTTTCTTGACAACATTCTCGTTAGTTTAGCATTGCTGACGTTTACGTTTCTTAATAAAAGAGTCTCTCTCTTATGGTTTCTCATTTGCTGATATGTCTTTAATGAGACGAAAAGATCACAAAGTTAAGGTGTATATACAGAAGACTGTTCAAGACAGAAATGGACAACAATGATTGAAGAGCTCTTGTTGTTTGAGAGTTGTTGTTTTTTTTGTTTACCGGTAAGGAAAGAGAGAAAGTAGTAGAATGCTATGTATAAGGTCACTTTCTATAACACATTTTAGCAGCCGTTATTATTATTATTATTAATTATTATTATTATTATTATTAATTATCATTATTATTAAGTCATAAAGCAACCATAACGATTATTTATTTTCATGACAACAATTGTGTATATGAAAGAGCGAGATAAACAAATAAATGACACTTTTCAATATAAGCATAGAGCAGTATTTTAATGGAAGCAAAGAAATTACTACAAGTTTCCATTTTCAATTCAAGATTCGGTTCTTAGAACTGAATGTCAAAGTTTAATATATTCAATGAAATCAATCACGGCGCAGGAAATCGATTATTAACTACACTTTCAACTGTATGTCCTCTTTATAAAACGTAAATAGAGAATAGGTAGATCATTTAATTAACACTGCCATTATGTGAGTTCAAATCTCTAGACTGTCTTTTCATTGCACTGACATATTTAATAGATTTCATCATCAAATAGTTGTTATGAACAGAAAAGACAAAATACGAATATCCAACTAACAATTGCTGAAATACTTATTTATTTATTATTCTGCGTTGACTCATCAGACTAGAATTTCTGATTCTCTTTTCAAGTCTTGTTTTCCACAGACAAACCGCCGATCCCGTAATAAACTCCGAACCATGTCCATGGTAAAAGCTCATGTCAAAATTTCATCAAAAGATGACTATCCAATCACCAGAAAGGATACATAAACTATTCTTCTTCTTTCCTTCCTCATTTGCCTTTCAGCGTCGAGGGGAGATATAATTTGTGGTCTTTTGCTCTTCTGTTCGCCTCTGCTGCTGTTATGTTTCTTAGTGCTTCTAATATACCGTCGATCCATCTTTTTCGTGGTCGACCCTTGGGTCTGGTGTTTTTGCAACGTTTGTTGAGGGCTCATTATGTTGTGTTTTATCTGTTGTTTCTTTATATATTCTATGGCGTGAATTATTCTTAGCTTTTTTCTCAGTTCTTCATTTCAGACCTTGTCTCGTAGGCTGTTTCCTGTCATTTGTCTAGCACATTTCATCTCAGTAGTGGTACTTTTCTCATTGTTCTTTCACCTAGGCTCCAAGACTGGCATTGGTAGTTAACTATTACATTAACTATTGACATTACAAAATCAAACATCAGTTGTAAATAATGGGCGCTCTTTCAGTACAAAATCAAACATCAGTTGTAAATAATGGGCGCTCTCTCAGTACAAAATCAAATATCAGTTGTAAGTAATGGGCGCTCTTTCAGTACAAAATCAAATATCAGTTGTAAGTAATGGGCGCTCTTTCAGTACAAAATCAAACATCAGTTGTAAATAATGGGCGCTCCCTCAGTACAAAATCAAACATTAGTTGTGAATAATGGGCGCTCCCTCAGTACAAAATCAAACATCAGTTGTAAATAATGGGCGCTCTTTCAGTGCAAAATCAAACATTAGTTGTGAATAATGGGCGCTCTTTCAGTACACAATCAAACATCAGTTGTAAATAATGGGCGCTCTTTCAGTACAAAATCAAACATCAGTTGTAAATAATGGGCGCTCTTTCAGTACAAAATCAAACATCAGTTGTAAATAATGGGCGCTCTTTCAGTACAAAATCAAACATCAGTTGTAAATAATGGGCGCTCTTTCAATACACAATCAAACATCAGTTGTAAATAACGGGCGCTCTTTCAGTACAAAATCAAACATCAGTTGTAAATAATGGGCGCTCTTTCAGTACACAATCAAACATCAGTTGTAAATAATGGGCGCTCTCTCAGTACAAAACCAAACATCAGTTGTAAATAATGGGCGCTCTTTCAGTACACAATCAAATATCAGTTGTAAGTAATGGGCGCTCTTTCAGTACAAAACCAAACATCAGTTGTAAATAATGGGCGCTCTCTCAGTACAAAACCAAACATCAGTTGTAAATAATGGGCGCTCTTTCAGTACAAAATCAAACATCAGTTGTAAATAATGGGCGCTCTTTCAGTACAAAATCAAACATCAGTTGTAAATAATGGGCGCTCTTTCAGTACACAATCAAACATCAGTTGTAAATAATGGGCGCTCTTTCAGTACACAATCAAACATCAGTTGTAAATAATGGGCGCTCTCTCAGTACAAAACCAAACATCAGTTGTAAATAATGGGCGCTCTTTCAGTACACAATCAAATATCAGTTGTAAGTAATGGGCGCTCTTTCAGTACAAAACCAAACATCAGTTGTAAATAATGGGCGCTCTCTCAGTACAAAACCAAACATCAGTTGTAAATAATGGGCGCTCTTTCAGTACAAAACCAAGCATCAGTTGTAAATAATGGGCGCTCCCTGAGTACAAAACCAAGCATCAGTTGTAAATAATGGGCGCTCTCTCAGTACAAAACCAAACATCAGTTGTAAATAATGGGCGCTCCCTCAGTACAAAACCAAACATCAGTTGTAAATAATGGGCGCTCCCTCAGTACAAAACCAAACATCAGTTGTAAATAATGGGCGCTCTCTCAGGAAGAAAACCACAAAACTATACAATTTAAAAGAATAACATTCTCTCCCAATAATTTCTAATATCTGTTTTTCTTCAATTAATTCTCCTTGGACAGATCTTGTAATCTCATTACAAATAAGAGAAAAGCCGCGTGTCATGAAGATATGGGGATACAATCAAGCCAGCGCCGCGGGTGACAAGACCGTGACTTGTTCATCTAGAAATTCTTCTTTGGTCTAGGTAACGACGCCAGCTGGCGTCAGTCTCAAGAGGTGACAATGTTTACCTAATTCTGTTCAAGATCCGCACAGCGCACTATTTCGCGCTGGAATCTTTCAATAAATTAACACTAATAAAACATGCACATTTTCTATTCTATCTCTGTTAATCCAATATATTGATGTATGCCACTCTGTTATATCCCATATATTGATGTATGCCACTCTGTTATATTCCATGAACGTGTTGTGTACAATATTTTTAAACTACGTAACATGATTCCATGTTAGAATTAATGATCTTAATTACTCTTAATTTAAATACTTAAGATCTATAGTCAGCGGTGAAGGCTCGGAGCAAGAAATAAATCGGCGAGAATAGTGCAAACTACAGAAGCCTTCAGATTGGGATCAACAATATAAATGAAACATAGACATGATTAGAGAGTCAAGAAATGGCAGAAAGGATTGAGAGTTCTTGTTGATGGCTTATGTTCCAATGGAGGGTAAAAAAAAGATAGGATAGGATAGGAAAGGATAGGATAGGAAAGGATAGGATAGGATAGGATAGGATAGGATAGGATAGGATAGGATAGGATAGGATAGGATAGGATAGGATAGGATAGGATAGGATAGGATATGAACGGATTGGATTGAAAATGATAGGATTGGATTGGATATGTCCGGATAAAATAGGATATGAAAGGATTGGATTGAATATGATACGATTGGATTGGATATGTCTGGATAGGATAGGATAGGATAGGATAGGATAGGATAGGATAGGATAGGATTGGTGTTTAAATTGGATTAACGAATAACTCTCGTTAAACAAAGAATTGCATTAGGAGCAGACCAGCCGTAAGTTTAACTGGAAAAGTAACTAAGAGACATTCCAGAGGCAGACACAAATATTAACTGAAACAGAGACCATAAGATCTGCTAGAAGTAGATACAAGCACGTGTTATAAGACCAAGTTATATGAGAGGAAAGGATACGCAGATACCATAGGTTTGGGGGACTGGTTGGTAACGAGGCAAGACGCCGGCCTCGAGACAGAGAGGTTGTGGGTTCAAATCCCGCCTGCACCAATTGGGATTTTTATTTATGATTTCTCTTTTCCTAGTCTCTAGGGACTTCGTCAGAGGCAAAAAGCTGATGAAGGCCACACACAAGATAATAATAAAACGTAGGTTTTATTAAAAGCAAAAACAAATACAACTCATGAATATATCATGAAATTTGGCGCTTGAAGAACATGGCTGCCTACCTTCTGAATTTCGTTTTCGCGGGTATCAAGACAATTAGAAGAAAATAAAGATTCAGTGCAACCAGCCGGTAAAGTGCGGACAACACCTGTCACGTGTCTTCGTATCTGAGTAATCATTGGCTGAATGTTAATGAATTCAAAGTATATGCAGAACGAATATGGCACACCAGGTACAGGTGCAAAGACAAATTAAACCAGCGAATTCTCCCATTTGTGGAGTGCACGCATTTGCAAATGTAAATCACAGACGTGTGTCTATTCGACAAACAGAGCCATTAAACTTGCAGCTCAGTCAAGACGGACAGATTCAGTAAGAAAACATAAGTTGTCCTTGAGCTTGCAAATTCATGTTCACTCGGTTATTGGCAGAGAGTTTCTTCTCTCGAATGCGTCCAAAGATTACTTACGTGTATCACGTGACACTCTTTTAAAATTTAAAAATATATTCAAGAAGACTTGTATTTTATTAAAATTTATCATCTCATCTTTGTCCAGCTGTGTAAAACTGTATAGGGACATCTCATCTTTGTCCAGCTGTGTAAAACTGTTTATGGGTATATCTTTGTCCAGCTGTGTAAAACTGTATATGGGTATATCTTTGTCCAGCTGTGTAAAACTGTATATGGATATATCTTTGTCCAGCTGTGTAAAACTGTATATGGATATATCTTAGTCCAGCTGTGTAAAACTGTATATGGGTATATCTTTGTCCAGCTGTGTAAAACTGTATATGGGTATATCTTTGTCCAGCTGTGTAAAACTGTATATGGATATATCTTTGTCCAGCTGTGTAAAACTGTATATGGATATATCTTTGTCCAGCTGTGTAAAACTGTATATGGATATATCTTTGTCCAGCTGTGTAAAACTGTATATGGACATATCTTTGTCCAGCTGTGTAAAACTGTATATGGACATATCTTTGCCCAGCTGTGTAAAACTGTATATGGACATATCTTTGCCCAGCTGTGTAAAACTGTATATGTACATATCTTTGCCCAGCTGTGTAAAACTGTATATGGACATATCTTTGTCAAGCTGTGTAAAACTGTATATGGACATATCTTTGCCCAGCTGTGTAAAACTGTATATGGACAAATCTTTGCCCAGCTGTGTAAAACTGTATATGGACATATCTTTGCTCAGCTGTGTAAAACTGTATATGGACATATCTTTGCCCAGCTGTGTAAAACTGTATATGGACATAGCTTCTATTTTGTTGTTGTGTGTGTGAGTGTATATCTTAATATAACTGTGTTGTCCATAAATGACATTTGACAAAAGTTAGTGCAGTCCCTTACCCAATACAACTCCGCTTTGGTCGAGTTAACAGGAAATATGAACATCCCTGGACTTCTTTTTGCAGTTGTGCTGAAAAAAGGGTGTGGAGTGTGTGTGTGTGTGTGTGTGTATGTGAGAGAGAGAGAGAGAGAGAGAGAGAGAGAGAGAGAGAGAGAGAAATACTGACTTGCCTTCCCGTTTTGAAATGGGAGTTGAGTTATGTGTTCATCACATTTAAATTCTAGCAGCCTCTGATTGTTCTCAAAAAGGGTCAATTACTCTTCGCAGACACCTCAGTGGGTGGTTGGCACGTTATGTTTTAAGCAAGTCAATATGAACATTAAATAGGCTCTCTGTGGATTCTTTCTACTGTCGGTCGCGTGAAACAAGTGCATTCAAAAAAAAAAAAAGGGGGGAACCAATGGGCAACGCTGAGTGGAATTTACGCTTTTGGGTAAACTGCAATAGGTGGATATAACGTGGTCACGTGGGAATGATCAAATCAGTTTGATTTGTCCATGTGACTCTGATTTGGAATGTTTTATTTGCCTCTTTCTTCTGCGTGACTGGAAAGCGGGTGATGGGTAAAACAGAAGAAAGACGATCAGCGATAACCAGTTGAAAAGATTTAGGTAATTATAGGGTTTGAATAGATAAAGAGATAACGTATGAGAGAAACGATGATTATAGAAGCAAGAAAAGCTAAATGCCACAGAGAATAGAACAAAAAATGGAAAGCAAGTGAGACATCTTTTCGTATCTTGATTTTGGTATCATTCTCTGTTCCTCCTTAGTCTATCTGAGCAATAATATAGACAAAGAAGGGAGGACAGAGAATGATACAAAATAAGGATACAAAAAGAAAGAGGAGCCTTTGTTGTGCTAGGAAACATATGAAAACCCAAAGAAATTAGGTTAAATACAAAAATAAAAATTTTCAACTCCAATGTTAAATCAGTCCTATTATATGGCTGTGATTACATGGAGAACAAGAAAAATAACAATCACGAAGATACAGACCTTCATTAATGGATGCGTGCGCCGAATAAAGGGATGGAAATGGCAGGACACAATCACTAACGTAGAATTATGTTAAAGTTTCAGTAAAATAACTGAGGACAAATAGATATACCGAAGACGATGGCGTTGGGTAGGATATACACAGCGAAAGCAAATTCAGAGTATTACACGACAGGACCTTTTGGGGAATCCCCATGAGAAGAAATAAAGAGGACGATCAAAACTATTATTGGAGAAGACAAATGGAAGGAAAGACGAAGATGATGGGGAAGACAAGCGACGATCTTAAAAGATAGGCAAGAAACAGAACGGCTTGGAAAGTGTTTTTTGAAGACCTATGTTCCACAGCGAGCTGAAAGGAGGAAGAGAAGAGAAATATTTATTACTTATCGTTAAGAAATGAACCCAGAACAAAGAAAGAACATATGGCCCTCTAAAATAAACAAACAAAAAAAAAAAAACTTTCACAAATGGTAATTGGCAAAACAAAGAGAAAGTCCGCAATAAACTTGTTAATAAATAAACGGACGGTGACCATAAAGAAATGAAAAGTGGACCACATTTGGCACACCGTGAGAGAACATGACAAATATGGTACATCGATCAATATGAGAACTGTAGTGTAGAAACATAGGAGGTTCGACAAACTGAAGAATGTGCTAACATCTAAACAAATAAGAAGCGAGGTGGGAGTGAGAATTGTCGAGTGTTATATTTGTTTATGATGGAGAGGGACGACAACTCAAAAGAGCAGATAGAAGACAGAACAGAGGCACTTGAAATGTGAATATATAGGAGGACATATCGTTTTGAGAGGAATGGAAATAAATAAGGTAGTTTCAGAAATGGTAGAAATGAGACGAGGAATAATGAAAGAAGTGAAACAAATTGTGAGAGTGGATAGAGAGAGAAATGATGGCATGCTGTCAGTAGCATGAAGAGATTCACAATAACCACCTGTGATAACAATTACAAAGATTGATAATGTTAGAGATTTATGACCACATATCGTCAGTGCCGACCACAATAACATAACACTGTGACGTCAGATAGATACCCAATGCGGGTGCGAGCGTATGTCGATTGCAGAAGTACGAAGACGACCGTGAGGCATTTACTTCAGATGGACTATTTTGAACTTACAAACAGGTAAAGATGAGTCAATGACAGATATTCAAGTGAATGAAGCCAACAAAGATGTAAACAGAAAAAATAAAAATCTGACAGTATATTTCGCGTAATATTTATTTTAAGATGAGCGTGAAAGTAAATTGATACTTTTTGGTACCAACCATAATGATGGCTTTAACTGCACACTGCAACCCGTTGATTTATGCCGTGAATATTATTTAAGTATTAGCAACGATTTTTAAAATGTATTTTTATTCTTAAGTATTTAAAGATGAAAAAACAAGGTAGCCAAGGTCCGGGTATTTATTATCTCAGAGCTTGTGGTCTACATCTCCGGAGACACATGGGTATTTCAGAAAGCTTCTCATCGCAAACTAAGATATCAACGGATTAAGCCACTGTGGGTGGAGCTCGTGGTTAACTTTAATTTTAGGTGAGGAAGAGTTGCGCGCTTCATCAGCTTGGCTCTTTCGTCCTGATCCGTTGAAACCAGAGGCAAGACAAAATCGAAACCACTGGAGTCTAGTATTTGTACAGTATCTTTTTTTAATGAGTGGGGCATGTCCTTCAGAGTTGTTATGGATGAGGTACAATAGGGGGTAGGAAGTTAAGTGACCTACCTGGATTTCTACCTAACACAATACACCTGGGGTTTAACGAACAAACCATTTTTTTTTTTTAAGAAAGAACACTTTAGAATGAAGACCTACATAATTATTGTGGAAACTTTGAAGATCCATCTGAACTATTTCAAGTCAAGCAAATCAGATAAGGAAACTCTGCATACACAGCTTAACAAGAAGAGACAATCATCAAAAGTGGCCTGTTAATGTGTAACATATATCGATGCCGTGCAAACAATCACAAAACTTGCGCATTACTAATTAACTGATTTATATTTTTAATTTGAAATTGTCGCTTTAACGATATCGTGTTAAGCGATGGGACCAGATAAATTAACACAGGATCACAGTTCGGAAACCTCTGTAAAGATACGTGGACACAGGATTACAGTTTGGAAACCACTGTAAATATAAATGAACACAGGACCACAGTTTGGAAACCTATGAAAAAATAAATTAACACAGGATCACAGTTTGGAAACCACTGTAAATATAAATGAACACAGGACCACAGTTTGAAAACTTCTGTCAAGATAAATGAACGCAGGATCACAATTTGGAAATCTCTATAACAATATATTGTGCGTAACCGCTGCTCATATTTACCATCATTGTTTTGTGTGGAGGCGTAGAGAATATAAACTGCACTGAGTGGTACCGCAGTCCTCGTAGGCGTGGCACTTAGGTTGGTGCATTACGATAGTTATCGTCTGCATTATCACAGATCATATGCAATAAAACATCAAGGACCGGGCCAAAGTTTCATGGAAAAGTTTTTCTACCTCGCACCGAATGAGCGTAATTAGCGACACGTTGGATCACTTACGACACATATTTCAGTTAAGAAAATGGAAACATAATACAAACCCGAACATCAGAGATTCGTTTGTCTGATCAGACTGTTTTTCTAGTAGAGATAACTCTGACAACAAACATATGCCGACTTGCAAAATGAGTTACAGAAAACCAAAGGCAAGTAAAAAAGTTCAGAAAAATTGCGTGCAGACGACGCATGACGTTCTGGATTGTATAGTGCATGGATAAGATGGATTCCAATCATCAAATCTCGCAAATCTGATAAAAGAATCAAGATTCAAAAACTAGAATCGTCGCGCTCCTTGCATCACTCAAACATTTCGAATACTAAACTTTAAAAAAAAAAAGGAAAAAAAAAACTGTTACAACTTTAGGACAGATTAATTTCAACTCTACAGACTACCATTTGAAGTGTCCACTAACATTAAAAAAAACTGTTACAACTTTAGGACAGATTAATTTCAACTCTACAGACTACCATTTGAAGTGTCCACTAACATTAAAAAAAAACTGTTACAACTTTAGGACAGTTTAATTTCAACTCTACAGACTACCATTTGAAGTGTCCACTAACATTTAAAAAATCTGTTACAACTTTAGGACAGATTAATTTCAACTCTACAGACTACCATTTGAGGCGTTCACTAACATTTAAAAAAAAAAAAAAAAAAAAAAAAACGTAGAATATGCCAAATTCGGTGCTGAATGGTTACAGAAATATTTGCTGTTTCTCAAGTTATGTTGAGAACAGGCGAAATCAGCCTCGAGACTTAGAAGTTTTAGTCAGTTCTTCATTTACTAAATGTAGATTTCATGCGTATCAGAATAGAGCAGGACAAAGAGTCCAGTTCACATTTCTCTTGAAATTACCTGTCAACCGCTTTCTCACTTGTTTTGACTGACAAATGTTTTGGAGCTTTTGTTCCAACGAAGAAACATGTCAAAAATGTGAAACATTACTCAAATATTGTTGTTATTCAATGTTACTGCGGAAATAGTAATGCATCACCTACACAGTTTTAATTTTTAATTATGTTCTGCGCCATCTTATTTCTTCTACCTTTCAGCTCCCTGTGGAGCATAGGTCCTCGACAAACACTTTCCAAGTCGTTCTGTTTCTTGCCATTCTTTTAAGATCATCCCATGTCTTCCCATCATCTTCATCACTACTTCTATCTGTCTTCTCCAAGAATTCATTGGTCTTTCTCTTTGTCTTTTCACCTGGGGATTCCAGATGTTCTGCACTTACTAAACGTAAATTCCGTTTCTATCTCGTTAATAAATATGGTTAACATTTTGAAAACTGTATTTTGTCATTTGTTTTTCATTAAACACAGATTTAGATTCACTTTGAAGTTAGATCAGGTGTAAGACAGGAGTGCATACTATCCCCCTACTGTTTATTACATACATGGACTATATATGCAAGCTAGTCAACCCATCAGAGACAGAGGAGATCAACGAGCTTTTATTTGCAGACAATCAGGCACTAATACATGAAACAATAGAAGACCTACAAGAACACTTAAACAAACTCAACACCTCAGGCACACAATACAACATGAAAATCAACATCAACAAAACAGAAGTCATGAAGGTCGCCAAAAAAAAACAGAGCATCAACATAACTATAGAAGGCAGGCAACTAAAACAAGTAGAGGAATTCAAATACCTAGAAAGTCTAATGACAAACGATAATTCTCAAACAGCAGAGATAGAATCAAGAGGCAACAAGGCTTGTCAAATCATAGGACAGTTATCGCCACTATTGTCCAACAAGGAAACAACTCTGGAGACAAAACGAGCACTATACAATATAATCTTCATCCCAACGTTGTGCTACCAATGCAAGAACTGGACCCTAGATGCAAGAACAATAAGAAAAATAACCTCTACAGAGATGAAATGTGTTAGACGAATGACAGGAAACAGTCTGAGAGATAAGATCAGAAAGGAAGAACTGAGAAAACAGCTAGGAATAGCCCCGGCCATAGAATATATAAGGAAACAGGAGATAAAATGGTTTGGCCACGTGACAAGGCAGAAAGAACAAAACACCAGACAACGAGCCTTCAACAAACGTTGTGAGAACACCAGACCCAAGGGTCGACTGCGAAAAAGATGGGTCGATGGAATATTAGAAGCACTAGGAAACATAACAGCAGCAGAGGCGAACAGGAGAGCAAAAGACCGCAAATTATATCTCCCCTCGACGCTGAAAGGCAGATGAGGAAGGAAAGAAGAAGAAGAAGACAAATTTAAATTTGCTTCAATTAGAAACTAGTAATCTTAAGAAGAAATCTTCCATCCCCTGTTCTCTTATTAAAATTATTATGAGGAGAACTCGAGATTCTGAACATTTCAGGGATTCGAAAACCTTGTTGGATTTGGATTAAAGACAATTTAGGATTTTTCCCTTCTCTAGTAGGGTGCAGTATACAGCGCAATGGAGTTTGTTTTCATACGAACGCAGAAGAAATTTATTGCATTCATTCTTCTTCTTTCAGCGATCAACTATTGCTGTGCAGTTATACATTTAGATCAGCTTGGATCACGAGCAAGACGGTATTTGAGGTCATCACCGGTTCCCCATAGCTTTTCATGTAGGGTTGGTTCTGAAGGCCATATTTGTGTTCTTAGAGTGTTGCAGTCCTGTGGTATATGCTCTGGCTAGCTGCGCTGTCGTTGAGGACGGAACAACTAATGGATCTGGCGGACATCATCAATGCCCTCCGAGATGTGGGAAGAGCACAGGACATCGACCACCACAAATCCACGTCACTCCTTCACATGAAAGAGATGGGATTTAAGATTGGCATAGCCAGAAATTGCAGACAAAAAAAGGAAAAATGCTAACAGACAATAAGGATATTATAGATAGATGGCAGGGATATATAACAGAACTATTTCAGGATCAAAGGGACAAGAAACCAGTTATAACATTTTTGTACATCAGTCTATAAAATCTTAAAATCTGAGGTGGAAAAAGCTATAAAAACAATGAAAAAGTGAAAAGCAGCAGGACCTGACAGCATACAGATAGAGGTGATACTGGAACTAGAAGATTTTGGCATTGAAGTTATTACAGACATATGCAACGACATATACCACACATGATACATACCAAATGAACTAAAAACATCAACTTTCATTGCATTGCCTAAAAAAGAATGGTGCAGTTGAATGCAGTGACTTTAGAACAATAAGCCTACTGAGCCATGTTACAAAAATCTTGCTAAAAGTTATACAAGGAAGGATTCAGAATAAAATCAATACTGAATTAGATGAGCAGCAATTTGGATTTAGGAAAAATAGCGGGACAAAAGAAGCCATGTTCTGCATGAGAACATTAATCGAAAATACACAGAAGTAAACAAACCAATATACGCCTGCTTCATAGACTACACCAAAGCTTTTGATAGAGTACACCACAAACAACTTATAGAATGCCTAAAAGAGATACATCTAGATGACATGGACATACGACTAATATATAATCTATACTGGGAGCAAACAGCAATAATAAAATATCACAAAGAGAACTCTACACCCATTGATATAAAAAGAGGAGTGAGACAGGGATGCATCCTATCACCAACCAAGCTTGTTAAATCTATCAATCTATACACTGAGCAATTTTTTTAAAACATCACAGAGATGCTAGGCCTACAAATTAATGGAAAGATAATCAATAACCTAAGACATGCTGACGATACTGTACTACTAGCAGAAAATCCTAAAGACCTACAACAATTACTTAATGAAATAAACATGACAAGCAAAAAATATGGACTAGATATGAATATCAAAAAGATTAAAACTCAAAGAAGATACTCAAAACCCACAAGTGGATATCAAAATAGAAGGAATAGACCTGGAGACAGTTCAGAACTACAACTACCTTGGACATACTATAACAGTGATGGAAAATGTACAACTAAAATAAACAAAAGAATAGGAATGGCAAAAAGTAATTTTAATGTCATGAGGAACATACTAACATCAAAACAAATAACACCAGGGCTAAAACTAAGAATAGCAAAATGTTACATCTTCTCAATATTCCTATATGGTGCAGAAACGTGGACATTAGACAAGAAAACAGAACAGAGAATTGAAGCCTTTGAAATGTGGATATATAGAAGAATAGGTAGAATTGGATGGAAGGAAAAGACAACAAACGATGAAGTCTTAAAACAACTAAAAATGAAAAGAGAACTACGAAGCACAATTCAAACAAGACAAATGCGATTTTTGGGCCATGTTAAAAGACACAACAGCCTACTAAAAGTAATAATGGAGGGGAAAATACAAGGTAAAAGACGCAGAGGCAGACCAAAACTAACATGGACGAGTAACATCAAAAGATGGACAAATCAGTCTATGACAACCTTCACCATCAAAGCAAGAGACAGAGCAGAATGGCGCTCCATGGTAGCCAACCTTCGTTGCGGAGAAGGCACTCGATGATGATAATAGGCAGAAATGAGAAACTTAATGGCCGTGTAAGAAGACTTATCAACCAACATAGAACTGGAGTCGTCAGTCGCTGGACACTGCGGGACTTGCTGAGGAGGGGATCTGAGCACCTATGGACATGTTCGTGTAAAGTCACTGGATCCTATCTTGTGTAGATGTTCTCTGTCGTCACAATAACCTGTTCTGATTCTCAAAATCTTGGTCTGCTCATGTTTACTACGTTTGTTTAGGCTGTGTAGAAGTATTCAATGTACTAGATGTAGCACACGAGCGTGGAACCAGCTATATTCCTTTACGTTGAGCTGCCACCGAATGTTACTAAATGTGTAGTATAACAAGGCCACGACCATATTGCCGCTGTTGTGCTCCGCAAAAACAACTTGAGCGCTGATATTGACTTCGATGAAGAATTGACAATCGAAATTTGTGGAAACTCATGGATGCACAGTAACGGATAAAGACGAGTCGAAAAGAATTATGAAACTGATATTATAAAGATTCTTCTTCTTTTTTTCTTCTTTTTCTTTCTTTCCTCATTTGCCTTTCAGCGTCGACGGGAGATATAATTTGCGGTCTCATGCTCTTTTGTTCGCCTCTGCTGCTATTATGTTTCCTAGTGTTTCCAATATTCCGTCGATCCATACTTTTTGTGGTCGGCCTTTGGGTCTGGTGTTCTCGCAACGTTTATTAAAGGCTCGTTGTGTTGTGTTTTGATCATTCTGCCTTGATATATGGCCAAACCATTTTATCTGTAGTTTTATATATATATATTATATATATATATATATATATATCTATATATATATATACTTTATGGCGGGAGTTATTCTAGTTTGTTTTTTTTTTTTTTATACAAGATGATTACGAAGACGAGTGTGGTGATGATTATGATGATGATAGTGATGATAAAGCGATTATGAAAATAAAAATATATATTATCATCGATGAGTAATTCCCCTTCAAGGTAAAGTATGTAGCTTGAGAAAATTTGGGGGCAAATATTGTATCTTCATTGTCTAAAAGGGCCTGAGCAATCATGACAACACGAACTCGTGTGAAGTGGGGACAAGTAAAGCGAGGCAGAAACGAGTGCTAGGTTTCGGGTTGACGCGACACCAAGTATGCAAGATAAATATGGAGGACTTCATACGAGGGTTCCAAAACCGAGAGATTAGCATACTCTCGTCAGGTCACAGTCATGTGACTGACTGGATGATACATAGATACACTTCTAAAAGTATCATTAATTTACAAGCAAATGATTCAACCTTTCTTCTTTCCTTTTTCTTCACCGCTTCTGTGTTTTATCTGGTTTTCTTCTTCTTTGTTCCTTCCTCGTTTGCCTTAGACCTGTGATCTTTTGCTTCCAACAGACTTTTTTCATGTTACACAAATCTCAAATTATTTCTCACATAGGTTCTAGAGAATTAACTTTTGAAAGGACGGCTACTTATAATCTATACCTAACTCTCTTTAACAATTAAATCTGTTACGTTAGATAGGTAATAACAATGATTCGGTCTGACGACATCCCGGGCAGACTCATGGGTAATTATGTAATTAATGCATTATGGGTGAAATTATGCCACGAAAAGCTGCTGTAATTGGAAACTGTAAATGTATCCCCATAGCATTACTGCCGCTAGTGGCAGTGGAGTTTTAGGGCCTCCGCTTATCCTGGGAACACCCAATAGGGAAGCGCATTCAATGCTCTCTCCGAGACAACTTTTCTTTCTACCGTGAGAAGTGTCAGGTACACATTTTCACATCCACCAGAGTCGATCAGGGACCGAGTTCCCAACCTTGGTATTCTGCCAGAAAAGCAATTCCCCAAGACTTCGCTAATCCGACACTCTAAACAGTTGAATGACTAAGAGGAAGCACTGGCCGTCACCGCCCCCAAACAGACACACACAATACAATTTGGAATAACTCAACCTGGACAGGTAAAAACATCATCCCCCCCTTCCAGTGGCATTGATCGTTCCTCTCTCTTCCCAAGAGCAACTCATTACTACCATCACCAATATTAGACTCGACGACATTCTCGAACGCTGGCTTTTCTATAGCTCGTTCACAAATTTGTACCCACAGAGTTTGATCAGTTATCTCGGAAACTGTTTGATGAATTTCTGCAATTCTTTTTCATGAAATCTTATTTTTTTCACCGACCTTCAGATTTTATAACATTTAAGTACAAATGTAGTCTGAATTTTGCACAAATCGGTTTTTGTTATATAATTTTAGGAAATATAAAACCGCGTGCTCTAAACATTAGATTTTACTGTAAATGATGTTAATTTTCTAACAATGCAAGCCAAAGGCATATCAGTATTACACTGAATAGGGCAACATTTTTCATTTGATTTTATATATTCGTCATAGAGATGGGTAAACTTCCTTGCTTGACCGTCGCATCTGCAGAGTCAAAGTTCTGTCCTATCTATCGACTGAAAGACTGTCTATATTTTGAGCTGCCCGTGTTCTGTTTTCTGGTTTTTAAAATATCGTAATATATAAAATAAAAATAAAAAATAATAATAATAATAATAATAATAATAATAATAACAATAACAATAATAACAGACAGCTTAAGAGAATGGCTTGGCAGAAGGTCAACAACAGAAATGATAAATAGTTGCCGAGATTTAAGGTTGTGGAGAGACATGATCACCTACGCCAGTAGGCCCGGGACTTGATGATGATGATGATGATGATGATGAGTATAACCGACCCTTTTTAGATTCTTTGTAAAAATATTCCTAAATGCATGTCAGTAGGGCAAAAAATCAGACTGAAGGTCGGTGAAAAAATAAGTTTTCACGAAAAAGAATTACAGAAATTCATGAAACGGTTTCCGAGATAATTAATCAACTCTGTGGGCACGAATTTGTGAACGAACTATAGTAACACAATCTCAGTACAGCAAGCGTCCACGGGGGCACTTCCAAGATGATTGTTTTTTTTTTTTTAACTGCTTAATTGTCACAGCTGCTAATCAAGTCGAGCCTGACTTTCGGCTCCAAGATTCTTACAATTTTCTCACACAAAGAAAAGCCTAAATCACTACTGAACAAACAACCGTGTGAGTTGTGCATGTGTTGTTGTTATTATTATTATTATTATTATTATTATTAATATTATTGCTATTATTATTATTTTAAATATCAATACAGTTGAGTTATCTTGTTTATGGGTTCTACAGATGAGTTCACTAACCACTTCACTTCCTGGACTTTCTTAATTGATAAACTGAAGAGAAAAATAAACTTTAAATTAAAAGCATTAATATGAAACAAACCCAGCGAGAGAAAAAAAAGAAATCTATTTACATAATTCGATACTTCAATGTTTCCTTATTTCAATATGGTCTTTTTGAAAAGTTTCACTCGGCGTTTCCTCTAAGATAACGAGTTAATTTGACACGCGGTGTAGGCAGACATGTCTAGACAGTTTGTTAACGGTTCCACTCCCTGATATGTATGGTTGGGATAACGGGGTAGAGGTGGATGTTCTTTAATGAGATCAGGACAAGGCGTGATTGTGAATAGACTAGTGCTTTCTTCTCATTAAACGCGTCGATCTCCATCAAACTGAGCAAACGTGAGGATGAATATGATCATGCGAACAATGTATACTTCTGAATGCGGCAAAGAATAGTGATCAAAACAATTGGTAATGTAGTAGGTCATGGGAAACCGTGTAGTGAAGTATAGCTCAATGGTGGGAGGAGGGATATATAAGTGGTAGGAGGTATATATAAGTGGGAGGAGGTATATATAAGTGGGAGGAGGAATATATAAGTGGGAGGAGGAATATATAAGTGGTAGGAGGTATATATAAGTGGGAGGAGGTATATATAAGTGGGAGGAGGTATATATAAGTGGGAGGAGGTATATATAAGTGGGAGGAGGAATATATAAGTGGTAGGAGGTATATATAAGTGGGAGGAGGAATATATAAGTGGGAGGAGGTATATATAAGTGGGAGGAGGAATATATAAGTGGGAGGAGGAATATATAACTGGGAGGAGGAATATATAACTGGGAGGAGGTATATATAAGTGGGAGGAGGAATATATAGTGGGAGGAGGAATATATAAGTGGTAGGAGGTATATACAAGTGGGAGGAGGTATATATAAGTGGGAGGAGGTATATATAAGTGGGAGGAGGTATATATAAGTGGGAGGAGGAATATATAAGTGGTAGGAGGTATATATAAGTGGGAGGAGGAATATATAAGTGGGAGGAGGTATATATAAGTGGGAGGAGGAATATATAAGTGGGAGGAGGAATATATAACTGGGAGGAGGAATATATAACTGGGAGGAGGAATGTATAAGTGGGAGGAGGAATATGTAAGTGGGAGGAGGTATATATAAGTGGGAGGAGGAATATATAAGTGGGAGGAGGAATATATAAGTGGGAGGAGGAATATATAAGTGGGAGGAGGAATATATAAGTGGGAGGAGGAATATATAAGTGGGAGAAGGAATATATAAGTGGGAGGAGGAATATATAGTGGGAGAAGGAATATATAAGTGGGAGGAGGTATGTATAAGTGGGAGGAGGTATGTATAAGTGGGAGGAGGAATATAAGTGGGAGGAGGAATATATAAGTGGGAGGAGGTATGTATAAGTGGGAGGAGGTATGTATAAGTGGGAGGAGGTATGTATAAGTGGGAGGAGGAATATATAAGTGGGAGAAGGAATATATAAGTGGGAGGAGGTATGTATAAGTGGGAGGAGGAATATATAAGTGGGAGGAGGAATATATAAGTGGGAGGATGTATATATAAGTAGGAGGAGGAATATAAGTAAGTGGGAGATGGAATATATAAGTGGAGGAGGTATATGTAAGTAGGAGGAGGAATATATAAGTGGGAAAAGGTATGTATAAGTGGGAGGAGGAATATATAAGTGGGAGGAGGAATATATAAGTGGGAGGATGTATATATAAGTAGGAGGAGGAATATATAAGTGGGAGATGGAATATATAAGTGGGAGGAGGTATATGTAAGTAGGAGGAGGAATATATAAGTGGGAGATGGAATATATAAGTGGGAGGAGGTATATATATAAGTGGGAGGATGAATATATAAGTGGGAGAAGGAATATATTATATATAAGTGGGAGGATGAATATATATATATAAGTGGGAGGATGAACATATAAGTGGGAGGAGGGATATATATAAGTGGGAGGATTAATATGTAAGTGGGAGAAGGAATATATAAGTGGGAGGAGGAATATATAAGTGGGAGGAGGAATATATAAGTGGGAGAAGGAATATATATAAGTGGGAGAAGGAATATATATAAGTGGGAGGATGAATATATAAGTGGGAGAAGGAATATATAAGTGGGAGGAGGAATATATAAGTGGGAGGAGGAATATATAACTGGGAGGAGGAATATGTAAGTGGGAGGAGGTATATATAAGTGGGAAGAGGGATATATAAGTGGGAAGAGGGATATATAAGTGGGTAGAGGGATATATAAGTGGGAGGAGGAATATATAAGTGGGAGGAGGGCGAGGAAGGCGTAATGCCATTGTAGGTCACCAGCACAGGGTTGTCACAAAACGGAGGATCTGAGCAACGAGAAAGTTGTGAGCCAGGAGATGGATGTGAGCCAGGAGATGGTTGTGAGCCAGGAGATGGTTGTGAGCCAGGAGATGGATGTGAGCCAGGAGATGGATGTGAGCTAGGAGATGGTTGTGAGCCAGGAGATGGATGTGAGCTAGGAGATGGTTGTGAGCCAGGAGATGGATGTGAGCCAGGAGATGGATGTGAGCCAGGAGATGGTTGTGAGCTAGGAGATGGATGTGAGCCAGGAGATGGTTGTGAGCCAGGAGATGGATGTGAGCCAGGAGATGGATGTGAGCCAGGAGATGGTTGTGAGCCAGGAGATGGATGTGAGCCAGGAGATGGATGTGAGCCAGGAGATGGTTGTGAGCCAGGAGATGGATGTGAGCCAGGAGATGGATGTGAGCCAGGAGATGGTTGTGAGCCAGGAGATGGTTGTGAGCCAGGAGATGGATATGAGCCAGGAGATGGATGTGAGCCAGGAGATGGTTGTGAGCCAGGAGATGGTTGTGAGCCAGGAGATGGATGTGAGCCAGGAGATGGATGTGAGCCAGGAGATGGTTGTGAGCCAGGAGATGTATGTGAGCCAGGAGATGGATGTGAGCCAGGAGATGGATGTGAGCCAGGAGATGGATGTGAGCTAGGAGATGGATGTGAGCCAGGAGATGGATGTGAGCTAGGAGATGGATGTGAGCCAGGAGATGGTTGTGAGCTAGGAGATGGTTGTGAGCCAGGAGATGGATGTGAGCCAGGAGATGGTTGTGAGCCAGGAGATTGATGTGAGCCAGGAGATTGATGTGAGCCAGGAGATGGATGTGAGCCAGGAGATGGATGTGAGCTAGGAGATGGATGTGAGCCAGGAGATGGATGTGAGCTAGGAGATGGTTGTGAGCTAGGAGATGGATGTGAGCTAGGAGATGGTTGTGAGCTAGGAGATGGATGTGAGCTAGGAGATGGTTGTGAGCCATGTGCACATCAATGAACATTTTGTTCTCTCTCCTTCCACCCCGTTTTACTTTTACTATCTTTACCCACCTCATTAACTCCAATTCAGCCATTAATTTACCAACCTCATTAACTCCATTCAGCCATCAATTTACCCACCTCATTAACTCCATTCAGCCATTAATTTACCAACCGCATTAACTCCATTCAGCCATTAATTTACCAACCGCATTAACTCCATTCAGCCATCAATTTACCCACATCATTAACTCAATTCAACCATCAATTTACCCACTTCATTAACTCCATTCAGCCATCAATTTACCCACTTCATTAACTCCATTCAGCCATCAATTTACCCACTTCATTAACTCCATTCAGCCATCAATTTACCCACTTCATTAACTCCATTCAGCCATCAATTTACCCACCTCATTAACTCCATTCAGCCATCAATTTACCCACCTCATTAACTCCATTCAGCCATCAATTTACCCACTTCATTAACTCCATTCAGCCATCAATTTACCCACTTCATTAACTCCATTCAGCCATCAATTTACCCACTTCATTAACTCCATTCAGCCATCAATTTACCCACCTCATTAACTCCATTCAGCCATCAATTTACCCACCTCATTAACTCCATTCAGCCATCAATTTACCCACTTCATTAACTCTCCATTCAGCCATCAATTTACCCACCTCATTAACTCCATTTAGCCATCAATTTACCCACCTCATTAACTCCATTTAGCCATCAATTTACCCACCACATTACTCCATTTAGCCATCAATTTTACCCACCTCAATAACTCTCAATTCAACCATCAATTTACCCACTTCATTAACTCTCCATTCAGCCATCAATTTACCCATCTGTACTCCATTCAGCCATCAATATACCCATCTGTACTCCATTCAGCCATCAATTTACCCATCTGTACTCCATTTAGCCATCAATTTACCCATCTGTACTCCATTCAGCCATCAATATACCCATCTGTACTCCATTTAGCCATCAATTTACCCATCTGTACTCCATTCAGCCATCAATATACCCATCTGTACTCCATTTAGCAATCAATTTACCCACCCCTTCTACTTCAAATCGACAGATCCACCATAAACTTGCCAATTTAGTGGTTATGTCAACTTTTTAGCGAGGCCAAGACCCTTCAACCTCAGACTGTCTTCTAGGTAATATTGTACACCAACTGCTGTCAAGAATGATGGAGACAAATAATAATAGTAATAAATAAATATTATTAAATAGAAAGATCCTGCTTCGGACCATATATTGTTCTTTGATTTTTTCTGTTGTTTATTTTGTTATTTTTTTCGAGTGCTAACACATACCTTTTTTTTCTATTATTCCCTCGTCAAGAATGATAGTGGGAACTATTTTTCATTGAGTTCGTTATCGGCCTATAAAAATCATGCGCGCCCCACCTGTATTACCGATTTCTCAAGAGGGTGTAAGAAACATCGTGGATACATGTCGCCACATACACAACATAAACAAGCAAGCACAATTTCTACAGTTATGCCGTCGCCTCCAGCCGGCAAGCAATCACCCAGGACGTCGCCCCCATCACACAACACAACCGTGCGAGTCAACTCTCGTGGGGTCACCTCAGGTTAACCTCCACTGCGCCTCGTTTTTCGTGTCCTGACACCCAGGACAGTAGGGGGGGGGGGGGGGAAATATTGCAGAAAGCTACCGATGCACGTTTCTAAACCTCGCCAAACAAGAGTAATCTGCCTGTCATGACATGTCCCGACCCACAATGCCTCTGATTTCGTGTTGGGCTGTGACTTCCTGTGTGATCGGCCCCAGCTGCCACGTGTTTGTTGCCCAAACATGGACGGCCGAGCACGTGCACGCAGAATTCTAAAGGAGTGATGGAATCAAAGGATGAGTCAATGCAGACACATAGGTGGCGGAGTTAGCACAAGATAAGCCTGAAGTTGACTCGAAATGTCTCAGTTGTTCTCTCTCTTTTTTCTCTCTCTCTCTCTCTCCTTCCTCTTTTATTTATTCGTTTGTACAACAATCCCAATCAATCTCTATCATTTTCGTTCTCTATCTCTCAATAATTTTATCAATCCATGCATCAGCAATCAATCGGATTCATCAATCAGTCAGGTGCATCCATCAATCAATCCATCTGTCTTTCCATAAAATACACAAAACTGTTCCCCTTTGAACATTTCGTAAATCACGACTTCATTTAAATTATTACAAAAGACAAGCTGGTAAAAAATTGTGGAGGCAGAAATGGAAATTGTGGGCCAGACTTGGGGTACGGTGATATCATATAAGAATGCATTGGAATGGTTTAGTTATTTCCCACAAGACGTGTCCACTACTAGCTGCTTCATAGTTCGTAGACAAAGAGAAAGCGAACTTCAATATTTTTATCCATATCTTTTTCTTCTGAATATTTATACACTATTACCCATGTCTTTTTCTTCTGAATATTTATACACTATTACCCATATCTTTATCTTCTGAATATTTATACACTATTACCCATATCTTTATCTTCTGAATATTTATACACTATTACCCATATCTTTCTCTTCTGAATATTTATACACTATTACCCATATCTTCCCCTTCTGAATATTTATACACTATTATCCAAATCTTCCTCTTATGAATATTTATACACTATTACCCATGTCTTTCTCTTCTAAATATTTATACACTATTATCCAAATCTTCCTCTTATGAATATTTATACACTATTATCCAAATCTTCCTCTTCTGAATATTTATACACTATTACCCATATCTTTATCTTCTAAATATTTATACACTATTACCCATATCTTTATCTTCTGAATATTTATACACTATTATCCAAATCTTCCTCTTCTGAATATTTATACACTATTACCCATATCTTCCCCTTCTGAATATTTATACACTATTATCCAAATCTTCCTCTTATGAATATTTATACACTATTATCCAAATCTTCCTCTTCTGAATATTTATACACTATTATCCAATCTTCCTCTTCTGAATATTTATACACTATTATCCATATCTTCCGCTTCGGAATACTTGTATACTACTATCCATATTTTCAACTTCAGAATACTTGTATACTATTATCCATATTTTCAACTTCGGAATACTTGCACGTGTTTTCCACTTTGTGATTACTTGTATACTATTACCCACGACTTCCACTTCCGAATACTAGTAGGTAATAAGTGCCATTTTTCTGACCTACAATTATATGCAGTCTCCTTAGAGAAGGGACTCTATGAACTGTCTAGGATATGTATGTAGCATATCAAATCTATTTATGCTATTTTCTTTTGGAGCTATGGTTAAATGTCCATGTTTCACGGGCATATAAAAATGCAGATGTTAGAAAGAAGCGCACCAATCTGACTACGGTAAATGATTCACTATTTCTAATTGACGATGCCTTCACAGAACGGCATTGACAAGGAAACGATTCAGCGATTCACTGTCTCTTCCGAAATATCTCCCTCATTTTGTTTCAACCTTCCGATATTTCTCTCTGTCTCCTATCTCTCTCTCTCTCTATCTATATATCTCTCTGTCTCCTATCTCTCTCTCTCTCTCTCTCTCTCTCTCTCTCTCTCTCCAAATAGTCTTCAGAACAATACCAGTCATCCAACATGTTGATCTGGGTTTCATCATGTTATCCAGAACCTTCATCATGGCAATAATTTCCCAACTATTTGAGTTTGTTCATTCAGTCCAAATACCCGCTTGCGATCTTTTCCCATTTTTTCCAATAAACAAAATAATGGAAATGGCAAAAAGCAATTTTAACAACAAGAAAAATATAACTACATCAAAGTAGGTAACATCAGAACTAACATTTCAATTGTAAAATGTTATATCTACCAAACATTCATGTATCGTGCAGAAACATTGCCATTAAATAAGAAAACAAAACAGAGAAATGGAGCCTCTGAAATTTGGATTTATATAAAAACGGGGAAAATTTTGGTGGAAGGAAAAGAAGACAAACAAGGAAGTTCTGAATTAGCTGAAAATGAAAAAAAAGTAACTCAATTTGAAAAAGACAACTGAAACTTTTGGGACATGGCAACAGACACAACACACGATTAAAAGTCATCTTGGGTGGGAAGGTGCAAGGTAGATGAAGCCGAGGCGGACCGTGATTAAAGTGGACTCACAGCATCTAAAGATAAGACAGGTGAATCTATGAAAACGTGCACCATCAAGATACGAGACAGAGTAAAATGGCGCTCGCTGGTAGTAGCCAACCTTCAATGTGAAGAACACACTCAATGAATGAAGTGATCTTTCACTCAACAAATGGATTTGTTCATTCATTCCACGAATTGCCCGCTAGTGATCTTGTTAGACCATGAATAATGTCACAATTTCACTGAACCTAACTTGTCACTTCATAATAAAGTAAAATATGCTATTCTTGTAGTTTATTTGTATCTGCATATTCCCCAAACTTCGCAGGGATGTATGGAGGGAGTAAGAAAATGATAAACTGGTGCAGAATGTGACTGACAAAGGACGTATGCTGTAATTCAACAACCTTACACGAAATATCGTGTACAAACTCGAGGAGGCAAATACCGTGAAAGAGAGTGAGCAGCTGGCGTGTGAAAGGAACGTAAATAAACATACAGCTGTGTGTTTGTGTTGTGCACACAATATTTGGAGGCTGGCTAGCTATGGACTTTAGCATGTCAAAGATAAGACAGTGCAAAGCGGAAACAGCACAGAATGCAAAGACGAAGGGATGGTGTCAATAAAGGGAGAGTGTTTAGTTTTCTGGAAACAGAACTCGGAAGTAAGCGAAATTCTTTGTTCTATGCAACATTCGATAATAACGAGCAATCTATGGATGGACAAATGTTTGAATATGGAAGTCTTGATAATTGCGTGAGGGAGAACAATGACGACTGTAGAGTGAAAAGAGAAAAATTGAAAGATGCAATTCACAAAAAAAAAAAAAAAAAAAAATACAATACAGAAGTAATATTGGTATGTATTTTGATCATTTAATTGTTCACTATATTTGTTTAAAGGCAATTATGATGCATTATAGAATTAAACACTGTTGAACAGACCGTACCTCGTCAAAAAAAAAAAAAGACAAGTCCAAGCAACATCACTAAAGCAATAAAAATATGAGGATAATCATTTGTAATCAAAAACGACTGTTCACATACGTAACTTGCAATAACTGGAGACAGTGAACGTGGGCAAGCCTGATGCTTTACTTTATAGGTAGCAGTTAAGATAAACAACAAGTATAACGAATCTTATGTGACTTGTTGTTAGGGGATGTTGTTTAAAGTAATCCCGTTTTGTTGTTTAAAGTAATCACGTCCTGTTGTTTAAAGTAATCACGTCCTGTTGTTTAAAGTAATCACGTTTTGTTGTTTAAAGTAATCACGTTTTGTTGTTTAAAGTAATCACGTCCTGTTGTTTAAAGTAATCACGTTTGTTGTTTAAAGTAATCACGTTTTGTTGTTTAAAGTAATCACGTTTTGTTGTTTAAAGTAATCACGTTTTGTTGTTTAAAGTAATCACGTCCTGTTGTTTAAAGTAATCACGTCCTGTTGTTTAAAGTAATCACGTCCTGTTGTTTAAAGTAATCACGTTTTGTTGTTTAAAGTAATCACGTTTTGTTGTTTAAAGTAATCACGTCCTGTTGTTTAAAGTAATCACGTCCTGTTGTTTAAAGTAATCACGTCCTGTTGTTTAAAGTAATCACGTCTTGTTGTTTAAAGTAATCACGTTTTGTTGTTTAAAGTAATCACGTTTTGTTGTTTAAAGTAATCACGTCTTGTTGTTTAAAGTAATCACGTCTTGTTGTTTAAAGTAATCACATCTTGTTGTTTAAAGTAATCACGTCCTGTTGTTTAAAGTAATCACGTCCTGTTGTTTAAAGTAATCACGTTTTGTTGTTTAAAGTAATCACGTCCTGTTGTTTAAAGTAATCACGTCTTGTTGTTTAAAGTAATCACGTTTTGTTGTTTAAAGTAATCACGTCTTGTTATTTAAAGTAATCACGTCTTGTTATTTAAAGTAATCACGTCCTGTTGTTTAAAGTAATCACGTTTTTTTTTGTTTAAAGTAATCACGTCTTGTTGTTTAAAGTAATCACGTCTTGTTGTTTAAAGTAATCACGTCATGTTGTTTAAAGTAATCACGTCCTGTTGTTTAAAGTAATCACGTTTTGTTGTTTAAAGTAATCACGTTTTTGTTGTTTAAAGTAATCACGTCTTGTTGTTTAAAGTAATCACGTTTTGTTGTTTAAAGTAATCACGTCCTGTTGTTTAAAGTAATCACGTCCTGTTGTTTAAAGTAATCACGTTTTGTTGTTTAAAGTAATCACGTCTTGTTGTTTAAAGTAATCACGACTTGTTGTTTAAAGTAATCACGTTTTGTTTTTTAAAGTAATCACGTCTTGTTGTTTAAAGTAATCACGTCTTGTTGTTTAAAGTAATCACGTCTTGTTGTTTAAAGTAATCACGTTTTGTTGTTTAAAGTAATCACGTTTTGTTGTTTAAAGTAATCACGTTTTGTTGTCTAAAGTAATCACGTCTTGTTGTCTAAAGTAATCACGTTTTGTTGTTTAAAGTAATCACGTTTTGTTGTTTAAAGTAATCACGTCTTGTTGTTTAAAGTAATCACGTCTTGTTGTTTAAAGTAATCACGTCTTGTTGTTTAAAGTAATCACGTCCTGTTGTTTAAAGTAATCACGTCCTGTTGTTTAAAGTAATCACGTCTTGTTGTTTAAAGTAATCACGTCTTGTTGTTTAAAGTAATCACGTTTTGTTGTTTAAAGTAATCACGTCATGTTGTTTAAAGTAATCACGTCCTGTTGTTTAAAGTAATCACGTCATGTTGTTTAAAGTAATCACGTCATGTTGTTTAAAGTAATCACGTCTTGTTGTTTGAAGTAATCACGTCTTGTTGTTTAAAGTAACCACGTCTTGTTGTTTAAAGTAACCACGTCTTGTTGTTTAAAGTAATCACGTCTTGAGAGGTGTACTCATTTAGTCATCGGGCAAACGCAAGCAAGCAAGCATAAGAGGAAATATTAAAAGCTTGTCTAATCTTTCTCTTGTCTCTGTCCTGGAGATCGCTGTAGAAGATGAAGTTTGTCCATTCTTTTAGTGAAGCGCTACGCTCTGTCTGTTATAGCAGCAAATGCTACCATTGTGAACTCCTCCAGAGTAGAGAGATATCTAACATGTCGCGAGAAGGGGACTAAGGAGACTTGGAATCGTCGCCTATGCATTCGAGTAGGGACATGCACAGAGCGACCTAGTCAACAGAATTTACCGACGCATTTGGGGAAATGTGACAAATGGTGGAGCAGGTATGGGGAGTTCTTTACAGGATGAAGATGGTTTCTAGAATAGAATTAACAGGACGATGATATTGGTTAGAATAAGAGCAAAACACTTACAGAACGTTGAGGTCCTCTTGATCCCTGAATACTCCTTCGTCCACGCGGGAGATCTGGTTGTGGTCCAGCAATAGGGTGTCCAGGGCGGTCAGTTGAGCTAAGGTCGTCTCTGTAATTGCCGTCAGCTTGTTATAGGTCAGATCTCTGAAAAAGGTCAATACAACACACATACGTGAGGCGGAAAGTCGTATTTTATCCCATGTAAAAACGTCAACATGTGAGGCGGAAAGTCGTATTTTATCACATGAGAAACGACAACACAACATGTGAGACAGAAAGTCGTATTTTATTAGATGAGAAATAGCAGCTTTACGATAGTGACTAATAAGATACGACAAAAATGCATTGTTAGACAATTCAGAGCATGGGTAGAGAGTCCGTTAAGAATATGGTACATAAAAATCAGTCAAGAGATTATTGTAAATAGTAACCTCTCTCCCCCTCTCGTGTGTGCGTGCGCGCGCGCGCGCGTTACAGCGTGTATGTGTGTGAAATAACACTGTGTGTATAGAAAGGGTGAAAGAGAAAGCGAGAGGAAGGGTGGGGAGAGAAGAAAGCGACAGGGAGAAATAGAAATCGAAAAATAGGAGAAAAAGCGAGACATGGAGAAATATATCGCAAAATAGGAGAAAAGCGAGGCATGGAGAAATATATCGCAAAATAGGAGAAAAGCGAGACATGGAGAAATATATCGCAAAATAGAGGAAGATGTGTCAATAAGTTGAGAGAAATGATATCCTGCTCATTATTCTCTTCCAGCGTGCAGTTCCTGGCCCGTGAGAACGAGTTCATTTTTCTTTAACGAGGGTTGCCTGTGTGTTGATAACCGGGGATAACTCGCGCTAGCAAATACAACGACAATCCTGCCTACCCTCCCACCTGGCATCGTAGGTAAACTCACTAGTAGTAAGGTCGCGCCTCTACCCTCAAGTTTGGATCCATCTATCCACAACAAGTAAAACGAAGTATAAATTAACTACGTATTAAATAACTATAATTTAAATGGCCCTAGTCTATCTTTATCTCTTTATGTTGTTCATTAGGGCTATCGCCACACATTCATACAATGTCCGTTAGCAAACAGACGCTTTCTAGAAACTCATTAATATTTGAGCTCAGTGTGCAGACTTCAGCACTGGCTAGGGTCCTTTGTTTCTTTTCAATACTGTGAAAAATAAAATGAATTTAATTTGATTTTTTTTTTTCCATTGCTCTGTCAGCGGTATAAAACCTTTTATTTTAGTAAAATTGTTTTTTACGTGTTCAACGTGAACACCACGATACAACTTTTTATCGTCTGTTACGTTTTTTTTTTAATAGGACTAGGTACTCGATCAAACTCCATCCATTCGCCCGTTCGCCCGTCCGTCCGTCCGTCCATCCATCCATCCATCCATCCATCCATCCATCTATCCGTCCGTCAACCCATTCCATGCATCCACCAACCCACCCATCCTTTTCTTGCGCACACAAATGTATCAACAAACATTATTTATTACCGTAGCCAGACACTGAGAGATGTCCCACACTAGCCAAACAGAGCTACATTTAGCACACAACGCTACGACAACACACACACATCAGCTGGTAAAGACAACACCACACACAGAAAAGACAACGTGTTGGTAAAGACCTCAGCGAACGAAAAGAAGGACAAAAAAAGACAAGTTAATGCATACCAAAACAACGTATGCTCGCGCACAGTTTAGCATACGAAACCAATCAAACGATGTTCCTGTCGATGAAGAACTGGCCTGTAGTCTTTTTACCGGGTGGACAAATATCAGCGACAGAGAAAGAGGAGAGGCAAAACAGAAACAGCACAGCTGTTTAGATAGAACCTTGCTGTTGCCCTCTATCTCCCTCTTCTCTCGCTCACATATGGAACCCCTCATTAACGAACCAGACCTGCGTATATCATAACATCATTTCCTTCCCATATTTTATTTTCCTCCGCGGTTTTTATCAGTTCCCTTCAGACGATAGTATGAAACTGTCATGAGTAATTGGGAAGGATAGAAAAGTTATCTTCTTCCTATTTATATCATTCCCTCTTTCTATCCAATCCTTTATACATGTTTTTTTTTTTTCAACTGTAATTTATACTTCCACTTTTCTTATTTCCTTCGTTTTCACCCTGCCACCTCTCACTCTCTATTCCAATTCGCCGCAAGTCTCTCTGTCATTACTGTTACCTTATTATCCTTTCACTTCAGTGTAGCAGTGGTGGTTGGACCACCATTTTCTAATCAGGTGGGCTTGAGTTCCTTCCTCAGCAGGAGGGGTCAACAGTATGTTTATTTATTATTTATTTTTTTCGTTCGCCAGCTTTGACCTCTGACGAAGTCCCTAGAGAATAGGAACTGAATTTTTGCGTGTTAATCCATTTTTCCCTGGCAGCCGTATGCACAGGGGTCTCTCGCCGCACAGGCAGATAACTTCCGACTTCGAAGGTACTCATATTTTTCCGTTAATGAGTAATTGGCGTTTCAAACCGGGCCTCGCTGCTGAGACCAGGGGTGGTTGCCGCAGAGAGAAATCATAAATAAAAATCCCAACCGGTGTAGCCGGGATTTGAACCCACAACCTCTCTGTCTCGAGGCCGGCGTCTTGCCTCGAGACCAACCAGAAGTAAAGATTTATTCTTTTTTTAAATTTAATTGAAATATATTAAAAAAAAATAATAATAATGACTGGGACCCCGTGGTAAAAGAATCAAAATATAAATATAAACTTTACACCCTAAAATCCAGCTACACTCCCATGGTCTGACGAGATGACTGACTGTCCAGTTGGCATTTGATAGCCTTCCATCATAGTGAGCGGACGTATCCTACAAGCTAAGTCTATTTTTATATATAATCATTAGTTTTTACTTATGCTTGTATAGTTCCACGTTTTATCTATCCTCCAACATGTAGCACAACTCTCTCTCTCACTCTCTATCTCTCTCACTCTCACTCTCTCTCTCTCTCACTCTCTCCCTCGTATCACTATCTCATCTCGTATCCCTCTGTCCACTTCTTCTTCAACTTACCAGTCCCTATCATCCTAGATGTAGCAGCATTTATCTGCGCCTCATCGTTTGTTATCGTTCTCTGAAGAAAGCCGTTTATAGGTCAAAACGTTAGTATTATGTTGTGTTCCTTTTTTGTAAAGCTGTAACTATACCTTGTAGGAGCGTATGTTACACCCCACTACTGGCTCCATATTATTGCTTATTTTTTTTTATACTATATAATGTGTACATGTTTTCCTATATTCAGTTGTTGTCTTCATATATCCATCTAAATCACGCGATACTTCTTTCATTTTTTAAATCACCTTGCAAGACTCTCTTTCTCGCCACACGATCGGTATACACAAAACCCAGACAGTGTTGAGGAAAGTAGATTCACTTTCTGACTTGTAGCTGAAGATCTACCTGGGTGTGCCCGAGCAAAATAAACAGATGAAACGAAGACTTCCGTCCACAGCACAGCTTCATGACTCTCCCAACAGGGGAAGTATATGCACGTGTTTTATTTCTATTAACGGCCTGTTTTCTGAGGTGTTAAAAGAGTTTGCCAGGCCTAATACGCAAATTTAGGTTGCTGCACGCCTTGACAGTTTGGAGAACAAGCTGCTGTGATTGACGCATGCTCAGGTAGTTGTGAAGGAGGATAAGGGGACGGTACGTAATACCTTTACACTTCACTTTTCAATAGTCTGACTCCACCCACAATGGCTTGCTTGCGTTCGCCCGATGACTAAAAGTGTATAGTTCTTCATCATCCGCCCTTAAAAGGTCGTTAAGTGAGCGTGTCTGCGTTGTGTTGTGGTTTGCAGTATAACTATGACCTTTCGACCCAACACATCCGACTTCAGCATGACATTTTTTGAGTACCGGGTTGTCTCCCCTCTTCGATCCCTACTCGCTTGGCCACCGCGGAGAGGTGGAGCAGGGTCTGGATGGTTCTGGTTCACCGATCCTGGCGCAAGCCATCAGCTGTGGGTCGCTGACAACTTCCAGCTCAGCTACTGTGAGGCGCGCCTTCGGCTCCCACCCACAATTGATTTCAACTCCAAACTAAGTTGATGTCGACTCATATTATTGCTGTATTATTCAATGAAAATTGATTTCGACTCCATAATGTTCCACTTTTCGACTACATCCTAAGCGTTAATTAAATGAACGCAATGTATATTCGTTGATCAGAAATCAAATAAACAACAAACACGCACGTACACACCTAACCAGCATTCTAAAGCGCAGTGCCTCACAGCACAGGTGATGACGTCTCTCTCGTTGTTTATAAATGAAGCTGGTGATCTCCTATCAAACCACTCTCTCCTTCTTCCATTCTTTATCTGTTGTTAACCGCCGAGGGGAGATACCGTTTGTAGTCTTTTGCTATTCTGTTGACCTCTGTTGCTGTTAAGTTTCCTAGTATTTCTAGTCCGCCCTTGGATCCGGTGTTCTCCTAGCGTTTCTTGAAGGCCGTACTTTGATCACTTTGTTTTACTACGTGGTCAAGCCATTTTATCTGTTGTTTCTCAAAGTCGAGAATTATTCCTATATTTTCTCTCCGTTCTTCACCTCCAATCCTATATATCATGGAGGTTTCTGTCATGTGTCTAATACATTTCGCTTCGGCAGTGGTTAGTTTTATTATTGTTCTTGGGCCTAGGGTCCCAGTTTGGCGTTGGTATTAGAACAATGGTGCCGCGATAGCTCAGTGGTTAGTGAACTAGACTACAAAGAACAAGAGGTAGGGTTCGATCCCAAACGACGGCTTCCAGGTTCACCCAGCCTTTAATGGGTACTGGATTTTTTTCTGGGAAAGTAAAGCGGCACGGGCGTTATACCGACCACATTACCCCAAAAATCATGTGTCGAAGGTCAGTAAAATTGATGGTCACTAACACCATATTCCCTATACGCCCTTAGCGTGACGGGGTACTTTATTTTTACTATTAGAACAATGGGATGAAGATTATGCTCTGGAGTGCCCGTTTTGCCTCTAGAGCTATTTCTCTGTTGGACATCAGTGGTGACGATGATTGCACAAGCTTTGATGGATCGTGAGTCAAGTTATGCCGCTCGTGAATTATCGTTTGTAACTAGATTTTCTATGCGTTTAAATCCCTCCACTCTAAAACTGTTTTATTTTTTTAATTTCTCTTTTTTCTCTGCTTTTCCACTGACTCATCCTTCCTCGATTTTTCAGGTTGCCACAACATGTTACAGTTGTTACCTTCTCGTAACGTGAAGTGCTTGCTTGCGTTCACCCGATGACTAAAGGAACACATCTCTTTGTCATCCGCCCTTAAAGCCATTAAAGAACGTTATGATGACGTGTATGCGTTGTGTTATGGTTTGAAGTACAACTGCGCCTTTCGGCCAAACACTTCCGACTTCAGTATGACATTTTTAGTACCGGGTTGCCCTCCCTCTCGATCCCTACTCACTTGGCCAGACTAGACTGGCTAGTCTGTTACTAGATACACCACAAAGTGGTGGAGTCTGGATCTGGTTCACCGATCTTGACGCATTCCATCAGCTATGGTTCGCTGACAACTTAAGCTCTGTTGCTGTCAGGCGCCGAAGTAACAAGGATACAAATGATGATTGATTGTTTTTTTCCCGGATGGTGGAGCTTTTCTATTTACTTTGACTCTCTTTTAGAACGCCCTCAATACCTTCTCGTGTAATTCTAAATTTTCTGCAAAACCCGTATTTCTGTGACCTTCAACGATTGTGTGTGTGTGTGTGTCGTCGATTGTCCAGGCGATACGTCAAGAATGGCTCCACATAAATCTGAAGAACTCTTTCCCACTGACAAAACTAAAATTAATGGCAAATTTGTTCTCATTTCTTCCAATGCAGCCTTTGCCTGGGCTACTCTAGCCTCACTTCAGTTGTACACATAACATCTGAGGTTAGCATCGAATTTGAATGCACTGACCTGTTTTAATAATGTCCCAAATTAACTTTAAGAGCATTTGTGGATATATCTTTGTTCTTTGTTGCAATTTTGCCAGCGTCTCTGCTATTGCGACTAATACCTCTTTTTTTTTTTACTCTTCATCACTATATCAATGATTTTCTAAAGCAAATTTTTTCCACTAGCGATTAAGACTGTCATCAGTATACCTTAGGTAGTTTAAATCGTGACCACTGACTGATATTCCCTATATGTCCTTAACAGGATTACAGCATACCATCACAATAATAAATTTGGCGATCATACACACCTCTGTCAGATACCTCTTTTTGTTGGTTGGGACATTCTTAATTGATTTACAGCTGTTTGTCGCCAGCACATGTTCTTTCTGTTTTTGAGGTCTCCGCTGTCAACATTTATACTCTCCAAATTGTCATCACTTATAGGATGATTGAACATCATCATCAAGTATCGGGCCTGCTGGCGTAGGTGATCATGTCTCTGCACAACTTTCGATCTCGACAGTTATTTATCATTTCTGTTGTTGGCCATCTTCCAAACCATTCTCTTAAACTGTCTGGTATCTTTTCTCTTTGTTTCCCTCTATCTCTTCGTCCCTCAACTTTCCCAATTGTCACCATATATTCCAGCTGTTCCCTTCTCATTACATGGCCAAACAATTATTATTGTTTCTTTCTAATATTGGATATTAGCTCTCTTTTTGCTTTGGCTTCTTTCAGAGCGTTTTCACTACTCTTCTTAGCTGTCCATGGTATTCTCAACATTATCTGTAAAACACATTTCTACAGCCTCCATTGATTTTCTTGTCTGTTGTCCTATTGTCCATGATTCACATCCATATGTTAAGACTGGCTCTGCATAACATTTAAGAACTCTTTTTTTGTTTCTATTGTCAAAAATGGATTGCATAGTATCTTCCTCATTTTTTGGAAAGCTGCTTTTGCCTGAGCCATTCTACATCTCACCTCTTTTGTACATCTTCCGTCTGAGGTTAACAAAGTTCCCAAATATTTAAATTCATTTACCCGTTTTAATAGTGTTCCACTTGTCTTTATTTTGCACTGGGATGATGTCCTTTTCTTTGTTGTTACCATTACTTCTGTCTTTTTGCTATTAAGGCTGAGTCCTTTATTTTTGCTTTCTTTCACTATAATGTCCAACATTTCTTGTAACTCCTTTTCACTCTTAGCGATTAAGACTGTATCATCAGCATACCTTAGATTATGTATATTATGACCTATATAATATACATATATATATATATATATATATATATACATATACAGATTACAGAATAACGTCAGGAAGCAGTTTCCGCACGTACACACATATACAGTAAGATCGCGACACTATATTGATTAACACGTTGAGCGACAACCACACATACTTGGTATCTACGTGTGCTGAAAATGAACAAGAGCAGAGTATGGGCAGAAAATAGGTACCTGATAAAAGGACCACCCCGTGTGTCAGGTACTTCAGACACGCCCCTGTTTAGAGAATCAGAGGTTAAAAAAAAAGATAAAAATAAACGAAAGACATGAAAAGTGCCAGTGCGTGAGGTCTCTTTCCATGCTATAATGAATTATCTTGAGGCTAGCAAAAATATTGTGAGAAACTTGGCGGAAAATAAACTTAACCCCCTAGCACGACGGTTTCAGATACGTCGTCAGTTTTATCGTAGAATTTGATTAGAAACATTTGGCAATAGGAGTTGAGGCGAGAGAGAGAGAGGGTGGGGGAAGTGAGAGAGGGTGGGGAAGGAGAGAGTGAGAGAGGGTGGGGGAGGAGAGAATGAGAGAGGGAGAGAGAGGTGGGAGGAGAGGAGAGAGAGGGGGAGAGTGTGAGAGAGTGAGAGGGTGTGGGGGAGGAGAGAGGGAGAGAGCTGGGGGGGGAGGAGAGAGTGAGAGGGGGAGAGGGTGGGGAAGGAGAGAGTGAGAGAGGGGCAAGGTTTGAGAAAACAAAAGGTAACAGCTGAGAAGAAAAATGCAATAGAACAAACAAAAGCGTGTTGTAGTAAAAGGTGGTAATAAACTAATTACATGTGCTGAAGAGCTGGAAGCCCAGGTAAAGGTTGGACGCCAAAGAGTTGAAAGGATATTACGCAAACCTGCATTTAGCAATGGAAATGACAAATCTAACTCTCCAGTGTCGGGTAAAGCCATCAAGATGAATAGAAATGCGAAGCCGCTGATGATAATACTGATTTTTTTTTTTTTTATTTTAAAAAGGAAAAAGTTGTATGGTAACAGCTTTACATAGGTGAGAAACCAAAAAAAGTGGAACGACGTTTCTACTTAAAAGGCCTTCATGTGGTTTGTTGTTCCAGCTGAGGGCCTTCTCGGCCAAGACGTCGTTCCACGTTTTGTTTCTCAACTACGCAAAGCTGTTACCATTCAACTTGTTCCTATTTTTAGTGTTACGTTGAGGTGTTCTGACATATGGTTCTATTGACGTTTGATACTCTACTTCTCATTGTTCATCCGTTAAGTAAGCGTCGATCGCTGTTTCGCTAGGTTATAGCAAAGCAGAGATATCCGCGTATCGGCCCGATACATCCGACTTTGGCATGGGTAGATTTGTCTAAGAATTTCTGTTCGGACAGCGATCATTTGGGCTTACTCTTTTCAACCTTTAACTACCAAGGTTCATTAACGTGCGCAGAATGCACACGGGTCCACCTGTTTCCCGACGTTATTAGGGAACTTTTGACATAGGATTCCATTATCCAAGGATCAGTGGGTTCCTTCTCTCTCTCTCTCTCTCTCTCTCTCTCTCTCTCTCTCTCAGTCGTGTGCTACCAAGCTATAAAGATCTCACTGTAAGGTCTTTAGGAGTGTTTGGTAACTTGTTGGACTTCTATCCCGGAGATCGCGGGTCGAATCCCAGTAGAGTCAAAAGTTTTTTATTCTTTTTTTAATCGGGGGGGGGGGGGGGTTAAAATTAAAATGTGCATTTGGCAAACGGCCTTCATTCTTCGGCCATATAAGTTTCCCGACTGACCCCAGTAATGAGAAAATGCCGTAAAGGTAATTCCCCCCTCCCCTCCCCTCTTCACACATAGATGTCGTCGTGGTCACGGTGATGTGACGTATTTTCGTCGACGGAGACAATAGCATTTGGATCTGACACGATATGAAAGCAGGCAGGAAGTGGATGGGGCTGGCTACTACTACTCTCCAAATGAAATATTCATTTTTTTTTTCTTAAACATTGGAATGTATCGGCCTGTAAACAAACCTACAATCTTTGTTTGTGACAGCGCGCAACCACACTGCTATTTCCACGCTCAGCGGTGTGTGCATACATTCTCCCAATAGAAGACCAAATGCAGCAAATAATGCACTGACCTCGGCAAGCTTGAAAAGTAGTGTTAACGGAGCAATAAAATATAGCAGCAGATAATGAGAGCATTTTAACAGCTCTTGCCAAATCCAAACCGACTTGACAAGCACTGGTGGTTATTACTCCGCCCCTATGAAAGGACTAGCCACGCATCTCTACGGGAGACCACAACAGGAGCGACTCGGGACTGGCGCCTCCTAATAAAAAATGGAATATGTTTAAGCGGAGCGTTCTCTCGTGAAGGTGGCGTTCTGGAGTCATGGTTACGAGCACAAACATGCAGATACCCCGAGGGACAAGTCCAAAAACGGTAGAATGACTAAAAAATACAGAATACGACGAAATAACTCGTAACATCACACCCCACCCTTCAAAGTAATTGTAATGTACAGAGAATGTGGTTATTAATGTCCAGATGACTGCCAACAGTATATATATATCATATATTGGCATTATCGTCTGTACTGCGTCAAGGTCTGTGAAAACATATGTATCAATTAAATAAAAAATGCTCATGTGGTCCACCTAGCCTCTTAAAATGGGTACCACGTATATTCTCTGGGAAGAAGAAAGCACCGATGAAGGAAACTGACCGTCCCATGTCAATGACGATGAGGCTTAGTTTAGTCGACAGATCCACCTCATTACGCATAGGACACGTCCATAACTGCTCAGATCTCTTAATAAGAATAACCATCTACGTGTAGCGACTAACGACACCGGTGTTATGTTGGTTGACAGGTCTTCTCTGGATTCCTGCGTAGCGCTCCAGTCTGGCATCTCCCACGTTGACACGATATTCGTGAAATCTGTTCATGCCTGCGGATTCGGGGGTCAGTTTTTTGAGTTGTTGTTGTTTTTTTTTTTAGTCCAGCGTCCCTGAGGGCATTCAGAATGTCAGGCGGTCCGTTGCCCTTCCGCACTCAACATGAGCCATGCTGGCATCTGTCATTAGTGAAGTCACTAACACTTCATTAGCAAACAGCAATTGCTATGCCACTACCTTTAACCCACTAAAGGCTGGTTCGTGTCCTCAGCAGAGCGTGTTAAATTAGAGACAAAATGGTGAATGAAGACAATAAGTGTAACAAGCACGTTCAATTACAACCAGAAACAACAAATTAACTGCTTTGGTCATGTGGAACAACCAAATCATTAAACTGCAACTCGCAACAAACAGTACCAGCCACGCGCAACAAAAGTGGACTACAAAAGGAAGGATTTTGCGAAATAGGAAGAAAAGCCCAAAAAGTGACTATGTGAACAACAAAGAGCATATCTCTGACCATAATAACATCTTACTGACACTATTAAGGGGGGGGGGGGCGAAAATTGTACATGCTATGCTTTTAAAAACAAACCAGATCGTTCGGGCTGTATCAGGTTGTGACCAATTTTGTTATCATAAAATATACACGACTGCGCTCACTAGTATATTTCTTATTCTTTGCTTCATTTAGAGAGAGAGAGAGAGAGAGAGAGAGAGAGAGAGAGAGAGAGAGAGAGAGAGAGAGAGAGAGAGAGAGAGTAGAATTTTATCAAATCCCTGATCGTACAAGCTGAACAAGTATTCCAAACCGACTAAGACGATTGGCGTCTTTAATTTAGTCGACAGCAGTCTTTATATAGTTGACGATTCTGCAAGATCAAAAGGGTGTGGTAGCTTTGTCTTTAGTGTCGTGATGGATAAAGATTCGTGGTGGTGGGAGTGAATGGAAAGTACACTTAATAAGGAAAGTTTTAAAATAATCCTCTTATGCGACAGCAAACGTTTGTACTTTCGACATACTGCAAGATCAAAATGTTGATATAGCTCTGTCTTTAGGATTGGTTTGGGCACAAGGAAGAGATCGTGGGTGGTGAGATAGATGGTATGTACACTTTAAAATGGAAGGCACTGAAAGTCGAAGGAACTGAAAGATAGCAACAAACTGTCACCGGAAGGCACTGAAAGTTTGCAACAAAACTGTCACCGGAAGGCACTGAAAGTTTGCAACAAACTGTCACCGGAAGGCATTGAAAGGTAGCAACAAACTGTCACCGGAAGGCATTGAAAGGTAGCAATCAAACTGTCACCGGAAGGCATTGAAAGGTAGCAATCAACTGTCACCGGAAGGCATTGAAAGGTAGCAATCAACTGTCACCGGAAGGAATTGAAAGGTAGCAATCAAAATGTCACCGGAAGGATATTGAAGGTAGCAACAAACTGTCACTGGAAGGCAGTGAAAGTTAGCAACAAACTGTCACCGGAAGGCACTGAAAGGTAGCAATCAACTGTCACTGGAAGGTACTGATAGCTAGCAACAAACTGTCACCGGAAGGCACTGAAAGTTAGCAACAAACTGTCACCGGAAGGCACTGAAAGTTAGCAACAAACTGTCACCGGAAGCACTGAAAGGTAGCAATCAACTGTCACTGGAAGGCACTAAAAACTTGCAACAAACTGTCACCGGAAGGTACTGAAAGCTAGCAACAACCTGTCACCGGAAGGCACTAAAAGCTAGCAACAAACTGTCACCGGAAGGTACTGATAGCTAGCAACAATCTGTCACCGGAAGGTACTGATAGCTAGCAACAAACTGTCACCGGAAGGCACTAAAATGTTGCAAAAAACTGTCACCGGAAGGCACTGAAAGCTAGCAACAAACTGTCACCGGAAGGCACTAACCGGTAAGTACTGAAAGTTAGCAACCAACAGTCACCGAAAAGCACTGAATATTAACAACCAGCAGACACCTGTTAATTGGTTACATAATGGCAACAACAAGCAAAGAAACGTGGATAAAGAATTTCGCACTTTCCAGTAATGATTATTTCTAAAATTCGTACTGCGAAAGCCTGTGTGTTTAACCTATAGTGACCACAACCCTCTACTTTATATCTATAATTGATTGTTCAATACTCTCTCTCCTCACTAACCCTTTTTCCCCCAAACAAGCACAAAAAATATCTTTCTTTCTGAAATTATATTGTCTGTTTTGCAACATTATGATTTCTACATTACAGTAATAGCTTATATATACAAATTAAGTTATATGCATGGGCTTCAATAGGTAACTATATCTATCTTCATACTTATTTTTAGATCTGGACATAAGTAAATGAAAGGTTTGCCGGCCTTGCTTTAGCCGATCTAATTTCAAAGTTGTCTTTCCTTTTCTAGAAATTTAGAACGGAATGACGTCACTGCAGGCCCTCATATCTGTTCGGCTCTAGTCCCAGCAACCAACAGGTCATCCTGATCGTTCTTACTGTTCTAGTGAACATGCATCGTTGTGGGAAAAAAGAGCGCGCAGCTCATGATACACACTTCAGCGTCGCTGTAACGGTCGTCGCGGACAGCACAGATTCGCCCGCGCCAGATGCTTGTAGACTTCTGCTCAACGTGCATGCCCCAAGATTTCCTGTGCCAACAAATGATTTTTTTTTTTTTTGGCGTTCGCCAGCTTTCACTCTGGCGAAATCCTACAGACTAGGAACTGAATTTTGCGTGTTAATCCGTTTTTCCCTGGCTGTCGTGTGCACAGGGGTCCCTCGCCGTACATGCAGATAACTCTGTCTTCGGAGGTACTCATATTTTTTTTCGTCGATGAGTAATTGATGTTTCAAGCCGGACCTCGCTGCTGAGACTAGTGGTGGTTACCGCAGAGAGAAATCATAAATAAAAATCCCGACTGGTTCAGCCGGGATTTCAACTCACAACCTCTCTGTCTCGAGGCCGGCGTCTTGCCTCGAGACCAACCAGTCTCCCAGGGTGACAAATGAAATGAAGTCAGGCCTCCACTCCGGTGAAACACTTGATCCGACTGTAGCCCAACCGGTGGCGAATTTGCAGTTCAACACAGATCACAGCCCAGGAAAAAGCCTTTTTTTTGACTATATGCCACTATATAGACTTTTCTCATTAACAATTAATTGCTATATAGACTTTTCGCATTAATAATTAATTGCACTTTGTAATAGTCTAGAATGTATATTTACCACTTAGCCATACACCGGGTTAATTGTAACTAGCAGTATTAATCGCAACAGTGAATGGACACACCCTCTATAGGTGATCGCCTACCAACTTCCCTCATCAGAACACAGTGTTTATATGTGGTCTACCGCCTAACAATTTAGACCACTCTATACATAATGCAACTAACGCTGAGCGAATCTGAACACATACCCTCGCACACACACAAAAACTATCTGTACGGCATTTCCTATTACTGGTGTCTGTCATAGGAGGGGAGGAGAGATTAAAGGAGTGGAGAATAACAGCCGCTTGTCCAGTGTAGTTGATGCGAGGTGTTGAGTTCTGAGTTTTTACACCACTCCCCGATCATCATCATCATAGAGTGCCATCTCCGCATTGAAGATTGGCTACCATGGAGCGCCATTCCTCTCTGTCTCTTGCTTTGATGGCGCAGATTGTCATAGGTTGATTTGTCCATCTTTTGATGTTGCTCGTCCATGTTAGTCTTGGTCTGCCTCTGCCTCTTTTACCTTGTATTTTCCCTTCCAATATTACTTTTATCAGGCTGTTGTGTCTTTTAACATGCCCCAAAAATTTCATTTGTCTTGTTCTAATTGTGCTCAGTAATTCCTCTTTTCATATTTAGTTGTTTTAAGACTTCATCATTTGTTTTCTTTTCTTTCCATCCAATTCTACCTATTCTTCTATAGATCCACATTTCAAAGGCTTCAATTTTCTGTTCTGTTTTCTGGTCTAATGTCCATGTTTCTGAACCATACAGAACACCCCCCGATATAAAAAAAATAAACGTATGACCCTACTGGGATTCTAAACAGCACTCTCCCTGGTTTGGAGCCCGACAAGTTATCGATTCAGCCACCCGCTCTCTCTTCATTCCCCCCCCCCCCCCCAACTACAACCAAACCGCACAACTGGACAAATATCCTGCAAGCTGTCGTCTACAACACCCCTACGCCACCGCATAATTTCCATAAACGAAACAACACTTCTGGAGCTCGTTCCTGCAAGTGCAGCCAAGCTTAAAATGTACAACTGCTCATATTCATACACAGGGATACGCTAATAATAATAAAAAGCCACGCCAGGATGAATCCAGGTTTTATTTTTTTGGAGCGGCAAATAAGAGTAAGCGGCGATTATTTCATCCCGTATCCCTACGGTTTGATGACAGTGGGTTAAGCCCCTTACATTCAAAACGGAGAAGACCAAACGCTGGCATGCTGGGCTGGTGATGAACGAGTTATGCAGACCATCACCAGGGCAGACTTGCTTCGGGATGGCAGGATAGACAGGACTGGCATGAGGCCACAGCGAGGGTGCAGCGGGTAGAATTAGACAGCAGTGCTTTAAATAGCTATGCGGCGACAGTTAGATGTAAATCAGACATAATCATTTTATTTGTTTTCCTTCAATTTGTACTGTCAAGAGTCATCGGAAGATATACCTTTCCATTCATGCGTTATGTGAGCAGGAAGAATTATTTAATCTCATCCTTTGTTTCTCTGACTCTCGTGTGGTCCCAGAACTCAACTTTTATTAAAATAATAATAAATCTCACTTTCTTGTTTCTCTTTGCGTACGTCAGCCTTATCTCTATAGCGAAATACCGAGGGACTGAATTTTGCCTGATAAATTCCCCCATATTGTTCACACCGGCAGCAGGTGTCTCTCGCCATAATGGCAGATAACCCCAACTTCAGAGATACTCTAATTTTTTATTTTTTTTATTTTTAAATGATAACATTCTTCTTCAATAATAACATTCTAGGACAATTCTAACATATCTCGTGTATCTACCTTGAAATTCCCTGTCCTGGTCGACTTCAATGCCATGATCATTATATCCTTATATAAGTTTAAGTAGGAATTATTGATGGAAGAAGAGACAAGGGAAAACAGCGGGGAAAAAAAAAGATAACATGACGGTAGGAGAAAAACCTGCACACAAATGTCGAGACTTGAAGTTGTGGTTAGGCATATTCACCTATGTCAGAAAGCATGGTACTTGAAGATGACGCTCATTTAACGTCACCATCATCATGAACACTTAACTTCAAATTATTTCTTACATGCGCCTCCCCTGATACATAGCCCAAAACATGATAATCCTTGGATGTACGAATGTAAGGAAGTTCCACTTAGCGTTACCCAAGCCAGATACGTCCTAACAGCTTATATTTTTAGTTGATCAGAACACCTGGAGGGCAGCTAATTCGCTGAAGGATTGCTTACCCTGGCACCCATGATTCATCACCGACTGCGAGGCACCAGATGTTTGCCCGTAAATAAAAACAGAAAAAATAAACAACCAGAACAGCAGCAGTCACTCCCCTACTAGTGAAACACTAATTGTATCTCGTGAATTGGAGAAATTTTTGACAAATGAGAGATAGACGAGACTGTACACAAATGAGAGATAGACGAGAATGTACACAAATGAGAGATAGGCGAGAATGTACACAAATGAGAGATAGGCGAGAATGTACACAAATGCGAGATAGACGAGAATGTACACAAATGAGAGATAGACGAGAATGTACACAAATGAGAGATAGACGAGAATGTACACAAATGAGAGATAGACGAGAATGTACAAAATGAGAGATACACGAGAATGTACACAAATGAGAGATAGGCGAGAATGTACACAAATGAGAGATAGACGAGAATGTACACAAATGAGAGATAGACGAGAATGTACACAAATGAGAGATAGGCGAGAATGTACACAAATGAGAGATAGACGAGAATGTACACAAATGAGAGATAGACGAGAATGTACACAAATGAGAGATAGACGAGACTGTACACAAATGAGAGATAGACGAGACTGTACACAAATGAGAGATAGACGAGACTGTACACAAATGAGAGATAGACGAGAATGTACACAAATGAGAGATAGACGAGAATGTACACGAATGAGAGATAAGAAATTCCTGTTACGAAAGATACCAGAAAAATACTGGAATTCTGAAACTGTTATTCCTTTATTTTTGGTTCATAGGAATGACTTTAAATAGATAAATCATGTCTCAGTGTGAAACTAATAACACTTGTCGGTGGCATTCATTTTCAACAGAGTACACAAAGGTCAAAAATTGCGCGGGTTTAACCAGAAAGTAACAATATGCAAATTTGTCGCCATCTGCTGAAAGGGGGGACTCGGTACACTTAGGGTCTCATGTCCTACAGTGAAACCAGTTCTGCTTGTGGTAATTTATGTTGGTTCTGTGCCTCCTTCCTTAGCATGCCCTAATACGTATACAAACAATTTAATTGTTATGTGTCTGTATAATTCAGTATAACTGATTTGAACAATCACACAGAGCTGGCACATACGAGATGTTTGATGAAAGTTGTTGGACTGACCAGAAGAGACCAAAAAATTGTTAGCAAATAAGCAATTTTCATCTACGTATGGAAACAAGCAATAAAATAGATTGCCCACCAGGAGATGATGTCTTGTGATTCCATAGAGGGATGTTCAAGGAAAGGAGAAGGGCGCAGAGTTCTAAGCAGACCTATAATAAGATAGGACGACAACATCCGGGAAAGATCTGTAACATCAAATAATCATCATGTGCCATATCGGTTGGCGTTCATGTCTTTCCACATTTCTCCGTCCACAATGAATCGTAAAAGCTCTATTGTTGACTGTTAACCGTGCCACGACAAAACAAGCTATTTTGTAATTTTTCTGTATTTATGACGTTCACCCGATGACTATTAAAGACATTGATATCTCTCTTCGTCATCCGTCCTGAAAGGACATTAAGTGGTCGTAGATGCGCTGTGTTGTGATTTATTTGCGCCTTTTGGCCCATAACATCCGACTTCAGCACAGCATTGTTTAGCTTTCCGTCTTCGCTCCCTACTCTCTTGGCCAGACTAGACAGGTTCGTCTCTTTATAAAGGTGGCGGGATGGCGTGGAGTATGTTCTGGTGGTTGTGGTTCACTGATCCTGACGCAAGCCATCAGCTATGAGTCGCTGACAGCTACCAGCTGTCTTGTCAGAGTCACCTTGACTTCTGTCAGTTGCAACCAAGTATCCCAATTTCCTTTTTTCATGTTGTATCCTCAAAAATGTCATTTGTTTCTTTATTATGGTTTTTGTTTTGTTTTTATGAGCTCTCTTTTTGTGTAGGAGCCTTCCAGAATGTTCTCGTTGGTATTTTTAGTTGTCTGGATCCAACTGAGAGCATCTATCTATCTATATATCTTTCGTTCGCCTGAAGTATTGTCTATATCTGCAATGTCGTTTCCTGTATAAATTTTACTGTCTTTTGTAATTCTTGCAGTGGCCCATATAGTTTTGTCTGTAGTGTTGTATCTATGGGCCAATGGATTTTCCTCAGTCTACTATATTCAGTGCAGTCTTGAAGTATGTGTTCAGCAGTCTGGGCTGCCTGTCCACATGTACAAGTAGTTGATGTGCCGATCTTGAATTTTGTATACATGTGACTATGGAGTCGATTGTGTCCTGTTCTTAGGCGTATAATGATAACTTGTTCATATCTATTCATATTATGAAAGGCATCCTGATTTGGGGCTTGTGGTCCTCTGATTGATTTGATTATCTGTTTCTTATGATGGTATGTAACTGGTGTATCTAGTTGTGTGCCTGTTGAACCTTCCTTTGCCAACTGATCTGCTTTCTCATTTCCTGGTATTCCACAGTGAGACGGGATCCACTGCAGGGCAACCCTGTGGTGCTTGCAGAGTTCAGTCAATAAGGTCTGCAGATGTGGTAATTTTCTGGATTGTAGTGCCTGGAGTACTGATCTTGCATCTGTCAAAAACACTACAGGCTGTGGGCTAAGATTACTGTTCAGCAGTTTTTCTATTGCCAACTTTATTGCTTGTATTTCTGCATCATAATTGTGACAATATTTCCCTGTTGCTATTTTATTCATATCCCTAGTGTTATTTGGGTACTCTATATATGCACCTGCTCCCCCATTCTTTACTGCATTCTGTGCTGATCCATCTGTGTACACACGGATCCATAGGTCTTGTGGGTATTCTTCATCCAGGAAACTGAGAGTTATTGTTTTTCGCTGTAGACTATTTTGTTCCTCTTTGTCAACTATTCCTTTCACTTCTGTCCGTATTTGAACTGATAATCCTGATTCATCTGTCCAGGGAGTCTGTTCTGGTATGGGCAGAAGGGGTTTAACAACTCTTGGCATGTCTGGTGTTTGTCTACTAATACGCTTGGCTTGGTGGATAAAGCTGCTTCTCTTAAGTCGTCCCAATGCAAGATTTTGGAATCTGTCCTTCATTGGATGTCTCGGCATGCATACACATTTTTCTGCCTGTATCAGCACCTTTGTGTCTCTCCGTTCTCTCAGTGCTGGTATCCTCCACAATTTCTCCATCTCCAATATTGGTGTTGATTTCATTGCTCCTGTGATGACCCTAAGTGCCTGGTTTTGTACTTTATCCAGTTCTTGCAATGTGGTGTTTGATGCTGAGCACCATGCGGATGATCCATATTCTAAATGTGGGCGTATACTCTGTTGGTAAACTTTACTGAGTATTTTCCCACTCGCACCCCATGTGGTTCCACACAACTTTCTTAGAATAGCCAATTTCCTCCTTGCTTTTTGGGTTGCCTTATTTATCTGCTGTTTCCAAGATAGTTTGTTATCAAATGTAACTCCGAGATATGTAGCTTGTATGTCTTCTTTCACAGGCTCATTGTTTATGTAGATGGCTCCTGCTTTTTGTTTTGGGGAGAGTGTGAAAAGTGTAGTACTGCATTTGTCTGTACTGATGCTGATACACCATCTATTTGTCCATGAATTCAGTGCATCCATAGCTCTTTGTAGCAATTTGGAGGCCACTGTTGCATACTCCTCTGTGCACCACATTACCAAGTCATCTGCATACATTGCCACTTTGATGCCATGTGGTAGTTCAGTAACTAGGTCATTGATGTAGATCAGAAAAAGTGTTGGAGATAGTACCCCTCCTTGTGGAACGCCCTGGCGCAATAAGACCTTCTTACTCTTAAGACCATCCAGTTGTACTCTGGCTCTCCTGTTATGCAGGTATGCTTTGACCCATTTGTACATCCTGCCATTTACTCCATAATTTCTCAGTTTCTTCAAAAGCCCTTCCTTCCATACCTTATCAAATGCTTTCTTTAGGTCTATCCATGCTGCTAGTACCAGTTTCTTTTCTTGAAACGCATCTTCAATTTCCTGGGAAAGATAGGTTGCTTGATCTTCGGTAGAGTAACACTGTCTAAAGCCTGCTTGTTGTGGGACAAGGAGATTTTCACTTTCCAGGTACCACTGCAGTCTGAGATTGATTATACGTTCCATTGTTTTACACAAACAGCTTGTAAGGCTGATTGGTCTATAGCTGGATGTCATTGAACCATCTTTTCCTGGCTTTAGTAATGGTATCATAATTGCTTCTCTCCATGCCTGTGGCACTCTACCTGTGATCCAGCAAATGTTGTAGATCTGCAGTAGTTTTGCTTTAGCTGCAGTTCCCAAGTTCTTAATCATTTCATTGGACACTCCATCATTGCCTGGTGACTTTTTCATTTTTAATTTGGATATTGCCAGCTCTAGCTCTCTTTGTGTAATGGGTGTTTCCATTACTTCATGTGTGGTCTCTTCTTGTCTTGCATTTTGTTGTTTTAAACGGGTCTCTTGTCGTTTTTCTAGGCTAATTTCAATATTATTGTCATTTGCAAAGGAGTCTGCAAAGTAATTTGCTGCATGTTTACCTGTTAGAATGTTTCCATCCTTCTTCAGTGTAATTTTGGTGTTCCTTTCTGTACCCTCATCATTCAGCTGTTTTACAAGCTTCCACACTTTCTTGTGTCTCGTTCAAGATTCAAGGACTCTGTTTTCTCTTTCCAGCTTCTCCGTCTGGCTTGTAGTTTAGCCCGTTGAAATTTGGCTTTAGCATGCTGGTAGTTGTTGTGGTGTTCTTGGCAAGGGTTATTTTCTGCTTGCTTTCGAGATGTTTCCATGTCATTGTGCAGTTGCTCTAGCTCGCTACTCCAGTATGGTTTGTAGTGTTTCCGTGCCCCTCTAGGTATTGTTTCACTGGCAGCTTGTATTATTAGTCTACTGAATTCATCAACTATTTTGTTGATGTCTCTATCTGTATTTATATCTTTAGTCAGTACACTGGTGTAGTGTTGATACATTTTCCAGTCTGCCTTTTTGTAATTCCATCTGGAGAGAGTGCTGCTCTCCCTGATGGCCTTATTTTGTACCACTAAAAAGACTGGTCGGTGGTCGCTGCCTCCAAGTTGTTTCCCAACAATTCGTGTGATATTCCAATCCAGGTCTGGTGAATGGAAAGCAAGGTCTGGTGTAGATGTGGTATGCCATGATCTGGAGTAGAATGTTGGTGGATCTGTTGCCTGGTTTAATAGTATAAGCCCATTGTCATCCTGCCAATTTTCAAGCTCTTCACCTTTCTTGTCCATATGTTCATAGCCCCAGCTCTGTGAGTGGCTGTTAAAGTCTCCACATACAATTATTCTTTCTTTTAATGTAATTGTGTCTAGTGCTAGTGGGCGATCACTCGGACAGTAGTAGTTAAGTAGATGGAAGTCTGTATTTCCTGTCCTGAGGTGCAGTATTTGATATTCCGCCCCATCCATATACACTTCAATCTGACATGCATTAATGTTGTTCCTTACAAGAGTCAGTATTCCGCCCTTTTGTCTATTTATTCTGTCAGATCGGTAGCACTGGTATCCCCTAATCTTCAAGGCTATGTCGTTGTTTAGATGGGTTTCCTGCAAACAGCATATGCTTATTTGTTCTTCATGCAGGATATTTTCTAATTCTATCTTTTATTGTACCCATCTCTTTTGCTGTTGATGCCTTCAGCATTCCAGTGCATTATTTTTAGTGGTCTTATTTTGGATTGGCCAGTAGCTCTATTCTCTCGCCCCCTGACTCCACAGAGCGGTTGAGAAGGACATCCAGTAATAGAGGTTGGGCCCTTTCGAGGCTGAGGACCCGGCGCTGCTCCTGCCTGAGTGCCCATCACAGGGCGAGTGCCATATCGATTTGCAGTTATAGACATACTTCCATTTGCGTTGAGTGCGTGGCATCCTGATTGTCGTGCGCCTTTTGGCTGGTTGCCTCCGACTTCAGCACTTGAACTTGCTAGAGCAGACTGTGGTCTTGCTCGGTTGTAGGAAGGCCTGGCCAGTCTTAGTTTTCAGTCCCTGGTGACTGTTAAGCCCCATCCCCACGACAAGGAGCTGGCCTTGATGAGGACTGAGAGCATCAAATGGCATCGCTTAATTCATCGCCTTATTGTCTATGTATTTACAATGATGGAGAGATGCATCTGACCCCTGTTTAGATTTCTTTTAATTTTTAAGATTTGTGCTCTGTGTTGTCGTCCCTCTTGACGATCTTTCGGTCGGAACGTTGGTCTTTGTTTATTTCAAGTTGTCTTGTTCGTAACATCCTAGTTGTTGTCTTTTATTGACGTCTGAGCACAGCCAAGTTTAGATATACTTAGGCCTACGTGCTGACAGAAAAACCCCGGAAAACCAACAACAAGCGTGACGTTTTCAGCATTGCGAGCATGAGTGGTTGTGGTAGAGTGAAGTCAGCTGTCTATAGCCCATATAACAGAAAATGTCATTCTAGTTGGTCGAATTTTCGGGGTTTTATTTTCTGCCCGCGGGCCTTAGTAAATCCATAGTTGGCTGTGGCCTGGGCGTCCCAGAAAAGTGAGAAATGAAACTCGTGTCTCCCTCGGGAGGATGTAAAGGGAAGTGAGAGAGGAAAAACAAATAGGACCGGTTCTACTTGTTTTTCATTTACTTACCGTTTTAACCCATTATACTGATTCTGCTTCCTGATATCATTGTCGGAATTATCGACGAGCGTTAACACACCCAGTGTGACCGATTACCCCCCATGGTGTCAGTTACAGAGAAATAAGACACACAGAAATAGCGTGGGATAATCGTGGTATTAAATCACAGCTGGGACAACTCATAAAGACTACGTTAACACAATACCAGGGTCCCCTCTCCCCCCCCCCCCACCTTCCCTTCCCTTCCCCCAAGCAAGCAGCCTCATCAAACATGAAACATAACTGTATTACGTGATTCTTTATAATAATAATAATAATAAAGCTTGTAGTAATGTATAAAAGCTAGCGTGATTCTTTTCTCTCCCGCTTTATAAGCAAATGCGCTTGTTCTACTTTACCACGTTCCCGATAGCTCCCATAAAGTGCTCAGTCCCTTTCAACTCAACTCCACATAATCAATACTGACGATACAAAAGTGTTAATACTGATCAACATTATTTTCCTGCTATGTAACATATTCCTTTTCTTCCTATTTTTACTTGGATATTTTGCGATTAGGAGCAAAATGTACACTTGATAACATCACATATTTCACCTTTAGAAAACTGACAACTCTGCGTGAGCTCCGAGTGAAAGAGTTACCCTGTATCAAGGAATAAGCAAACTAACTGGGCTATTCAAATCCTTGGCCGTTCTGGGCTCGTACATTACTTCATAACACAACTACGATGAAGGTTCGTACAACTGTTGGGAATCGTATAACTGTTGGGGATGGTATAACTGTTGGGGGTAGTATAACTGTTGATTATTTCTAATTCTTCCGCCCCATCCACCGTCACAGACTTTCACATACGGGTTGAACACACCCGGCCGGCGCCATTGTTGTCGAACCATGTGCTTGCCTATCGAACTGCGAACACACGACACAAAGAAGAATAAATCATATTCCACTTAAATATCGGTAAAGTTCACAGTCCATCCACCCGGCAGAAGTAAAACATACACCAAACGGGGAATAGCAACACATAATTTCACAACTAGAATGTCGCGTAAATCATTTAAATATATCAACAAAAGCCGAATGATAAAAACGACAACACGTAGTCGCCATGACACCGGAAGTGATATATGATTTAGTTATAGTCACACAAATATTGCCATATGTATGAATGAAGATGTCTTAGGAATGTACATATTACTCACTCTTGAGTTGATATTTCATTGGAGTGGCTCTAAATCATAGGACACTGAACAAAAATATGAATTTTCAGAAACAGCTCACATTCACGCCACTTTTAAACAGATGGCGTTTATGGTAACAAATATTTGAAATATGACCCTTTCTCGTGTAAAATAATTATATTTTAACTACAAATTTTGTAGCAATTTAAGTTACAATGTCTCTTATGATCATTTTTAAAGTACCATTGGGAAATTATACTAAAATTAAGTTTTAGAACTGAGATAACACACCAAGACTTCTAAAACATCATCAAGCATATGTGCCGGGTAATTCAGGCATTGCGCCCACTAACCTGCTATTTTATTGACAATTATTTATTCTAACTTGTATTCTTTCGAAATATTGCGAACCTAAAAATATTGCAGCTGGAGCAGTCGCACTTTAACAGGCTCCCTGTCAGATTGGTGGACGCGTTCAGGGTGACAAACACAGCAGCAACAAGGAGAATTATATCAGCTATTAGTCATCGCCAGATGGTCCGCTCAGACATACATAACTGAGCCAAGAGGCACATTTTTCGTGGGAAAATGATAGCAATTATAATAGCTATAGTGTGCACTGTTCAAATGTTTGTGTGAGAAAATGGATATTCTTTCTTCTAATAAAATCCAGAAATTATGTCTTAGGGTGGACGCTACATGCCAAACTATAAAATGGCGGGACTTAATATCGTCGCTGTCTTCGTTAGTTTTTATCGCATTCTATTGCATTATGTTTAGACTCATACAAGTCTGATGTAGACTTCCATACATATTTGTCTGGGATCATGTTTCTGGATTTTTGGCAACAGTTGGTTGTAGTCAAATGTGTCTCTTCTTCAGAGAGTAATCTTACCACACTAATGAGTCTTTCTGCTAAGGTTTTGTTTCTTTATAATGAGGTTTTATTCTCTTTATGTTTGTCTCTTTATATTCAGATTTTATTCTCTTTACGTTTTGTTCTCTTTATAATCATGTTTTATTCTATTTATAATCAGATTTTATTCTCTTTATAGTCATGTTTTATTCTCTTCATACTCAAGATTTATTCTCTTTATAATCAGGTTATCAGGTTTTGTTCTCCGTATAATCAAGATTCATTCTCTTTATAATAAGGCTCTATAACAACTGACCATCGGATTAAGACTAACATTTCTTTCTTCGTGGGCTGTTTTACTGGCGTTTCAGTGAATCAATCGATCGATAGAGAAATCAGTGAATTGATACGTAAAAGAAGAGATTAATGACTGCAAATGGACTGACATGGCAAAGTAAAAGTGTACTGTAATGAAAGTTAATGTAGAAATGTAAGTGAATAATTTAATATACACTCGTTAGAGAGTGAGCATGTGACAAAGTTATAGTGAACTCTGATAACATAGTGGCGATGCGATAACAACAATGATAACCTGTGTCCCCCCAACCCAAAGAACACGACAATATCATCTTGGAGAAAGTGTTACGACATTACCACAGAAGGACTATTGCCAAAAAGTTCATTTGTTTCCACAGACATGCGTGCAGTAGCATCGTCACGGTGAATGATCTAATTGTTGCTATGCTACTTTTCAGGACGATGTTTATGCATAGAGTCAGAGACGTGTTGTAGAATTCTCCATTAATTATCTGTCCTCTGTGGATGCATTCATGGTGAATTAGTCCATCAGTGTTGAAGAACACAATTAACATTGTCTTGACAATGGAATTCACTTGCAGTGTCTTCTTTGGTCAAGGAGACGATGTTGTTTTCATTGAGATGACAACTAGATGCAACGGTTACATACCACTATAAGAAACAGATAATCAACTCAATCAGAGGATCACAAGCCCAAATCAGGATGCCTTTCATAATATGAATAGATATGAACAAGTTATCATTATACGCCTCAGAACAGGACACAATCGACTCCATAGTCACATGTATACAAAATTCAAGATCGGCACATCAACTACTTGTACATGTGGACAGGCGCCCCAGACTGATGAACACATACTTCAAGACTGCACTGAATATAGTAGACTGAGGAAAATACGTTGGCCCATAGATACAACACTACAGATAAAACTATATGGGCCACTGCAAGAATTACAAAAGACAGTAAAATTTATACAGGAAACGACATTGCCGATATAGACAATACTTCGGGCGAAAGAAAGATAGATAGATAGATAGATAGATAGATAGATAGATAGATAGATAGATAGATAGATAGATAGATAGATAGATAGATAGATAGATAGATAGATAGATAGATAGATAGATAGATAGATAGATAGATAGATAGATAGATAGATAGATAGATAGATAGATAGATAGATAGATAGATAGATAGATAGATAGATAGATAGATAGATAGATAGATAGATAGATAGATAGATAGATAGATAGATAGATAGATAGATAGATAGATAGATAGATAGATAGATAGATAGATAGATAGATAGATAGATAGATAGATAGATAGATAGATAGATAGATAGATAGATAGATAGATAGATAGATAGATAGATAGATAGATAGATAGATAGATAGATAGATAGATAGATAGATAGATAGATAGATAGATAGATAGATAGATAGATAGATAGATAGATAGATAGATAGATAGATAGATAGATAGATAGATAGATAGATAGATAGATAGATAGATAGATAGATAGATAGATAGATAGATAGATAGATAGATAGATAGATAGATAGATAGATAGATAGATAGATAGATAGATAGATAGATAGATAGATAGATAGATAGATAGATAGATAGATAGATAGATAGATAGATAGATAGATAGATAGATAGATAGATAGATAGATAGATAGATAGATAGATAGATAGATAGATAGATAGATAGATAGATAGATAGATAGATAGATAGATAGATAGATAGATAGATAGATAGATAGATAGATAGATAGATAGATAGATAGATAGATAGATAGATAGATAGATAGATAGATAGATAGATAGATAGATAGATAGATAGATAGATAGATAGATAGATAGATAGATAGATAGATAGATAGATAGATAGATAGATAGATAGATAGATAGATAGATAGATAGATAGATAGATAGATAGATAGATAGATAGATAGATAGATAGATAGATAGATAGATAGATAGATAGATAGATAGATAGATAGATAGATAGATAGATAGATAGATAGATAGATAGATAGATAGATAGATAGATAGATAGATAGATAGATAGATAGATAGATAGATAGATGTTCACTTGGAGGCTTGTGTAGTGTGCATATCTGAAGAAAATGAGTTTAAATTTTGCATGTACACACAGGAATGGTTTCTACAGCTCACGCCTTGGCACCAGATCATTGCATATTTTAGGCCACTAGAAAAAAAATTAGCCCTAGAACTTTATGAGCAACATTCAAATTGTGTAAACCGTGATGAGTGAAGCCATGATGAGTGAAGCCGTGATGAGTGGAGTATATTTCATCTTGTCTTATACTCTACACTGCACAGAACATAATATTTTAGTTAATACCTTACATCTTAATGTTGTAACAGGAAGAACATATGTCAAAGAGGAATTTATTTTCCATACTTCTTAGCTTTAACTCAACATGGAAAGTTTACAGCATAGCCATATCTACGTCTTTTGGTCTGACACATCCATCTTCTGCACGATTTGCTTAACAATTTTTTTGCACTCGCATTGACAGTTTTTGGCCTACTCTTTTTTTTTTTTTTTTACTTTAACTGTCAAGGGTTCTTTAATGTGCAGACGGGACCTCCTGTTTTTCGCCATTTTCCAAGAGGGCTAGACATCGGATCTCACTACCCAGAGAGAGCTAGACATCGGATCTCACTACCCAGAGAGAGCTAGACATCGGATCTCACTACCCAGAGAGAGCTAGACATCGGATCTCACTACCCAGAGAGAGCTAGACATCGGATCTCACTACCCAGAGAGAGCTAGACATCGGATCTCACTACCCAGAGAGAGCTAGAGATCGGATCTCACTACCCAGAGAGGGCTAGACATCGGATCTCACTATCCAAAGAGAGTTAGACATCGGATCTCACTACCCAGAGAGGGCTATACATCGGATCTCACTACCCAAAGAGAGCTAGACATCGGATCTCACTACCCAGAGAGGGCTAGACATCGGATCTCACTACCCAAAACCCAGGGAAGGGTAAAGCCCCAAAGAAACCACAAATTCAATTATTCTTTTTTTAATTTCTACTGCCTGTGGTGAGAATTAAAACCGGGATCTTGTACGCCTTACATCTGTACCACCCAGTCCCCCATATTCCATACAACCACTGATCTTTTCATCTCTTAAAACTGTACAGTAAAAGAATGTCTTCAATCATTAATTATATAGCGATGTGTTACGATTTCTATAATATGTCTATCTATCTATTGTCCTTTCATGCTGAAGACGGCACATAGGGCAGAAACAGAATCTCAAAAACAGAAACCTTGTGTGCCAAAATGGCACATATTGCAGAGATCACTTCTTCTAAAATCTATGGCTCTGTTTCCATAACAATACTTTTTACAATAACAGCTTGTCAAGTCATTGATTGATATGTACAGGCCAGTAAATTAATCGCTCTAATGGTATCTCTCTCTCTCTCTCTGCGATCAAGACTCAATCAGAGTAGGATTCCAGACTCTCTCATGAAGGCAGCTGTCTGTTTAAGCGAATGGATTGCCCCATATAGTTTCTCTTCCAGGGAGGTGGGCGTGGACCACATTGCTCTTCTCAGGTCTGTGTACTGGGGGAAATCCTGTAGAACATGTTTTGTAGTCATATTGTCCAGTGTACAGTGGCATAGGCTGGTTGTACCTATTTTGAATTTGGTGAACATATGATGTCTCATTCTATTGTGGCCAGTGCATAGGTAAAGTTTGATGACTTGATCCCTCCTTGAAAGTTGGTGGTATCCGTCACTCTCGTTATGCTTTGGGTGTTCTCGTTTCCATTTTTCATGGAACTGACCCCTGAGGATGGATTTGGCTTCATCATAACTGAGCGGATGGTTCTCTTGTGGTAATCTCCCTCCCTCTTTAGCTAATTTGTCTGTGTGTTCGTTCCCGTGTATATTACAGTGTGATGGTATCCACTGAATGACTACTCTCTGGAAGTTATTGCATAGTTGGTCCAGGGTTGTTCTCAAGTCATCTAGTTCATTGTTCTTGGGGCTTTTTAGAGCTGATAATACTGACAGTGCATCAGTCAGAATCACCAATTTATTGTGCATGTTATTTTTGTGTTGAGTAGCCAGTGTTGCAGCATCTCTGATGGCCTCAGTTTCTGCTTTAAAGTTGTTTGAGAATTTTCCAGTAGCTATTGACTTTGTGATCTCATCCTGATTATTCAGCGTCAAGAACACACCTCCCCCTCCATTTCTGGTGGCATTTGTAGCAGAGCCATCTGTGTATATGTGGGACCAAGAGTCCTGTGGGTAGGTATCATGTATGTGTTTTTCTGCTACGTGTTTTCTTTCTGTGTCTGATTGTGTGCCTCTTTTCATGATTCCTGTTATATTTTCCTTAAGTTCTGGTATTTTATGCTTTCCATGAGGAGACATATCAGATGGGCCCAAGGGTTTCGATATTGTTTGGGAAAGTACTGGGTCTCCAGTAGTTAGTTCATTGGCAATTGCAGTGAAGTTGCTCCTCTTAAGTCGTACAATTCCGGAACCAGATATTCTTTGGTGCATGGGGTGGCTAAGGAGCCTTCTATATTTCTCCGCATGTTGCAATACTTTAGTGACCCATCTGTCATCTAAGAGTTGTAAACCTGTTACTGTTTCTAGAGTCTTGATAAGTGTAGATTTCATAGCACCAGTGATGATACGTGCAGCTTGGTTCTGTGTTCTGTTAATTTTGCTAAGGTGTGATTTGGAAGCCATAGCCCAGGCTGTGACTCCATACTCTAGAACTGGTTTGACTCCTCCTACGTATAGTCTTTTCAAAATATTGCTGTCTGCCCCCAGTCCGTTCCTGCCAATTTCTTCATAATATTTGTTCGTTTTCTGGCTTTTTTTCCTTGCTCTGTGTATCTGATTTTTCCAAGTCATTCTGCGATTCATGGTGACACCAAGATATGTTGGGTATTGGTCAATAGGGAGTGTATGGTCTTTTTATCCTCAAGTTTGCAGAGAGTGTGTTTCTTGATAGGCTGAAATTGTATATGTAGTTTTTTTTTCGTTGATTGGTAAGACCAGGTGTTCGTCCATTTTTCAAGTTCACCTAGGGCATCTTGCATCCTGGGTCCAGCCATCTACATACTTTCCTCATGAGCCCATAACGCCAGATCATCTGCGTATATTGCTGAGTTTATTCTGGGTGGAATGTCCATTACGATGTCATTTACGAAAATTAAAAAGAGTGTTGGGGACAATACTCCGCCTATGGGGCCAAATGTTGTTCGATAGAGACCTTCTTACTTAGTTGACCTTGAACTTGTACTCTGGCCGTTCTATCCTGAAGGTATTGAGAGACCCAATTGAATAAACGACCCTGGATGCCAAATCTAAAAAGCTTGTTCTTTAAACCCTCTCGCAAGACCCTATCAAAAGCCTTCTTCATGTCGACCCACACTGCCAGTGTGTGTTTCTTTCTTGTAGAGCATCCTCTATTTCCTGTGCAATGTTGGTGACCAGGTCTTGAGTTGATCTGTGATGACGGAAGCCACTTTGTTGTGGTACGATTTGTTGTTTTGTCTCCAAATGCCACATAAGTCTTCTGTTAACCAGCCTTTCCGTGACTTTACTCAGGCAGCTCAGTAGGCTAATTGGTCTATAGCTACTTGGGTCTTTTCCACACTTGAGGATGGGCACCATAATAGCTTCTTTCCAGATTGCTGGCACATGACCTCTCTTCCAGCTAGCATTTATATCCTTAAAAGATGGCTCTTGGCTTTCTGTCCCTGATTTAGGAGCATTTCGTTGGAGATTCCATTCCATCTTTACCATGGGAACTTTTGAGCTTCAATCCTTTGAAGGCAACATCTAATTCAGTTGGGGTAAAGATGGTTGTCTGATGCTCTTCTGGTGCTAAAGGCATGTGTTTTGCATCTTGGTTTTCCCCAATCTTCCTGCAACGCAGCAGATTGTCTTTTCTATAGGGGGATTCTGCCCTTAGATGGTCTGCCCTCCCAGGCTTACGAGCACCATCTGCACAAGCTTGATGGAGTAATTAGTTGGTGATTAGACCATCACCATCATTATGATGACATAGCACACAAAAATGTTGTACACACAATTTCGCTCCCTTTAGATTCCCAATTACTCTAGTGAAAGCAGCCTACGTCAAACAAAACACGGTGCAAATTCCCTAAAGAGATAAAACTGTGGCTGACGAAGTACTTTACATAAATAAGTAACATGGAAATAACTTGCGTCAAGGAATTCCAACAACAGTCATGAACAGCACCAATGTGACGTAAAGCGCGGATCAAGTCTAAACGTTGGAAGGTCGCATTAACAGCACTTTATTTCTCAAAAAAGGACTGTTGCCAGCGCACAACTTCACTTTAGTCGCACAGATGTAATAAGTAGATCATCATTTATACTTTAACGCAGAAAAGTACAACGGAGACCCTAAATTTGTCAGATTTCGAATGCACTTTCTGCAGAAATCGATACAACGTGACCTCGATCCACCATCTTCACTCTAATGGTATGTGAGCAAAGAAAGGTCAGGTGTTGTCGCTAATGAATGTATGTATCCAATAATGGACAGAATAAATTCATGTAAGCATGGGGGTGGGGGGCAATAAATTGGGTCTAAGAATAATGGAGATGTAGTTAAAGAACAATGAGGCCATAATGCTAAAATGGAGATGTAGTTAAAGAACCATGAGGCCGTAATGCTAAAATGGAGATGTAGTTAAAGAACCATGAGGCCGTAATGCTAAAATGGAGATGTAGTTAAAGAACCATGAGGCCGTAATGCTAAAATGTGAAAATCACTGCTCTAAATTTATGAAGAAATGTAATAAAGCAAGTTTTACACTAGAATGGAAAAAAAGCAACAGGAAATCACTCACAATTTAGCCAAATGCTTGCAAGGTTCCCATGCTCCTTGTTCAATCCTGTTAATCTTATTGTAAGATAATGATCTGAAAGATAATATAGAAGAGAAAGATACTTCATTAAATTTGAATAGAAGCACAACACAGACTAAAGAAAACAAATGAGCCAATCACAAAATGTTTGTGGCGGTGAAAGAGGGGGGAAGAGAGAGATGGAAAAACAGGGACAGAAGAAATGATGATTAGAAAAATTGACATATGGTAACACAGAACCTGAAATTAGAGTGATGATGGATTCTTGTCATTATATTGCAAATATGATTTTGTTATATTATATATATATATATATATATATATATATATATATATATATATTACCTTTAAAATATCCTCCATACTCAATGTTCAAAGTCATATGATTGGTTGGCTACTTCTCAAATGTTATACAATGCTGACAATTGAAAATAATATTGATGATGAAATGAGGAATTGTACCAAACGTGGTTACAATATTTTGAACAAATGAAGATGATATTAATAATGACATTTGGAATCATATAAAAAAAGAGGAATTTTATCTAAAAATGAGCAATTTTATAAAAAATGAGGAAGTGTATCAAAAGTACTTACAATGTTTTTAACATTTTTAATCCAAACAGCCAGGCCTGAGTTATATTGACAATTTTGTTATGATCCATATGCCTGAGAGAAAAGCAAAAATATTTTAAATTCATTACTTCAAAGCACTAAGATAACAGTTACAGTTTACAAAGTCATCAAATAACATAGCTATATTTACAATGCACCAAACAACATCATTACTTCTACAAAGCCCCCAAACAATATAATTATATTTGTTATAAGCCCCGAGGAACATAATTACATATATAAGCCCTCCAAGAATATAATTACATATGTAAGCCCTCCTAGAACATAATTACATATATAAGCCCTCCTAGAACATAATTACATTTATAGGTCTCCAAACAGCATAATTATATTTATAGGTCTACAAACAACATAATTACATTTATAGGCCTACAAACAACATAATTACATTTATAGGCCTACAAACAACATAGCACACATATTTACAAAGCTCCAAATGACATAAACTAGAAGAAGGATAGCAAAGACAGCAGCAAATTTTAAAATCCTGGACAAAATATGGAAAATCAAAAATACTAAGCAAGAAAGCTAAACTTAGAATATTCAACTCAATCATATTATCAACCTTTACCTATGCCTGTGAAAGCTAAAAAACAACAAAAGAGATTGAGAAAAAACTAAATGCTTTTGAAGACAAATGTATATAAAGAACTCTCACTGTGTATAATGGAATGAATTCAAGACTAATATAGAGACAAGAGAAAAGGTTATGCAACCAACTATTTCATCTACAATTAGGAAGAGTAGATGGACATATGTCAGACATGTGAAGAGACAACAAGAGAATTCCAAAACAGGCTCTTCTATGGGGAAACATCAGGATACAGAAAATGAGGAAGACATAGAGAGACACTAAAAGGAACACTTATAAGAGAAGCAAAGTTGGCAGGCATAGACTAATTAGACAAGATTGAACATCACACCAAGAATAGTGATGGATGGCAAGAAACACTAGGAGCCCTATGTGATGTCTAGCTGTGCTGGAAGGATCAAAATCAAGAAATAACATTATTATATATAATACTCAATGGCTCCCTCAATGAGATAGAGCTGCTAGTACAGAACAGAGACAAATGGCGAGATTTCATAAAATATCTTTAAAAGAATTGAAAACTGCTGGAATAAAAATTTAGATAAGAGAAGGAGTATCTTGGTCTACGCCCTATGGGCCGGCTACAGCTCGAAAGGTCAATAGATAACTAGGTATATAATACTCATTATTATAAAGGAGCTTGGGGGGAAAAAAAACCTGAACATTTCTTGCTTGTGTTTCTTCAGTGTAAAAAGTTTTAGGAAGACTGGCATAGACAATATAACAACAACAAAAAAAACTCACAAGTTGTTTAAACTTGGTAGACCCCAAAATGCGCCATCCTTCAGAATGATAATGTTGTTACGCTGCAGCTTCAACACTTGTAGTTTATGCAATCCCTGGAATGTCAGACCCTTGATACTCCTGATTTTGTTTCGCATCAGATCTCTGGACGAGATATTAGGAAACATGTTTTTAGGACATAGTCACTGGCAGGTAATTACAAAGACATCGATATATTCAAATTCATGATCAAATCTGATGACTTTTCATTCAATATCATACCATACACTTTAGAGCAGGAAACAAAATTATAGGCCAAACATCTCTTCAGTTTAACTTAATTTGGTCATCCTCATTGCACTTTAGACAAGTCTATAAGTGCTCAGATCTCCTCCTTCGTTAATGTGTTGCAACTTACTGGCAAACACTGTTTGTGTTGGTTGGCACGTTTCTTTGGATTCCACTAAAGTACTTCCATCTTGCATTCCTCACCATGACATAATATTTGTGCAGTCAGTTCATGTTTATTTTTTAAACCATTTTTTTGTTCAGCATCACTGAGGGCACTCAGAATATCATCATGGTCCATTGCCCTTTCACACTCAACATCATCCAAACTGGCAAGTCTGTCAGCACACTCGTTACCTTCATCCACATACACTGACACAAAAATGAAGCAAAGTTTTTTTTTAGACTTGACCTCCATGGAGACTCTAGTCCCACTGCCATTTGAGCCCAGCCAGTTGCAATCTTTCTGAGTTTACTCATTGAGTCACTGAGGAAACATGTGTATAAGTCTGTATCTCAAGCTATGCCAATGTTTTAGTGGCGGCCATGATTTCTATTGCAAAACTATTTGTAATCATGTCTCTTTTGGCTCATCACTTCAGAACAATAGTCTAGAATTTAATAGCATTTTTTGGTACCCCTATCAGTTTACATTTTTGTGTTTTATATCTGTACTGTTACTATCCCCTGATAATGATATCTGAAAAAAAGTGCTGAATCTATCAACTTTGACATCTTATTATAACACAAAAATGAACTTATTACCTGGTCGTGTTAATATAATTTGACAAAATACTTAATATGTCTCTTTTTATCTTGTAGAACGTTCATTTTCTCTTTGTTTGCAATAAGTACTTTGCTCATCTTCCTTTATCAAAAAGAAATTATTTCTATTAGTTTCATTCCCACAGCCTTTGTTTCATGTTCTCTTTTTTGTTCCAGCTTTACAAAATGTTTTACAGTTAATATAATTTGGCTGGAAGAAAGTTTCACATTTCTTGTAGCTTCAAAAAAGAAAATGGTTCACTCTGCTACTAGTTCAACATTAAAGGACTAATTTTGCTATTGAATTGAAGAAGTAAAAAGTTCAGGAACTTACAGAGACTTCAAGCTCTTGAGATGGTTGAATACTTGCTGGGGTAATTCTGTCACTTTGTTCTTGTTCAACTTGAGAGTCTCCAGCAGAGTCAAATTGCTCATGCTCCCCTGTTCAATAGCTGAGATCTGATTGCTGTTTAAAATTCTGTAAAACAAGCCAAACCAAAAAAGACAATTGTAAAATGTGGTCATCAACTCTAAAAATATTAACATAACTTGTCAGAGGTGCAATTCAACACATTTTTTTTCTCTGCAGCTGCCAGCTTCCACCTATGACCAAGTCCATACAGACCAGGAACTGAATGTTGCATGTCAATCCGTTTTTCCTTGGCAGCCATGTGCACAGGGGTCCCTCACTGCACAGACAGATAACTCCAACTTCGGAGGTACTCATATATTTTTTCCACCGAGTAATTGATGTTTCAAGCTGAACCAGGGGTGGTTGCCGCAGAGAGAAATCATAAATAAAACTCCCTACTGGTACAGCCAAGATTTGAACTCGCAACCTCTCTATCTCAAGACTGGCATCTTGCTTCAAGACCAACCAGTCCCCCATTCAATATATTTAATTGTTGACATGTCATTCTTTTTGCAACATTTTGCACTAATTGCTGAACACTGATTCCACTTGTTGTTCTGTTCCCTTACAAAAATATTTTTCTAGCAACAAAATAACAAGTGTTATTCATCTTCTGTCATTAATTCATTGATATTTTTTGTATTTTTTTAAACACTTCTCCAACTATAAATTGTGTACATAATTTTAATATAGAATTTTAATTTTCTAACAATTTGTTAAATAATGCTAGTAATTTAGTGTCCTTAATAAGTATTTGAAAAACAAAAGATCAAATCAATTCTTAAAGCCTTTGTGCTATTGGAAACTATTGTGTTGAATTTCTAGTACACAATTTGTCAGTAGTCAACAAAACCTTAAAGATACACAAGATGTTTAATCAGCAAATGTGCTAAAGGTACCAACTAGTCTGATAAGTGAGAAGAGATCAAAGAGAGAAGGCAACACAGTTCCCAAAAATACCAAGCTGAAATCAGATGTGTTTAGCTAAAAGGTGCAGATATTGCCACTTAGTTGTAGAGCATGAGATAAAACAACTACAGCGGAGCCCATACTCTGAATGACCATAACTTTGAACATTATGGTCTACAAACACTAAAGAGGTGAATTTCAAGCCAAAACTCAAATAATGTTTCTGCATTCAAGATGTGGGTGTACAGCTAGGCATGGTGAACAAAGATTTCATCTGTAAATTCATTAGATAATCCTGCTGTGTGCCAATGCAATCCCTTATTTTGTGCTTCTGTATTTTCAGCACTTTTTTGCCTTCAATTTTATTTGGGTATTTAATTATATAAGACCAGTTCATCTTGTGTCTTGATGTTGTTCTTACCCCTTCATCATGAAACAGAACAAGTAGTTAAATTTGTAGGATTACAAGACTGAATGCTGAAAAAGAAGGTTATAATATAAAACCACAATCCATTAACAATAGCATCCAAAAAGAGTGCACAAGCAGAACAAAGCCTAAGAGGAGGGTTGTAATATCACCATAAAGAAACTTATTGTGAAGCATAAAAGTGGTAGATGTGTGATGGACCTAGAAAAGGGGGACAGTGAACCAAAGCCATTAATCAGTGGTGTTAAAAGACAAACGGGAGAGAGAGAGAAAACATTAGGAGCACAGTTATTTGGTATGTTTATAGAAGGAGACTTCCCTTTTCAAACAACAGCTCCTCTCTTTCTCTCCATCAGCCACACATGACATCACCACAAAATTACAGTCAATGCAAGATTCATTTTATTATACAAAATTGATGTTAAAAAAAAAAGTAAAGTACCCCCATCACACCAAGTGGCGTATAGGGAATATGGTGTTAGTGACCATAAATTTTACAGACCTTCAGCACATGATTTTTGGGGTAACGTGGTCGGTATAACGCCCGTGCCACTTTACTCTCCCAGAAAATAATCGGTACCCATTTAAGGCTGGGTGAACCCGGAAGCTGTCGGTTGGGATCGAACCCTACCCCTTGTCCTTTGTAGTCCAGTTTACTAACCACTGAGCTATCGCAAAATTGATGTACTTTATTATATATTACTCTTAACCGTCTATACCATATTATTATATTACTATATTATTCTTAACCGTCCACTACCCCACAGTTTAATAGATTTTGAAACTGAAACACCAGCAGCAGAATTAAATGTAAATTTAGATGACTTCACCTTGAGTGAAATAGAAACCACCTTAAAGCTTATGACCAATAACAAGGCTGCTGGAGAGGATAAGTTAACAGCTGAGATCCTCAAGGCAATTGATAGCCATAATCTAATACATCTCCAAAAAATGTTCAACATCATTTGGAAAACAGAGAAGACGCCTCATAAATGGAAAAAAGGAATCATTGTTAAGATCCCAAAAAAGGGCAATCTTAGAGATTGTAACAACTGGAGAGGCGTGACACTTTTGTCAGTTGCCTCAAAGTTATTCTGCAAAATCATCCTAAATAGAATACAGGATTCAATAGATACAGTAATGCGTGAAGAACAGGCTGGGTTTAGAAAAGGGAGAAGCTGTATTGACCACATTTTCACTCTACGACTTATATTGGAGGAACACATTGAAAAGCAAAAACCTTTTGTACTTAACTTCATCGACTTCAAAAAAGCATTTGATAGTATTCATAGAGATTCTTTGTGGAAAATTCTGAAGCAATATGGTTTACCATCAAAAATCATAAATATTATCAAAGACATGTATGATGGTTACACATGTGCAGTTCGAACAGAGGAAGGACTGAGCGAATGTTTCCCAATAGAAACTGGGGTTAAACAAGGATGTATTTTATCGCCCTTGTTATTTGGAATTGTTATGGACTTCATAATGTAGAAATGCTGCACTGGTAATAAAGGCATCGAATGGATACAAGGAGACCATTTGGAGGACCTCGACTTTGCTGATGACATAGTTCTCATCAGCAGTCAGATAAAAACGATGCAGGAAAACACAAATGAACTATCATCAATAGCCAGCAAAATTGGGCTTGAGATCAATCATGAAAAGACTAAAGTCATGACTAGTTTAATTCCAACAGGTGACAAAATATACATGGAAAACAAACCAGTAGAAGAGATCGATCACTTTATCTATCTTGGAAGTCACATTGATCGAGAAGGGGATACGAGCAAAGAAATTAAAATCAGAATAGCTAAAGCAGCAATGTCTTTCAGAAGCCTTGAAAAGTTGTGGAAATCAAAACTTATCAGCACAAACACAAAACTTAGGCTATTCAAATCAAATGTACTATCAACCCTTACGTATGCGTGTGAAAGCTGGAAAACAACAAGAGATATAGAAACAAAGTTGAACGCATTCGAAAATAAATGTCTAAGGAAAATACTTGGTATAGCATGGAACGAATTCAAAACAAATGAGGAAATTAGAGAAATCGCCAATCAACCACTAATATCTTCAGTAATAAAGAAAAGACGATGGTCATACGTTGGACATGTGATGAGAAGAGATAATAACCGAATAGCAAAGCAAGCCCTCATATGGGAAACAACAGGTAAAAGAAAAAGAGGAAGACCCAGGGAGACACTGAGAAGAACATTGATGAGAGAGGCAAGAGCAGCAGGAGTCGGCTCCCTCAATGAGATAGAACTGCTTGCACAGAACAGAGACAGATGGCGAGATTTGATAAAATATCTTTAAAAGAAAACTGCTAGAACAAAAAATCCATATAGGAGAAGGTGTATCTTGGTCTACGCCCTATGGGCCGGTTACGGCTCGAAAGGTCAATAGAATAGAATTATATATTATTTTCAGTTTTTAAGTTATAATTTAATTAAAGCATTTAATTATGTTATCGTCAGCTTCAATTATTTGATAAACTTAAACAGCATATACACATAATCATTATTCAGGGTCTGGAGACAGATTAATTCACTCATTATTTCTAAAGGGAAAAATTCATTTGGACTTTAAACAATTCAGAGTTGAAACGGCCTCCTCAAATGAATTAAGTTCAAAGTATAAGGCAACATCATAATGAACAAAAGTATAAGGCAACATCATAATGAACAAAAGTATAAGGCAACATCATAATGAACAAAAGTATAAGGCAACATCATAATGAACAAAAGTATAAGGCAACATCATAATGAATAAAAGTATAAGGCAACATCATAATGAACAAAAGTATAAGACAACATCATAATGAACAAAAGTATAAGGCAACATCATAATTAACAACCTTTTAATGACCAACAACTTACAGGTGGGTCAGCTTGGACCCTGCTGGGAAACTGCCATTTGTGATACTCAAGATATAGTTGTTGCTGAGGTCCACAGTCAGTAGTTCTGGCATCTGAAGCATCACCGGCATTGGAATGGTCACAATATGGTTATGGGATCTGGAAATGACAAGTTTAAAAATAATGTAATGAAATTATTTGAACACTTATTTATCTAGGGTAATTTAAAACAGATCAGGTTAAACAAGGGCATTATATGCTTCTTCTTTTAATGAAGGTAGGTTTTTAATAAGTGACAGTGTTGATAAGTTGTGTTTAGATATTGGAAATTATTTCATCATGATATTGAAGCTATCCCCTAACACAAAGCAATACCTATTACAACCAATAAACATGTTATACAAAGTCTATTAATTCCCACATTATGCTATCGATCTCAAACATGGTCACATACAACTAAGCATAACAAAAAGCTTCTCACCACAGAGATGTGATGTTTGAGAAAAGCGCTTGGAGTGACCAGAAAAATAGATTCAGAAATTATACTATAAGAAAAAGAGTAGGAACTGAACCAATCTTAGACTACATAAAGAAACAACAAATAAAATGGTTTGTCCATCTAAAAAGAATATAGTGCAATTACTTACCATAAACAGCATATATTAAAATATGAGAAAGGAGAAGAGCAAGAGGCAGACCCAAAGTAAGATGGATAGACAACATCAAAATAATGCCACAACAACATCAATTGGCAATGATTGAAGTTGTCAAAAGGGCGCTAGAACGTTGTATCTTCTTTTGCTGCAGTCCTTTGTACAGTTAGATGGCTGTGTCGATGCCCAACCTCACTCAGACTCTGGATCATTCTGGATCATCCTCTAGCCCTGAAGCATTATTGTCAACTGTTGTAGGGGTCTAGTGGTGCCTACATACCATTTCTCCGATACTACGAGATGTGCCTACATATCATCTCTCCGATACCACGAGATGTGCCTACATATCATCTCTCCGATACAACGAGATATACCTACATATCATCTCATCGATACCACGAGATGTGCCTACATATCAACTCTCCGATACCACGATATGCCTACATATCATCTCTCCGATACCACAAGATATGCCTACATATCATCTCTCCGATACCACAAGATGTGCCTACATATCATCTCTCCGATACCACGAGATATGCCTAAATATCATCTCTCCGATACCACGAGATGTGCCTACATATCATCTCTCCGATACTACGAGATGTGCCTACATATCATCTCTCCGATACCACGAGATGTGCCTACATATCATCTCTCCGATACTACGAGATGTGCCTACACATCATCTCTCCGATACCACGAGATGTGCCTACATATCATCTCTCCGATACTACGAGATGTGCCTACACATCATCTCTCCGATACTACGAGATGTGCCTACACATCATCTCTCCGATACCACGAGATGTGCCTACATATCATCTCTCCGATACCACGAGATGTGCCTACATATCATCTCTCCGATACCACGAGATGTGCCTACACATCATCTCTCCGATACTACGAGATGTGCCTACATATCATCTCTCCGATACCACGAGATGTGCCTACGCATCATCTCTCCGATACCACGATATGTGCCTACACATCATCTCTCCGATACCACGAGATGTGCCTACGCATCATCTCTCCGATACCACGATATGTGCCTACACATCATCTCTCCGATACCACGAGATGTGCCTACACATCATCTCTCCGATACCACGAGATGTGCCTACATATCATCTCTCCGATACCACGAGATGTGCCTACATATCATCTCTCCGATACCACGAGATGTGCCTACATATCATCTCTCCGATACTACGAGATGTGCCTACATATCATCTCTCCGATACCACGAGATGTGCCTACACATCATCTCTCCGATACTACGAGATGACCGAACCCTCCACTATCTGTTCTCACCACCTCACATTTTCCCCCTGCCCGGGATGTTAGACATTGCCGCTCTTTAATTTGCAAAATTGGCAGAAAATTAATGATCAATGTATTGTACGCGTGTACAGACATTCCTGAATTAGTGATCCATTATACCTAGTGTACTCCTGGACAAGATTTGCAAATCAAATTCAATTACTGCACCGGATCTCAACCTTGCTGTCCCATTGACCCGTTGTGCGAGTATGGTAGAGTATATGTGCAGCCTTTCAGAATAATGACCACGATATTATGCGATCTGGCGACGGGTCTAACAATTAATGTAATATCCGAGTAGAAATGGCCGGTAACGATATTTCTTGGTGTCTGTTATGAGTGTAATGTGATTTATTAATATATGTGATTTACTAACATATGTCTATCTTTCATTCGCTAGAAGTATTGTCTCTTAAAAAACATCAGAAAGAAGCAATCAACATTTTTCGGGCACATCATGAGAAGAGGAAAGTTGGAATACTTGGTTACAACTGGCAAATTAAAAGGAAAGAGAGATCGCGGACGACAAAGAGAGAAAATACTGGATAGCTTGGTGTCATGGCATGGAAAACAGTCAACAACAGAACTGATACGATGCACTGTAGATAGAAGATTGTGGAGGGACATGATCGCCTACGCCAACCGGCAGGGTACATGATGATGATGATGATGAAGTATTGTCTATATCTGCAATGTCGTTTCCTGTATAAATTTTACAGTCTTTTGTAATTCTTGCAGTGACCCATATAGTTTTGTCTGTAGTGTTGTATCTATGGGCCAATGGATTTTCCTCAGTCTACTATATTCAGTACAGTCTTGAAGTATGTGTTCAGCAGTCTGGAGCGCCTGTCCACATGTACAAGTAGGTGAGGTGCCGATCTTGAATTTTGTATACATGTGACTATGGAGTCGATTAAGTCAGGACACTAATATATGTGATTTATTAATATATGTGATTTACTAATACATGTGATTTACTCAACAACAAAATGAATCCTCACCAATCACCTTCAAGGGCGGTCTTCTCGAGAATGCATGGGAAAAGACCAAGAGGAAGACCTAGAAGATGAAGGATAGATGCAGTGATAGAGACTCGTAACAAAAAAGGAAAACCACTAATTCAGACAGTTCCAGCAGCTCAAAAACGACAAATGATATAACCACGTGTTCGGTATCAGTGAGAAAGAGAAAAGAAGAAAGAAGAAGACTCAACAACAAAACCAATTATGATTCTTGTTTTCTCCACAGCCACCTTTAGAGAAAGCCTGCGCGCCTACTAGCATGATGTCACCGATGAAGATTCACCTTTTGGAGCTATCGATGACTGACAGAATGCTACCCACAGCTGCCCCTGTCTTTTATGTAGGTGGCTGCGCTTTCTCCCGACACACTGATTTCTATAGTCATCAAGCTGTCAATGGGTACCGGTTATTTTTTCTTAGAGCGTCGATCTGGCGTGGTACTGACCATACTACCCCCAAAAATATGGAAATGATTTGTTTCAAAGTATGGTCACTGACACTGTATAAGCTTTGCTAGAGACGTGACGGTGTATTCTATTTTTTTTTCTTTTTTTAATAGAATAACGCAAAATCTGAATAATTCGACCAGAAATATCCGACCTTTAACAAGCATTAACTTCTGACATTACGAAAGTGTCAGATTCATCATAAATATTTCCTTAGTCATCTTCTTCTTCTTCTTCTTCTATCCTTCCTCTGCTGCCGTTGGCGTCGAGGGGAGATACAATCTGCGATTCTTTGCTCTTCTGTTGGCCTCTTCTGGTGTTATCCCTCCTAGTGACTCTAGTATTCCCTTTATCCATCTCTTTCTCGGTCTTCCTCTTAATCTGGCGTTTTCGTAGCGTTTGTTTATGGCTCTTTGAGTCATTGTTAGTTCTTTTTGTCTTGTTATGTGGCCGGACCAATTTATCTGTTGTTTCTTTATATATGCGATTGGCTGGTTCAATTTCGAGTTTCTTCCTCAGGTCACTGTTTCTTACTCTGTCCCTTAGGCTGTTTCCTGCCATTCTTCTGACACATTTCATTTCGGTGGTCGTTATCTTTCTTATTGTTCTAGAGTCCAGCGTCCAATTCTAGCACTGATAGCACAGAGTTGGTAGAAAAATTGATTTGCATATTGCCCTTTTTGCTTCCGTAGTTATTGCTTTGTTTTTTCAATAGTGTTGACACTTGGCCTATAACTTGGCATGCTTTGTTACACCTTATATCTATCTCTGTCTCTTAGTTATTGTCTTGTGTTAACGTGCTACCCAGATATTTCAAATTGTCTACTTGCTTAAGAGTCGTATTATCTATTATGATGTTTAGTTTTTCTTTCTTTCTCGCTATTGCCATTACTTCGGTATTGTTTATGTTGATCTTCATGTTGTATTGTTTACAAGTGTTGCTTAGCCGTAGTCATCGATGTTATGTATTTAAGTTGGACAATCTGGGGCATATCCATAAATGTAGCTTCGGTGGCTAAGCGGTTAGCTTTTCCCGCTTCCTGAACCGAAGGGTAAAGGTTCGATCCACAGAAGTGGTGGATTTTTCGAACTGACAAGGCTCCGTAGTTCACACAGCCTCTAAAAACGTATACTATACATTTTTCTGGGAAGTAAAGGCGGCTTGGCGTGATGCCGACCACATCACCCAAAAATGTGCCGTGGTCATAGAAAGAAAAATGTTACTAACAACATATTCCCCACACATCTAGCAAGGCGTGGAGGGAACCTTTACTTTACTTTAATACCCACAAAGACGTAAAAGAGAAAGGACACAAAGACGTAAAAGAGAAAGGACACAAAGACGTAAAAGAGAAAGGACACAAAGACGCAAAAGAGAAAGGACACAAAGACGTAAAAGAGAAAGGACACAAAGACGTAAAAGAGAAAGGACACAAAGACGTAAAAGAGAAAGGACACAAAGACGTAAAAGAGAAAGGACACAAAGACGCAAAAGAGAAAGGACACAAAGACGTAAAAGAGAATGGACACAACGGTTCGATCTTTCTCAACTACAAGGACGTTAGCAAACATGGCTCTGTTAGAGGTGACATGAACATAAATTATCGGGTACAACTTCGACTTTTGGGCCGTTGAAGCTGGGAGTAAACTAGAAATGCTGACCCGGGAACTACTGAAACCAAAATCTGACGAAAACCCAAAAAAAAAAAAAAAAAAAAAAAAAAAAAAAAAAAAAAAAAAAACTTCGGATAAAATACCCCCACCACATTGACGAGAAAGGAAAAACATCACACTAGAAATACAAGTAATGCCTCAATTATTCTATTTGAGTTAATCAAATAGGACCACATCACCTATAAATACTTCTACGAAATGGCAATTGCTAATATTCTTAACAATACATCATTTGCTATTTTTTATAACATTTCTTATGCGTTCTCCCGACTATGACAGCGCCTTGTCTCGGTCGTTCTGAAAAATGCGTTAAAAATAGTGCAGTTACTTCGTGTCGTGGTTTACAGCGAGCTGCGATATTGGTGTCGTTCGACCTAAGCAGGGCAGACTTCCTTTTCATTCTATCCGCAAAATCAACAGCAGCGATGTTTAATCTTACCCGACAATAACAGACTAAACCAGCGCTATCTGATGTTTCCAAGTTACATGCATTTTTTTTAAAAAAGAAGACATTTTTAGCAACAAATAAAGAAACACACACGATGCTTGAACGCGCTAAAAAACATTGTAAAAATAATCATTGTGCAAGAGTGAGCTAAATCAGGTTTTAACATTATTTTTGATCATTCATTCAAATTAAAATTACACTTCTAGCCTCAAAAATGTGCAGGAGGCTGGAAGTCCGTTTTTGAGTTTACCGATGGTGTCTGTAGCACAACAAGCACTCAATTCAATGCTCAGAAATTCTCGCAACTCTCCTAATTGTTTTCTTCATTCTCCATGAAATGAAAGTACGTTTGTTATCGAGTGTAACAGTTTACAGAAAAGTTGTGTATTTAGCGTCTTTTGGTACGGCATCTCCGGTTTAGTCACGGTAATAATAATAATAATAGGAAACTCTTTACATACAGCTTCACAGCATGAGGTAATCTGACCATCAGAAGCAGGCCCTCAAAGCAAAGTGCTTCGGCCCTTTAGCTTCTTGTCACATTCTTAGGAAGATGTACCCGCCTGGGTTGTGACTCCCGAGCGTCGACCTCCTGTTGAATTGAACTTGGAAACTTACAATATAGTCAGCATATAATAACTACGCTTATTTCTGATCGGTCGCACTGTCTTAGCTTAAACTTAGCACATTGATGTCCTTTTCGTGGCGACTGCCGCCTAAAATGCCTGGGTTTATTGCGTAACGTCCTTTATATACACTCACAAACACGCTGCTTTTTGTCAAGAAGTAACTCGGCACGGTTGGAGCAGGTCGGTAGCTGATTATAGGTGATTACGATACGTCGGACTGGGAACTCACTTCTTTTAACTGTCGATACTGCAAACGTGGGTGTGGCTCATGCACGGTCAATGATGTAACTTCCTATCGCCTTAACGTCCGAGCCTTGGATATTCAAGGATTAAACTGTCAATATACTGTCCACTTAAGTGTGAGTCAGGAGCGGTCGATGTGTTAATTTGGGTTAATCGCTTAATCATCTGAGCCTCGGATTATTCTGGGATTGTTGATATGTCTCAGCTTCGCCAGAGTATTATGCTCTTTCGTCTGACTCAGCAAAAGCCTTCATTGCTCTTGTTCGTATTCCTCCACCTCCCGTTAATTCCTAGCCTCTTTAATAGGTCGCTGAGTTATGGAGCCGCGGGTCCTCTGACACCGAATTCAGGGATTTTTCTGACTTGAAATCCCATCAGCCTCAGCTCGGCGGCGAGATCCTTGTATTCTGGTAATTTAAATATATGCTATTCCTCTACCCTGGTAAAGTTGTGGCACAGTGTTTGCTTCCACCGTGAACGGTATAAACCTGTTACCGAAATCATCCAGTTGGAGTAGGCCTTGACTAACTCTAATATTCGGAGCAGAGCGTTTGCAGTTATTTTATGAGATCGCTGACTTCTTCCAACTCATGCACTGCGCATGTCAATTTGGGTTTCAAATGGATGTTGAACATCTACAAATGTAAAAAAAAAAAAGCATGATGAACAGAGGCTCTTATGGCCAACCCCAGTGCAATCGTCATGACAAACTGTATGGAAATGCCACCAGCCTTGAGAAGACCAACGGTTTCTTCCAATTGACGACTGACGAGCGTATACAAAGAATAGATCTATTTTCTCTTAAAAGCATCCCCAAACTGTCTCGTCACACCTGCGAGTTAAGTCCTCTTGCACACTAAAGTGTCAGTGCACAGCGCTGAAAACCGCTGCCTTAGGGTCCACAAACCTCAGTAAGATTAAGAATGCCCTGTATTAAAGCTCTCTGACAACCCGAAGGTCTATTGATGGCATAAATTAACAATGAATAAGCCAGCAGACGCGTGGAGTCGTAAATTGTGTTGTTAGAAAGTGTTAAGAATCGTCCTATGTGGGCTAGCTGTTCAACACCTGCTGATGCGATTACATTTACGATTATATTTCCTCAATTGTACCCCACCCGCGTGTATCAGGCGGAGCCAATCGGAAAGCTACAAGGTCACATTTCCTTTCATGAATGAATTACTGTAGTCCTTCTACGCCGGTAAATCTGCCACGTGAGTTTGATGTTCCAGAAATGTAAATAGAGAAAGATACGAAGAGGTGGTTGTAAACAAGGGAAACTTACATAGTCTTGAAAATCATGAGATTTCGGGGGATACAACACACCGAGGTCCGCAGAATGAACACCTGGACTCCGCACTGGCAACGAAAAACTGTACAATTGTTGCACGTCAAGTAGTAGAGTTCTGCCCGGAGCGCAATAAAGAACTACTGTGTATGTCTCTGTAAATGTTTACTCAAGCTCGTCGCACTCTCCATTACGATTAGAACTATTTATTAGAATTGTTTATAACTACAGCATATATTCTAGAGAATTATTTACTATGTCGTTATAAACTAGTTCTTCTCCTTACTGAATGTGACTGTGTAGTTTTTTGTTCTTCGTGTAATACGATCTGAAGCCAGGTTCTCCCAGTCTTTTCGCTGATATAGAATTCTCTCGTGCTGAAGTCAGATGTGATGGGGTAAAAGGCACAAATATCAGTTTTACTTCAAACCACAACGCATACACGCCCACTTCACGTCCTTTTGAGGGCGGATGACGAAGAGGTGTATTCATTTAGTCATCGGATGAAAGCAAGCAAGCAAGAGAATTCTCTCAAGGATGATTCAGAAGAGAATAACGCAGGAGAAAAGAGATTAGCACAGGCAGCACTAATGCGTCTTGTTCATTCTCTGATCGAATCCGTCTATCCTACACTGGTAGATTCATTCAGCCATTCACGAGATAAGTTGTTCAGTAAAACAGTAACCAGCATTAATATAATAATAGGAAGCTCGTTGTACAAAGCTTCGCAGCTGGAGGCAATCTGATCATCAGGAATAGTTCTCTCCCCCCCCCCCCCCCCGGTGAGCAAGTGTTTCGTTGACCCTTTAGCTTCTTGACACTCTAAGGGAGGTGGGCCCGACTGTGTCACGACTCTTATTCGTAGACCCCCTGCTATATTAAACGTGAAGGCTTAGTTATCAAACTTATCAGTTATCAAACCACTAAAAAGTCATGACTATGATAGCTTGCTAGCGACCCACTGTCATTTTTGGCGTCTTGACAGGCGGTTAGTAGCAAGCTACACTTTATATGCATAAGCTAGTCAGTATTGTAAGGGCTTAGGAGTCGTAGACTAAGGTGGCTGGGTCATGTAAGAAGAATGGAAAACAATCGCAATCCCAAACAAATATTGTATGGCGAACTTAGAAACGGAAAGAGACTGAAGGTCAGGCCAGTTCTGAGGTATAAGGATGTTTGCAGGGCTTCCTTAAGTGAAATCTCTATTGCTGAAAGAATTGAGAGGATCTGGCCGCAGATCGTAGCACACAGAGAACAAAAATTAAAAACAAAAAGCACAGCAACATTCGGGGCAACGCTGATATCAAATAAAGAAGACAAAATGCGCAGGAGAAAGAAGACGAGGTCAGGCACCACGAAAACATCTTGTTCGTTCTGCGGTCGAATCTGTCTATCCAATATTGGCAGATTCAGCCACGAGAGAAGCTGTTTAAAAACAAACATCCAACATAAGACACTAATATTTGACCAAACTACTGTCTTATGATTGGGAGCCGCGATAGCTCAGTGGTTAGTGAACTGGACTACAAAGGACAAGGGGTAGGGTTCGATCCCAATCGACGGCTTCCGGGTTCACCCAGCCTTAAATGGGTACCGGATTTTTTCTGGGAAAGTAAAGCAGCACGGGCGTAATACCGACCACATTACCCCAAAAATCATGTGCTGAAGGTCTGTAGAATATAGGGGCACTAACACCATATTCCCTATACGCCACTTGGCGTGACGGGGTACTTTACTTTCTTTACTGACTTATGATTGCTTGCTACCAACCGTCTGTCAAGACACGAAAGGCTATATACATATATATATACATATATATATATATATATATATATATATATATATATATAATGAGTAAATAAAGATGAGTTAAATATAACGTACAGAACTACATAATATGAATAGCAATAATCTGGATGCTGTAAAGCGCTACCTAATAAGAATAAGCGCATATGGTTACCTAGTATATCATGAAGTACTACCTAGCATATCGTAGAGAATATTTAGTAAGACGCACACTTAAGTATAATAAAGAAAAATCTTTCTCAGAAATGCACTATCAAAGCAAATGAGATAGTATTTAAAGTGATCAACAAATTCAAGTATGTAGGAGTGATAAAAACTTCAGGTGGTAAACGAAGTGAAGTGCACAGCAGCTAAGGCAAATGCTGCATTTCAAAGAGTGTAAACTGATACCACGCAACTCACCTGCGAAAACGGAAGTGAGAATCAAGATTTCCTCAGTTTTTAGTAGAGCCAGTCATGGCATTAGGAAGCGGACCCTCGACATGATAAAACACGAGAAAATCATAGGAAATCAGAAATATGGTGGGCCCAAAATGTTCAAAAGGTCAGCGAAGCGGACTGCTTGCTCCAGTGAATCACAACTGACCAGGCTCCCGAACGGGACTAGAAACGAACTGAACGTTGTGACCCAGCAAGTAAGGATCGAGAAGGGGAGGTCACGTGGTTTTTTTTTTTAAAAATGACATTGGAGCTGGATGTGTGGAGCTGGATGTGTCGAGCCGAAAGAAGCAGATTTGATCAAACGTATCAAAGTTTAGACTTTGAAACGGCACATAAACGCTGGGGAGGGAGGAGGGGGGAGAGAAGGAAGAAGAAGTAGATAAATGTGGTTACACAGACGAAAGTTGAGATTACCGTGAACAACTAAAAGATAACGTTCTAGAAGTCACCAACATCATATCAATATAAGGAGGGAATGTACCATTCGTTGTTGACATGTTGTTAAGGGAAGATGACACATGGAGTAGAGCGTTTAACTACAGAGTCGAGGAAAAAATAAATACAAGAAAACAGATATTTTTTAAAATAAATCCCAAACAGCTAAAGAAAATGACAGAATAACTCTAAGGAAAGAACAAATAAATTGCTGTAGAGAGACACGGTAACCAGTAGGAATAGCACTTAAAAGATAATGACAATAACCTAACTACTGGCCACACGGTTCAAAAAGGCTTCATATCAAATGGATACCAGATGTATATTTATGAGGAAGAAGGCTAAAAGGTGAATGGGGGTGCATTGTCGTAGTACTGACAATGTTACCTAAAAATGTGCTAATGACAACAACAAAAAAAATATATATATATGCCATGCTTACTATCACCATATTCCGTCACATTATGGGTTTGTTTCTTCTTCTATATCCCCATATTTACATTAAAATCCCTGCATTATGCATATTTTCATGCGAGACGCTGTGAAATATGCCACCACAACTGATACAAATGAGAAAATGGACAATGTTAAATTATCCAGTCACATTGTAAATGATAACTGATACCTTGCTCGCAAGAAAAATCTGACAACATAATTTAAATTCAGGTCAGGATTATAAAGTCCATTTTGAAATTATTCACACCTTTGAAAACAAAAATGCTTTCATGTACACACACACAAAAACGTGTTGTCGCCATGTATAACTTTATTACTTGTTTGTTTCGCCATTTCCAGAGGGCTGCAATTAATATACGAGTATTTAATCAGATCTGTGAATCGCCTCTAGGGAAATATACTTTAAATATTCAATTCAATACTGGATTAAAAACATGAATTTTCATTGATCAGCTTATGGTAAATCTGAAACGATGGTAGCACTTTCACAAACACATCATTGGAATTAATGAAATTTTGAATACATAGAAAGAATTGATAAAACCAATAATAATTCTTCATTTGACGTAATTTTTGTAGTAATATAATTAATGAACTAATAATGTGAAAATCCATTAGTAACTTCCAATATTTCGTTTCAGAGTAGAGTATTACTCATACAATGCCAAGCTGAGAAATACAATTATGACACGGCGTAGTAAAAACTGAATAAGAGCAATCAGGAAAACAAGAGAGGCACACAACTAACATGACCTCAACTTGGAATGTATTCATAAAATATTGGTTGCTAACAAGCCTCTGTAATAAATTGAAATAAGAAAAGGAAATTATTTAGTGTTATATTCTGGCCCTGTCATGTTGAGGTGAGTCATGGACAATTAATGAGGGAAGCAAGATCATCGGAGGAAACATAAACGCGGTTCTAGAAAGAATTGTGATTAATACAATGAACAGCTTAAAAAGATTATTGAGAAAAAAAAATTGCACAAAGAGAATTTTTGAAGCGCATTCAGGGCTGACGCAAGAGAGTCTGATGCACATAGACAGAGAACATCTAGGCGCCCCTTTACTTTATGTGTGTGCATACATATTATATGCATATTATATATATATATGCTACTATAATGTTAACATTTAAGTTCCTTTGTTAGATTTATTTCTGAGAATACTGAAATATATTTATTTATAATACTCAAATAATATTTAGAACATTTTGCTACAAGTAAACAAATCAATCAACAAGATGCAAAATATCACAGATACATTATCACCATGGAGGAGAAAAATGGAGCTTTAAATAAACAGGGATAAAACAAAAATGATGACAAGTAATAATAGCCCAGAAGGTATAATATACATCAATCGCCAGGCATTGGAAAGAGTTGACCGCTATACATATATATCTTAGTAGTAATGTAGATCAAAAAGGTGCAACAAAGAAAGAGATCAGAGGCAGGATAGCAAAAGAGGTAACGAATTTTATAAACCTGGACAAAATATGGAAATCAAAAATACTATGCAAGAAAAAGCAAACTTAGAATATTCAACTCAAACGTATTGTCAACACTAACTGAACACAAAAATAAAAACTGAACACATTTGAAGACAAATGATTAAGAGAAATACTCCGCTTACACAGGGATGAATTTAAGGCTAATATTGAAATAAGAGAACTGGTCACGCAACCTAAGATCTCATTACAATTAAGGGGGAAAAGGTGGACATATGCTGAGAAGAGACAACAAGAGAGTTCCAAAACAGACCCTTCTATTGCAAACATCTCAATACAGAAAAAGAGGAAGACCTAAAGAGATACGAAAAAGAACACTTATAAGAGAAACAAGGATGGCAGGCAGAGACTCGTCATTAGATAAGATCGGACAGCTCGATCATAATAGAGATTGGAAAACACTACAAGCCCTATGTGACGTCATGTGGCGCTGGAAGGATCAAGAATCAAGATACAAACCAAAAGAAGATTTAACCTTTTATCTTTTCTATATTTATTTTTTTTTTTTAAATAACACTGGCGCCCTCGTATCCTGGAGCCATTAGGCGATCGAAAAGGAAAACTTGGAAACTATTTTAACAGCGGGGAAAGAACAAAGGAATACACAAGCACCAAAATAAAAATGTGCATGACTTTATAGTCTGGTATGGAAGAGATTAACAGTATTAAACTAATAAGGACAAATCAGTGACAGGAACTAGAGGATGGTCATGACCGCCTACGCAGTAGGCGTGTCGCATGATAAGATGAGGGCTTGAGAACCTTGACTTGTAATGCGAAGTAAAGATCAATTGAAGGAGCAGATGTGTAAACGAGTACAACAAGATACTCACAGTGTAAGGTCAGTGATGCCCAGCGGTCCAGTGAAGAGTGGAATCTCCGTCAGTTTATTGGAATCCAGTTTTCTGTCAAGATACAATGAACAGCTGCAGAACAGCAACATTTCAAACAAACACACACACAAATCAGACCCAAAAGAAGAAGATATTTTTATTTCATCAATTTCCAACTTTTTCTTTTAATTATTTCTACACCTTCAAAATGAGTGAAGATGAATTATGTTTACAGCAACCGAATTTATCTGCGCTTTTCAACCCAGCGCATCCGTCGTCAGTCATTTTTGTATACTGGGTTGCCTTCCTTCTTCGATCCCCACTGGCTTGACCAGACTGGTTGGCTGTTTCCTGGTGCATTATAAGAAGGCGTACTAGGATCTCTGTCAGCTATGGTTCACAGAACTCTGCCACAAGTAGTTAGCCATGAGTCACTGACCACTTAACGACACGTCTCATAACCACTTTTGCTGTTACTGATGTTCAATGGACACACCTTCAGTCTCAGACAACTATAATATTAGTATCTTCGTTCGATACCCTACGAGTGGATACACACTTGAGAAAACATAGCAAACTTCTAATAACCACTATAATCTCGTTACGTTAATTTTCACCTCAACTTACGTAACCCAGCACAAGAAAATTAATCGCCGTTCTTCTTGTCATTCTTCTACTACCCTTCCTCTGCTGCCGTTGGCGTCGAGGGGAGAAACAATCTGCGATTCTTTGCTCTTCTGTTGGCCTCTTCTGATGTTATTCCTCCTAGTGACTCTAGTATTCCCTTTATCCATCTCCTTCTCGGTCTTCCTCTTAATCTGGCGTTTTCGTAGCGTTTGTTTATGGCTCTTTGAGTCATTGTTAGTTCTTTTTGTCTTGTTATGTGGCCGAACCAATTTATCTGTTGTTTCTTTATGTATTCGATGGTTGGTTCAATATCGAGTTTCTTCCTCAGGTCAGTGTTTCTTACTCTGTCCCTTAGGCTGTTTCCTGCCATTCTTCTAACACATTTCATTTCAGTGGTCGTTATCTTTCTTATTGTTCTAGAGTCCAGCGTCCAATTCTAGCACTGATAGCACAGAGTTGGTAGAAAAATTGATTTGCATATTGCCCTTTTTGCTTCCGTAGTTATTGCTTTGTTTTTCAATAGTGTTGATACTTGGCCTATAACTTGGCATGCTTTGTTACACCTTTTTATCTATCTCGGTCTCTTGGTTATTGCTTGTGTTAACGTGCTACCCAGATATTTAAAATTGTCTACTTGCTTAAGAGTCGTATTATCTATTATGATGTTTAGTTTTTCTTTCTCGCTATTGCCATTACTTCGATTTTGTTTATGTTGATCTTCATGTTGTATTGTTTACAAGTGTTGTTTAGCCTGTTGATATGTTCTTGCAGGTCCTCAATTGTTTCATGTATCAGAACTTGGTCGTCTGCAAATAGTATTTCATTTATTTATCCCTCTCTTCTGCTATTTTCTGGTACGTATATTTCGTTCTCTTTTGTGTTATCGCTTGTTATCATCCGTGTTGGTATATTTCCTTTGATTGGGCATGCTAATTTGCATATATTGTTCGTTGACCTTAATAATAACAATCATACCTGACAACAACCATAACGAAGTAACTGACTAATGTTACACTTGCCAGACTATAACAACAACAACAAAATAAACATGGCAATTGCTATCGATAAAGATTCCCTCCAATCTGTCTATCTATTGACCTTTTCGACCCGTGGCCGGCCCAATAGACTCAGATACTCTTTCTCTTTATCTAAATGTTCGTTCTAGCAGTCTCAATCCTTGCAAAGATCGTGTATCAAATCCCGCCATTTCTGTATGGTCTGTACAAGCTTATCAATCTGGTTGAGGCAGCCGATTCCTGCTGCCTTTTCCTTTCTGATGAATGTTCTTCTGTGTCTCTCTGGGTCGCCTCTTTTCCTGCTACCTGTTGTTTCCCACTTGATGGCTTGCTTTGTTATTCGGTTACTATCTCTTCTCATCACATGTCCAACTTATATCCATCGTCTTTTCTTGATTACTAATGATATTATTGGTTGATTGGTGATTTTACTTCAATACCGAACACTTATTCTCTTTATGCTTGCTTGCTTACGTTCGCTTGATGACTAAAGGAGTACACTTCTTCATCATCCGTCCTTAAAAGAACGTTAAGTGGGCGTGCCTGCGTTGTGTTGTGGTTTTCAGTATAACTGGTATTAGCTCCTTTCGACCCAACACATCCGACTTCAGCACGACATTTTTGAGTACCGGTTGTCTTTCCTCTTCGATCCCTATTCGCTTGGCCAGACTACACAGGTTACTAGAGGCACCGCGGAGAGGTGGAGCAAGGTCTGGATGGGTCTGGTTCACCGATCCTGGCGCAAGCCATCAGCTGTAGGTCGCTGACAACTTCCAGCTCTGCTGCTGCGAGGCGCGCCTTCGCCTCCATTCTCTTGATAAACCTTCACTGAACAATTTGACATACGTTCAAGGATTTCGTTTACCAATAATATCCAAGTTATCACCACTATTGTCCAACAGGGAAATAACTCTGGAGGCAAAACGAGCACTATACATTACAAACTTCATCCCAACGTTGTGCTACCAATGCCAGACCTGGACCCTAGATGCAAGAACAATAAGAAAAAATAACCTCTACAGAGATGAAATGTGTTAGACGAATGACAGGAAACAGTCTGAGAGATAAGATCAGAAATGAAGAACTGAGAAAAAAGCTAGGAATAACCCTCGCCATAGAATATATAAGGAAACCACAGATAAAATGGTCTGGCCACGTGACAAGGCAGAAAGAACAAAACACTACACAACAAGCCTTTAACAAACGTTGTGAGATCACCAGACCCAAGGGTCGACCACGAAAAAGATGGGTCGATGGAATATTAGAAGCACTAGGAAACATAACAGCAGCAGAGACGAACAGAAGAGCAAAAGACCGCAAATTATATCTCCTCTCGACGCTGAAAGGCAGATGAGGAAGGAAAGAGGAAGAAGAATATCCAAGATAGGACGACAATTAACTAGTTACTGCCTAGTGTTCCCTTACACTAAAGGTCATATACACTGAGTACCAGAAACAGTGCCAAATTTCCCATTACATGATTAGTCATGTATTACTATTACTTGTTGGGCCTCGGTAGTTAACAAGTCAATTGCAATTTTAAAAAAGTATCATTCGTTAAAAAACAATTTGCACATATGGGAATAATGTCGTTGTATACCGACCAGTCCGGCTTCCGGGTTCACCCAGCCTTAAATGGGTATCGGATTTTTTCTGGGAAAGTAAAGCGGCACGGGCGTAATACCGACCACATTACCCCAAAAATCATGCGCTGAAGGTCTGTAAAAATTATGGTCACTAACACCATATTCCCTATACGCTATTTGGCGTGACCGGACACTTTACTTGTTTACATGCTTACTTTGTTTTGCCATAGCTATTACATCCCAGTCAGCGATCTCACTGAGACTGTTTAATATTATTTTCACATCTGATTATGGAATCTTCCTGAGTTTGAGATTAAAGTCTTGAATCTTTCTGAATTCGAAATTAAAGTCTTGAATCTTCCTGAGTTTAAGATTAAAGTCTTGAATCTTCCTGAATTAAAGACTAAAGTCTTGAATCTTCCTGAGTTTGAGATTAAAGTCTTGATTCTTCCTGAGTTTGAGATTAAAGTCTTGAATCTTCCTGAGTTAGAGATTAAAGTCTTGATTCTTCCTGAGTTAGAGATTAAAGTCTGAATCTTCCTAACACAAGTACCAACTGTATCTTTAGTTGTAAAAAAGTACCCCCCGTCACGCCAAGTGGCGTATAGGGAAATATGGTGTTAGTGACCCTATATTTTACAGACCTTCAGCACCTGATTTTTGGGGTAATGTGGTCGGTATTACGCCCGTGCTGCTTTTACTTTCCCAGAAAAAATCCGGTACCCATTTAAGGCTGGGTGAACCCGGAGCCGTCGGTTGGGATCGAACCCCACCCCTTGTCCGTAGTAGTCCAGTTCACTAACCACTGAGCTATCGCGGCTCCTACTAATTTTTAGGGAATTAGTAAAACCCAGGTGTCCTCGCCAGGGTACGAACCCCGGCTGTTGCCGTGGTAAGCCAACCGATCTTTAGTTGTGCCCATTTTAATTAACAAATAATGAAGGTCTGCGGTGTGATGGTGGTTACCCAGTAGAGACGGTCTCAGTTGAGGCTACTGCTTACCGTACATACGATGACATGCAATTCACTCTCTCACTCTGTATGTCTATCTATCTTTCTCTCTATCTTTCTCTGTCTGTCTTCTCTCTCTTTGTATGTATGTCTGTCTATCTATCTACCTCTATCTCTCTGTTTGTCTACCTATCTCTATCTATCTCTCTTTCTCTCTCTCTCTCTCTGTCAGTCTGTCTGTCTATCTCTATGTCTGTCTATCTATCTACCTCAATCTCTCTGTTTATCTATCTACCTCTGTCTCTCCGTCTGTATGTCTATCTATCTAGCTAACTCTATCTCTCTGTCTGTATGTCAGTATCTCTCTCTCAATTAAATCGCAATAAAAATAAAAAAAACTATCTTTACGTCACATAGTACCATTGCTGGTGTATGACGAGGGGCAACCTCGTCCAGAGAAATAAAGGCCGCTTGGTCAAGCAGTCGCCACGACGTGTGAGACTCAGGATTTTTATTTCACCCCCGATAGAAAAAATCCTTTCTGTCTACCGCGGGCTTCGAACACGGAACGTCGGCTTTTCAGCTAGCGGAACAGTGGTTTTAGCCGCACGGCCACGCGCTCTTCTTAAATCGCAATACTTCTACAATTTCGACACTTTCTACAAAAGTTGAGTTCGGTTCGAGTCTTTAAGCGACTCAGCTGATTCAATAAATAGCTTCCTTGACTTCTCACCTCCTGCCGAAGAAGCTTTTTGACCATAACGAACAGTACAACACCAAGAGCTCTACATCAGCAGCAGATACCGCCACTACGGCTAACTTCAATCAATGTAACAATTTGAATGAGACGCAATTTCCACAAACACAAAACATGTAATTTACAAATAAGAAATTGCAAATAAATAATTACATTTATTTCCACCCATCGTAACAAAGATGATTACCCCGTCAATTTTGGCGGCTTATGACCCAGTACAAACGTGTCCAACCCTAAAAACGTACTAGTGTCGAGATATCGTATCTTGCTGTGGTGTTATCTACAAAATGAGTCAAAACAACAGAAGACCTTCAGCAATCTCTGTCAAACTAAAAATGAGCAGATAAGATAAATGTTATAAGAGGACTCAAATGACAAGAATCCTTGGCCTGGAAGATAACAGAACTGTGGGCTTCCCATCATTAAAGAGGTGAATCAAGGATTTGTCAGTGCTTTGAATGTTTATATATTAAGGTCAATATTAACCGGACGTTCATAATTAAGACACAAGAGAGACATAACGTACATGCAGCGTCATCGTAGAATGAACATACGGTCCCTATGTGTGAATCATCATCATGAAGTGCCATCTCCTCATCAAAGGTTGGCTACCATGGAGCGCCATTCTTCTGTCTCTTGCATTGATGGTGCAGGTTGTCATAGGCTGACCTGTCCATCTTTTGATGTTACTCGTCCATGTTAGCCTTGGTCTACCTCTGCCTCTTTTACCTTGTATTTTCCCCTCCAAGATTACTTTTAGTAGGCTGTTGTGTCTTTTAACATGGCCCAAAAATCGCATTTGTCTTGTTTGAATTGTATTTAGTAGTTCTCTTTTCATTTTTAGTTTCTTCAAAACTTCATCATTTGTTTTCTTTTCATCCAATTCTACTTATTCTTCGATATATTCACATTTCATATGTATAAATAGGTGGTAAAATATGTTGGAAAAATTCAATGCGCACGTTAACATATTTCGTACCACGAGCCGGACAATGCGGCTCTAGTAGCCGACGTGAATATATAGAAGCTTTTAACTTATTTACGTTTTTACAATTATTTCCACTAAAACCATGTGACAAGTGGACACACAGGTTTTGTTAAATAATAGACTAGACAATAAATTTGGTACTTACAGCGTGCGCAGGCTTGTCAGGTCTTTGAATACCGAGCCATTAATGTGGTGTATATTGTTCTTGCTCAGGTCCCTGAAAGGAAGCACAAGAAAACATTGAGTACAGCTGTCTCATCTAGTCGCATTGGTCATCAAAATAGTCCACGAAAAGAAAAAAAGAAAGAAAGAAAGAAAGAAAGAAAGAAAGAAAGAAAGAAAGAAAGAAAGAAAGAAAGAAAGAAAGAAAGAAAGAAAGAAAGAAAGAAAGAAAGAAAGAAAGAAAGGAAGAAAAACATTTTTCAAGTCCTATTCTGAGCGGAGAAAGAAGGAGAGGTAGGCAAAGAAAGAGATGGGAAGATAGCAACAAAGAATGGATAAATCTCCACTTTGCAGGGTCTCAAAGGATGGCCAAGATAAAGAGAAATGGATAAATCTCCACTTTGCAGGGTCTCAAAGGATGGCTAAGATAAAGAGAAATGGATAAATCTCCACTTTGCAGGGTCTCAAAGGATGGCCAAGATAAAGAGAAATGGATAAATCTCCACTTTGCAGGGTCTCAAAGGATGGCCAAGATAAAGAGAAATGGATAAATCTCCACTTTGCAGGGTCTCAAAGGATGGCCAAGATAAAGAGAAATGGATAAATCTCCACTTTGCAGGGTCTCAAAGGATGGCTAAGATAAAGAGAAATGGATAAATCTCCACTTTGCAGGGTCTCAAAGGATGGCCAAGATAAAGAGAAATGGATAAATCTCCACTTTGCAGGGTCTCAAAGGATGGCCAAGATAAAGAGAAATGGATAAATCTCCACTTTGCAGGGTCTCAAAGGATGGCCAAGATAAAGAGAAATGGATAAGACTAAGTCTGGAAGTAGCGCCCCAACGACCCCCAGAGTTATGGGATAAAGAAGAAGAAACTAGACAGCGAGGAATGAATGGCTTGAGTAGGTTTATTCTCTCCTATCGTTAACCGACCAAGTCTGCTGTCCATATGCTCATAACAAGATAAGTAATAACAAGAGAAACGTAGAGAACAAGGGAAGACAGATAAGTAAGAAGCAGAGAAATGTAATAGAAAATGGGGAAAAGAGAAATGTAGAGGAAGGGATAAGATAGATAAGAAATAAAAAGAGAAATGTTAGAGAAAAGGAGAAGATAGATAAGTCAGAAAAAAAAGAGAAATATAGAGAAAAGGGGAAGATATAAAAATGTTATAAAAAGTCCCACACCATTTCACTCTCTCAACAAACATCCTCTATCTGCATCGTCATATTCCTACTAATGTTGCTGAGGTTCTGAAGTTCTCCTTACCCAGTCACATGTACCAAACTAACAGGTTACTATATCCACCCTGCCACCCTCCCTCCTCTTCTCAATAGACGTTCTCTAGCTGTGTCAATACCCGATCAAGGACTCTAGGTCAACACGTCGTTTGAATGAGGGCTCCTGGAACACACCACGAGAGCAATCGAAAAAGTGAAAAGATGGGCTTATGTTTGTTAAGTTTTGTGACAGAACAGGACGAGTGCCTGGCGAGTGGAACAGTTCACGGATCATTAAATATTGTATCAGCATCTTGTAGGAGAATCCTGAAAATGGGGATGATTTGGCATGAACGATGGACTGGATGTGTGGGAAGATGGGCAGGCTCAAGGTACCGACAACTCGGATAGTTGTCCGGGCGCGCCGTATATTTTGGGACGCCATCAAGGATCTTCCATAATGTTAAGTTTGTTTTTTTTTTTTTTTAATCTTGTGACAATTTGTTATAATTATACTTAAAAAGGGCGCTGACGATCAGCGTGCCCAGGGCGCCAGCAACCATAGGGCGGTCACTGGTGGGAAGATTGGATGGCAAGGATGGTGGTGTTGTGGATTTGGTGATTAGAATGAATGGTGATTGGAATAGATAGAGGAGGTGGTGATTGGGATAGATAGAATAGGTGGTGATTGGGATAAATAGAAGAGGTGGTGATTGGGATAGATATAATAGGTGGTGATTGGGATAAATAGAATAGGTGGTGATTGGGATAAATAGAAGAGCTGGTGATTGGGATAAATAGAAGAGGCGGTGATTGGGATAAATAGAATAGGTGGTGATTGGGATAAATAGAAGAGCTGGTGATTGGGATAAATAGAAGAGGTGGTGATTGTGATAAATAGAGCAGGTGGTGATTGAGCGATCGGTGAGGACATGGAGGTGACCTGGCACTGGTGGTGAATCTAGAATACGTTGCTTATTGTGTGCCCTGGATGATTGGTGGTGGAGATGATTGGGGAAGGGTAGTGATTGAGTGAGGCAAATGTAAACTCTTGTGAATATAACCAAATAACCCAGCATGACATTATAGCTCTAACTCTACTTATACCGCCACCAATTATTGTTGAACGCGAACCGGGGTCAATCTGCTACATTCTGCTTCTTATTAAGAATGAATATTTTATAGGAGTGGTTCCAAACTGTGACACCATACAAGAAAACACCGCAAGTAGGAATCGAGAGAGTTAGGAGATGAGTTAATATTTAAAGTGAGTAATCAAACTTAATGCTTGGAACTAGAGCTTGGATGCTGGGAATGGAGAGAAAGACTGGGAAGATGTGCGAGTGTTCTCTTTACTACAGTACTAACAGCAGAAGTACTAGTAGTTAAAAAAACAAACAAAAAAGGTTCCCTCCACGACTTGCTGGGCGTATAGAGAACGTGGTGTTAGTGGTCACATTTTTCTTTGACCACGTACAGTTTTGGGTGATGTGGTCAGTATCACGCCAGACCGCCTATACTTCCCACAAACATATGTGGTAGCCATTTTTTTAAGGATGAGAGCCGCGAAAGCTCAGTGGTTAGTGAACTGGACTACAAAGGACAAGAGGTAGGGTTCAATCCAAACCGACGGCTTCCGGTTCACCCAGCCGTAAATGGGTACCGGATTTTTTTTCTGGGAAAGTAAAGCGGCACGGGCGAATACCGACCACGTTACCCCAGAAATCATGTGCCGAAGGTCTGTAAAATTTATGGTCACTAACACCATATTCCCTATACGCCACTTGGCGTGACGGGGTACTTTACTTTTTTTTTACTTATTTTTTTTTAGGCTGGGTGAACCCCGGAGCTTTGTTGATCCGGAAAAAAAACCCGCCACTGCTTGAGATCGAACTCGGACACTGGACACTTCGGGTGAGAAAAGCGAGCACACTACCCACTCAGCCACCCTAGCTCCACTAGTAGTAGTTGTAATAATTTAGAGGCGTGACGTTTAAAAAAAAAAAGTTATCATAAAAATAAAACCAACAAGAGCCCGACAATTGAAATGGATTACCACTGGGCAATCTTTACTTTTATTAACGGAACGCCGCTATATCTCAACTGCTCGCACAGGTTCCGATACGCAGTCCTCTCGAAAGCCCAGGGACCCCTGTTCGCGACAAACAACCGAACAAAGGCGGGCTCAAGCGTTTAGTCTCAGCTTTCCAGGCGGGGAAATGTGACCCCTTGTGGTGTCAGGCGCCCGCTGCGTTATCGGGTGAGAGGCTCAGCGATACAGCGAGGATTAGTCGTCAAGATATGACGCCTTGGAGAATGTCTGTGGTTTAATTCCGCTACCTGCCGTCTCCCGACACAAACTCACAGGTGGGAGAACTCTAGTTTTTTCACGTTGAAAAAAAAGTGGGTAAGGCAAACATAAAAAGGCACGGAGAAAGATGTCCGTGGATTGGAATAGTAACAGCTCTCATATGAGTCCTCAACTCAAATTCCAAATCAAGGAGCCAAGGCAGTCGTCTGCAACAGAGCTGGAAGCTGTCAGCGAATCACTGCTGATGTATCGCGCCAGGAACAGAGTATCAGAACTATCCAGATCCTACTCCACCTCTTCGCGGTTCCCCTAGGAACAGAATAACATGTCTGACCAAGCGAGTATGGATCTAGATTCTAGAGGAAATGCAAACCGTTGTCCCATTATTGGTAAACTTTCCGAGTTGATCAATGATTGCTTGTCCCATTGTTAGTTAACTCTCTTCTTGAATTGATCAATGATTGCTTGTCCCATTGTTAGTAAACTTTCTTCTTGCACTGATCAATGATTGCTTGTCCCATTGTTAGTAAACTTTCTTCTTGCACTGATCAATGATTGCTTGTCCCATTGTTAGTAAACTTTCTTCTTGCATGGATCAATGATTGCTTGTCCCATTGTTAGTAAACTTTCTTCTTGCACTGATCAATGATTGCTTGTCCCATTGTTAGTAAACTTTCTTCTTGCATTGATCAATGATTGCTTTCCCATTGTTAGTAAACTTTCTTCTTGCATTGATCAATGATTGCTTGTCCATTGTTAGTAAACTTTCATCTTGCATGGATCAATGATTGCTTGTCCCATTGTTAGTAAACTTTCTTCTTGAATTGATCAATGATTGCTTGTCCCATTGTTAGTAAACTTTATTCTTGCATTGATCAATGATTGCTTGTCCCATTGTTAGTAAACTTTCTTCTTGCATTGATCAATGATTGCTTGTCCCATTGTTAGTAAACTTTCTTCTTGAATTGATCAATGATTGCTTGTCCCATTGTTAGTAAACTTTCTTCTTGCATTGATCAATGATTGCTTGTCCCATTTATAGTAAACTTTCTTCTTGCATTGATCAATGATTGCTTGTCCCATTGTTAGTAAACTTTCTTCTTGCATTGATCAATGATTGCTTGTCCCATTGTAAGCATTTTATCATGCCGACCTCTAGAACGTATTCGTTACTCTCTTTAACTGTTCATATTTATTCTCTCCAAACTTTGATAAAGCTCCACGTCTGTAGCCCTTCTCTCCCCCTCCCCCCCACCCCTAACATGTGTGTATCTGTTGCCCAATCATCCTGACTGTTTATTTTTTCTACCACAGCACATCATACAAATGAAGCAGACTCCGACAATAAGATATAACACAAAAGAAGACAATAGAGCTGGTTGCTAACGTCTACGAGCACATAAAGAAAGGTATCTGAACGAAACTTAGACCACCCGTGATATAAAATCCACAAAGAAATGCATCTATTCAGAGACTAGTGGAGGGTAAAGCCACAAAGATTCGATTTTTTAAATAAATGTTTCCACCGCATGAGGTGGGAATCGAACCTAGGACCTTGTCTAGAGGGACAAGTCTTACCTCTCGACCACCCAACCTATGAAACAGCGTACTTTGTTGTATGGAGCTGGGTTTATACTGGATCACTTGAGGTATCTGGTTTTATTTTATTGGTTTTCTATCTTTGCTGTTTTATATCTAATTGTAGAAGTTAGCGACCAGGTACTACTTATTCGCTCCAACGCTTGTGTGCGTATACGAGAAGTGTGTTCGACTAAGATAATCAAGAGAAAAGAATTAGTTCACAGAGAGATGCTTCATCGTCGCTAACCCGTACACGTCCGTTGATGCTTCATCATCGTTAACCCGTACACGTCCGTCGATTGCTTCATTAGCCCTCACCCGAACACGTCCGTTGATGCTTCATTAGGGCTCACCCGTATGCCTGCGTTGTTGCGACGTGTCGCTAGTTTACGGCCAGCCAATATATCTTGACATAATCATTTCGACATTTAAATGCCAAGGATTATTTAACGTGCGCAAAGTGCACATGGGACTTCTTTTTTCCACCGCTGTTAAAGAGAGGGCTACATATGAGATTCACAATCGTCTACATCTGCCACGTCACCGCTAAACAATCATCATATTTTGTCCAATTACTTTCATAATTAAAAAAAAATAATAATAATAAGCATGTTGGGCTTCCTATCTAACGAGAAAAAAAAACCCACCTCGTCACCATTTGATGTGCTGTACTGTCCATATTTTTTCTATCGTCGGCACATTTTTTAGGGGGGGGGGGTGGAGGGTTATATGGGAGATTTACTCAGTACCACAACATTTCTTTCTCGGAAAGAAATTCAGCTAAAGGCAGGGTTAACATAGAAGCCGTAAATCGAGATCGAAGCCGACCTCTTATACTCATCAGATTATTCACCAACGAGAGCCCCCAACTTGGTTTCCCCACCCTCACAACCAACATAAATATGGCGTCACAAAATAAACAGAGATAATCCAAAAGACCTTCACATATCCCCGGTCCATAAGGATAAATTCAACCGTATACTGTTGCTAGGAGTCACGTACATAACATGACGAGTGACTAAAACAATCACAATCCTGCTGACACTTAGACATTAACTACTACAATCACAACCATGTATAAAGTAAGAAATGTCGACATTCTGGCATCCCTGCACTTTAATTCAGAAAATAAGATGTTCAGTAAATAAGAAGAAGCGCGCATATTGAGACCTCACATATATATAAAACCAGCATATACTCGTTTTCAAAAGAAAACCTGGCCCAACCACATAAACAACATACAGAGTTGTGGGGCCAATATGGAGAGGAATGCGCGCGAACGTCGTTCTGGCGACAGGGGGAAGACATAGCACGAAAGAAAACTTTCTCGAAGTTTGAAAGAGATTCTTCTGTTCGCTCGACGGCCACGCTTCTTCGTCGTCCGTCCTTAACATGACGTTGACTGGACGTAGAATCGTTGAGGTATGATTCTACAGAAAGAACATAGCATTTCTGGATTCCGCTCTGCAATCGATCGCTATTCACTTAGAGACTGGTTATCCTGTTTCCACGTCCACGGCGAGAATGTAGATTAGGATCTTGATCAATTTTGATTCACTGATCTTGACGCAAAAAAGTAAGTAATCAATTGCTGATTGCTCCCCTCCTCCCACTCCCCACCCCAGACTTTTAATTTTAAAGTAAAGGCCCTCTCCACGCCTTACTAGACGTGAAGGAAATATGGTGTTAGCGACCATATGTTTCTGTAACCACGGCACACTTATGGATGATGTGTCGGAATCACACCAGGCCGCCTTTAGAAGCAAAATCAACAAACAAAGAATAAAAACCTAACACTAAGAAAGCAAGGTACCCAAATACGCATATTTTCTCTTCAACGTCTGTCAGGAGCCTGGGCTCCTGAGAAAACTGAGATTGTGAACAAATAATTAGTTCAAACATTAGCATGCTATGGTAGAGTCGGAAGTTATGGTAGAGTAGTAGTTAATGGTCTGGTCTATTGTCGACAAGACACTGGGGTCACTCTCCTCTTGAAAAGAAATACAATCTAATCTAGTTCAGACCACATTACTCAGAAATGTATAGATCGACTGTGGGGGAGGAGAGAGAGGAGACACTGACATAATATTCCCAATAGATTATTTTCGAGATGTGACAAGCTCCATATGGTCCTACTATGGTAGACTATATAAATTTATTTTCGAGATGTAATAAGTTCCCATACTGTCCTACTGTGATACACTAATGCCTATCTATCCTCCCAGCCTGATATACACTGTAGCCTGGCTTCCCTCAGACAAGTGTATGTACACCGTCAGAAGCGGCGCGTCTCTAACAGCAGACTCTTCTCTCACGTGGACTGCACTCACCGTACACAGCACACGGAAAACGCACGTGGACTTAACGAGTAAACCATCTTATTGGCAGCCTGGCTCTTTCTCTTCTTTAATGCCGACCTCTAACGCGTTTCTCGATCAAGCAGAACCGGGGCGTGCGAGAATCGAGAACGTTCATTTCAAGCCAGGACTTTTCTTTCTTTCTTTTCATTTTTCCTGCACACTTAAGATAGTCTTAATAGGACAACCAATCTTGCTATTGGGTGGAATGTGAGAGCGTGGAGAAAGAAAACATGCAACTTCCCCATCACTCTTTCCAACCCAGTATAAATGAACGGCAACCACTAACATTAACTTTGCTATAAACGATGAGGGCGAATATATGAAAATGAAAATATTCACTCCTTTATAAGTGAAAGACAACAAACAAGCTATATTCTGCCCCTATGCGCCAGTAGAGTCATTCAATGAAGAAGAAAAATTCCACTATATTGTTTTTAATGAAAGACGACTCCTAACTGGTCAACGTCATTTGCTGGCGATGGTGAGATAAGCAGGCGCTGCACAACAGAATCAATTGCCATTATGAGCTACCTACATATAAGGACAAATTATATAAGAAGTCACCAATCTTGGGCCGACCAAGTCACTCTTTCTGTAGCTTATAGAGAGATTGATGTCTAGCGTGTTATGAAGAGGATAAACAACTAAAAACAATCAACGCCTAAGGAAACTACTGACAGGAGAAGTAATAATAAAACATTCCCGACTGCACGAAAGACAAAACAGAATGTACTAACACACAAAGTATGTTAGGATCGCAGACAAGGGTGGGAAGGTTAAAACAACGCTGGAATGGGTACAATATACTACAGCTACGGCAAGGAAATACGTTTGAAGAACAATGGCAAATTATTATAAGAACAAAATATATAGCAAGATCAATATCTAACAACACGATACAAGGAAAAACGCGTATACATATATAGAGTAACAGTTGAATCTATAAGGGCAATGTACAAGCTGACAAAGTTCAACAACCGGTAAAGTTTGATCGAGTATTTTGTGTTCAGAGTCTGGTAGAGTTGTGATAGGTACTCTCGCCAACCGACCTAAAGGTTCGTGGTTCAATTATCAGTTGAGAGAAACATTTATTCCAACCTGCGAGGCTCTCTTGAGTCCACCTAGCCTCACTTAAAGAAGTACCAGGAACTGACCTCCCCACGGAGCTGAGGCTCAGTACAATGGAGTAACCAACACCCAATGGTAGCCGCTATAGGACAGCCTTTGACGTGCGTTCAACACATCAGATGCATCTCTATGTCATAAACCATATAGTTTTATGTTTTGTATGAACGAATTAATGTTCCCCGCACAAACCATCAATCCCAGTTTTAAAAAAAAAAACGACACCCCCTTCAAAAAGAGTCGTTCTTTGAAGTAACTTCTTAGGCTCTACACATACAGATTAAACCATTACCTTATTTGTGTGCACTGCTGGGGGTGGCAAGGTGAACTGAATTGAGTTGCCGAGACTAAAGGTCGCATGTTCAGTGAGGTATCGTAAACATATCAGCGTTGCCGCCCTACTTACCGCGACAAATATGTTATTTTGAGACGCGCGAACACCGAAGACAGAGTCACATATTGGAGTGGGGTCTCCACCACATGGGAGTTAGACGACTAACGAACTAACCATCACTTGGGGTGTTAGACGACTAACGAACTAACCATCACTTGGGGTGTTAGACGACGAACGAACTAACCATCACTTGGGGTGTTAGACGACTAACGAACTAACCACCACATGGGAGTTAGACGACTAACGAACTAACCATCACTTGGGGTGTTAGACGACTAACGAACTAACCATCACTTGGGGTGTTAGACGACGAACGAACTAACCATCACTTGGGAGTTAGACGACTAACGAACTAACCACCACATGGGAGTTAGACGACTAACGAACTAACCATCACTTGGGGTGTTAGACATCGAACGAACTAACCATCACTTGGGGTGTTAGACGACTAACGAACTAACCACCACATGGGAGTTAGACGACTAACGAACTAACCATCACTTGGGGTGTTAGACGACTAACGAACTAACCACCACATGGGAGTTAGACGACTAACGAACTAACCATCACTTGGGGTGTTTGACGACTAACGAACTAACCATCACTTGGGGTGTTAGACGACTAACGAACTAACCATCACTTGGGGAGTTAGACGACTAACGAACTAACCATCACTTGGGGTGTTAGACGACTAACGAACTAACCACCACATGGGAGTTAGACGACTAACGAACTAACCATCACTTGGGGTGTTAGACGACTAACGAACTAACCATCACTTGGGGAGTTAGACGACTAACGAACTAACCACCACATGGGAGTTAGACGACTAACGAACTAACCATCACTTGGGGAGTTAGACGACGAACGAACTAACCACCACTTCACTGCGGATCAGACACAGAAAATGCAGAATTGCTTGTAACAGGACTGCTCGTTTTGTCCTTATCGCCCGCCTGCAGCAATGCATCATTATTGTTACAGCAGTAACCTGCTTTCATGCAGTAACCGATTCATTTTACTCTTACTGCAGCCTTCCCTCTTTCCAACAACTGTTTTCATATATCTCTCCAATTCTCAAAACGCAGCACACACGTTTTTGTATGAGAGAGAGAGAACAGAACAAAGTAAACAATATGGATATGTCGTTATACTCGGCTCAAATACAAGTTACTGCATCAACAGTAAGCCATTTCACAGGCTAAAACGTTATTTCTTCTTCAAAGCAACCCCCCCCCCCCTTTTTCCCCAAAGTGAGATTCCAACTAGTCCGCCTCAGCGTAAGCTTGGGCCCGTGTTGCGTTATCAAATTATAACTACACAGCCACTGAGGATACAAGGACGGAATCGTTATGAATAGAGGCACATTCAGTGGGAAATGAATAAACCCCGACTGACAAGAAAACTTCGATATTAATGGCGTAGCAGAGAGCCAAGCTGGCTTGTCAAGTCGTGGACAATGCTTGGCTCTCTCAATAGCCTGTCAGCGGTTCAGGAGAGCTTCCCTCGCTTCACGCCTGTGCGTGACAAGCTATTGCCCTCGAACAAAGACATCTCCCACCCGATACACCAGGCTGGGATTTGTATGTTTGTCTCAGCTGAACGAGTCCTGGGGCGATAGTCAATAGTGTGTATGGTTTTTTAGTGGCACCCCCTGCATTTGGGACTCTCTTGGAGTTCCATAGAGAAATGTGACTAATGATAGTAATAAGCGATGCTGGTAGGGATGTATACACAAGGATTAGTGAAACCTTTGAGAATATGTCATGGTTGGAAAAATAAGAAAAGAACAAGGGAAGTATAACAGTTGCAACATGATTACATGAATCGGGAACATGGACAATACATTCAACTAGTAAAGCAAGGAAAATGTAGACTTTTATTAGCACATTGTGAAAGGTACTTCCGATCGGACAGTTGTTATCATCATGTGCCATACCGGTTGGCGTAGGCGATCATGTCCTTCCACAATCTTCTATCCATCGTATCCATTCTGTTATTGACTGTTTTCTATGACACGACATCAAGATATCTAATATTTTCTCTGTTTTTAGTCCGCGATCTCTCTTTCCCTGTATTTTGCCACTTGTAACCAAGTATTCCAACTTTCCTCTTCTCATGATGTGCCCACAAAATGGTGTTTCTTTCTGGGTTTTTTTAGGAGCTCCCTTTTTGTGTTGGTCTCTCTGAGAATTTCCATGTTGGTCTTTTTAGCTGTCCGGGGAACTTTCAAAGTTCTGAGAAATCCCATCTCTGTGGCCTCAAATTTTCGTTTCATTTGTTTGTTTACTGTCCATGATTCGCTTCCAGAATTGGCTCTATATAGCACCGATGAACTCTCTTTCTCACTTCTACTGACATATATTTGTTGCATAAGACGTTTTTCATTTTCTGAAATGCTATTTTGGCCTGAGTTATTCTGTTTTTTGTTTCTGTGATGCGTCTTCCATCTGATGATACTATTGTGCCCAAGTATTTGGTACGTTGCACTTGTTTCAAATTTGTCCTGTTCGTTCGTTCGCTTTCGTCATTTTGACCTCTGACGAAGTCCACCCACTCAATTTTGTGGGACTGAATTTTGCGTGTAAAGTCTGTTTTATACCATTACAGGATGTTCCTCGCCATGCAGGCAGATTTACTCCGACTTCAGAGGTACTAATTTTTAGGGAATTAGTAAAACCCAGGTGTCCTCGCCAGGGTACGAACCCCGGATGTTGCCGTGGTAAGCCAACCGCCTATCGATTGCGCTAGCCGGACATTTGTCCTGTTTATTTTTATGCTGCATGATGGTGATGATTATTTCTTCGATATGACCGTTATTTGTTTTCTTACTATTCAGACTGAGGCCTTTCTTGTTGCTTTCTTTTACTATTATGTCTATCATTTCATATAGCTCATTCTCTGTCTCTGCTATTAAGACTGAGTCATCTTATCATCATATCGCAAATTGTTTATGTTGAGAACTTGTGACTTCAATTCCTTTTAAATCTACTATTGATCTCATAACATATTCGTTGTAAAGTGAAAACAAATCCGGCGACAGAACACAGCATTGTTCGACTCCTTGTTTTAAATATTGGAACTGTTTTGTTTGGTTGCTAATTCTTACGGCTGCAGTTTCTTTCCAGTACATGGTTTTTGTTTATGATTCGCTAATCCTCGCCATTAATGTTTAATTTCTCCAGCATATTGACTAAATCCGCATGCTTTACTTTGTCAAATGTTTTTGTATACATTGGACAGCAAAGCCCGAAAATCTAAATGGTAACATTTCAAATAACAAGCAGCATAAACGTGTGGCCCTATCATTCCCGAATGAATATTATAATTATCTTCAAAAACGCAGCTCGTGCAATCAAATACCATCGCCATAATCCCCAGCGATGAAGGCGTAAGTGGAGAGAGATTTTATTTTGAAACAAAAGTGAACATGGAATGCGCTCCACTTGACACAGCTTTCATTTTGTAGTAACTCATTTTAAAAATAATTTTCCTCTTACATTCCCCATGTTCTTCTTGTTATCGTGCACACGTTAAATTGGATGTGTTGATATTCCTCATAAACACAACATCCACAGTTGTTTATCCCTCATACTTTAGTAATTTCTTCACGTGTCTAGGAAGATATAATTCACATGTTTTTTTCTAATATGCATTCAAGAAGTAATAGAAGAAGTTGTATCATAACGTGTAAAAACCTGAATATTGCTTCTCCCAAAACTCTCAGATTGTCACAATCTTTTATTTACTAGTTTCACGCATTATTCTGCTAAAACAGAATTCATACAAACATACTTTGGTTAACATTTTTGTTTCGTGTGTTGTGTCCAAAATTTAAAACACCCCTCAATAAAATAATAATTTTAAGAACGAGTGGTATGTTTATCCGGACTCAGAACATCTCCATCCATAAATAGTGTCAACTTACCAAGATTGTAACTAAAATGCCACTTTGGGATGAAAGCAAACAGCTGTGTATTGCAACAGTTGCCTTTCAAACAGCTCATGTGTTGTCTTGTCGAAACCCACCCAGTAATATTCTCACTGTCTTTGCATTCATTTTCTCATGTCCATCACCCTCCCCTGTGAGTTTCAATCACAGAAATGTATAGCTTCACTACTGTGTTGTTTTCTTACGTATAGAATAACATTAGGTGCCGCAGTAAGAGATTTTACACTCTTATATTAAAAGAAAGAAAGCAAGCAAAAAAGAAAGCACACATTAAGCAGGTGTGGTTAAACTCCAAGATATGCCCCATTATAACTTAATATCATTAACAATAGCACGTGCTGTTCCCTGCAGTTACAGCTGATTAATCTACCCGCTGTCTCAAAGCAGGCTCCAACATATAACCACAGATGTTGATTTCCGCCTCAATGCGGCATTACAAATGTAGCTTAAAAAATGCCACATTTTTTGTGTGAATGTCGTTTACGACATTTCTTTAACGTTTAAAAGAGATGAATACCACTGATGCATCAACGAGACAGAGGACAACGCGCTGGCTTGGTGTCAGAGTGAAAACATGGTTCAATCACTGACCACAGCACTAGTGTAAACCGTAGAGATATTTTTTTTTTTTAAAACATGTCCCAAGCTCTCTGCTTTGTTTTTTTTTTTTTTTTTTTTGGGGGGGGGGGGGGTGTAGCAACAAGGAGTAACAATGATCACCCCTACGCCCCGCAATAAATAGTGGCACGACAAAATGTAATACTTCATGCTAACACGACATTATATATTACGAGATGTACAGGTCAAAGTGTAATAATTCATGCTAACACGACATTATATATTACGAGATGTACATGTCAAAGTGTAATACTTCATGCTAACACGACATTATATATTACGAGATGTACAGGTCAAAGTGTAATACTTCATGCTAACACGACATTATATATTACGAGATGCACAGGACAAAGTGTAATACTTCAAGTTACCACATGAGACACCCGGTATTATTATTATTATTTTTGCAAACACAAGATGCAATTAATGAGTGCATGGTTAAGTGGTGACCTTGGAGGCATATCCAGAGCTGATTTAAAAAAAAAACAGAACAAACTACAATGTACCTTAAATAAACAAGCTAGCCACCCTGACCACCACAAGTGTAAGGTTTCAAACAAAGAAACGCGACACTGTTCTCAAAAATACGGACGTGCTAAACATAGATGGTACATATTAAAACGTCTCTGTTAAATATGACATAACACACACAATTCAGTTTAAACGAAGAGAACACTGGGGGGGGGGGGGGAAGAGAGAATGAGAGACCAGAGAGAGATGTGCCTAGAGGTAAGATACCGACCTCTGGACAGTTATGTCCCCAGTTCGAATCCCGTTACAGGCGGTGGCAATTTTTCACTTCAAATCCTCCGTGGTTTCCTCGTGGCTTTAATCTTCTCTGGTCTCTGGGTAATGAGATCTCATGTCTAGCTATCTGGGAAAACGGCGACAAACAGGAGGCCCGTGTGTACTCGCGAACGTTAAAAAAACCAATGGCAGTTTCGATTAAAAATGACCCTTACCTGAGACAATAAATTGTTGAGTAAATCTACCGGTCTGCTGAAAATGGATGTGACGAAACTAAAGGTGCAGATATTGCGGTCTTGGCGTAAACTAGAGACACAATGTATCTATGCCCACTTAAGGAGTGAATGCTAAGAAAAAGTGTGTATGCGGGAAAAGAAATACAGCAATGTAACAAAAGCAGAAACATCAACGATAAACTCATCTGTAGGTGATACAAACAACACATGACCTTTGTAATTTATTCATGAAACAACTACCATTTCTCGACAAAACATACATCTAGCATACGCTGACTCTTTTTGCCTGCTTATTGACATTCTATAAATTAATGTTATAATTGTCAAATATAAAAACCAGCAGTAAAGAAGTATATTCTTGCCGAAAGACTTCTTCTTCTACCTTTTTAGCTCCTTATGGAGCATAGGTCTTTAACAACACTTTCCAAGTCGTTCTGTTTTGTTTTTTTTTTTTGCTATTCTTTTAAGATCATTTCATCTCTGCTTCTATCTGTCTTCTCCAAGAATTCCTTGGTCTTCCTCTTTGTCTTTTCCCCTGGGATTCCAAAAAAGGACCTGGTGTGTAATACTATCAGTTGGCTTCCGCAGTGTGTGTCCTATCCAGCGCCATCGTCTTCGCTTTATCCACTGGTATTTGACTGGTACATTCCCATAATTCTATGTTAGTGATTTTGTCCTGCCATTTCCATCCTTTTATTCTGCGTAAGCATTCATTAATAAAAGTATGTATCTTCATGATTGTCAATTTTGTTGTTCTCCAAGTCTCACAGACATATAATACTAATAGGACCGACTTAACATTGGAGTTGAACATTTTTATTTTTGTATTTAACCTAATTTCTTTGGACTTCCATATGTTTCCCAGTGCAATGAAAGCTCCTCTTGCTTTTGATATCCTTATTTCGGTATCATTTTTTTTCATTTTCGTGTACAATCTAGCATACGCGGACTCTCTTGCCTGCATATTGACATTCTATAAATTAATGTTCTAATGTTCAAATATAAAAACCAGCAGTAAATAAGAAGTATATTCTTGCCGAAAGACTTGCTGAACAGGTATTTCTTTACCTGTGAAAAATAACACTGTTCAAGCAGTGAACTAACATCCCAATCCAAAATTGTCGAATACCTTCTTCTCCTTACATTTATTACACGCTCATTCTTTCCCCATTTGATTCACCCGTACCCAGAGTTTAACAACCAGACCAGGCTCATTGTAAGAAGCTCTTCACTTAACGCCAGCGTCTTCGGGCTTTTTTTTTTTTTTCATTTCAGGGGCCTTTACACGATTTGGCGTTCCCCATAGAAATCCTGGCTGGCCTAGATACAGAAATAACGGACAAAAGGGAACGGTTGTTTAGATTGGTGCAAAAACCAGGAAAAAGGGGGGGGGGGGTATGGAGGATGAGTGAGTGAACGAAACATCTTGTAAAGTCTCAGAAACTGCTACTATGTGTATCTAACCCGACCTGAAACCTCGACCGTTGGTTACTATGGAGATTAGTATGCTGTGTCGGTTGGGCTTGACCAGCATGAAGTGGTCACGGAGAAGAAATCTGAAGCCCGCAACTCTGGTCACATAGAGAACAATAAGGCTTCTTGAATAGCACGAAGATGTGGGGAGAGAGAGAGAGAGAGAGGTTGGAGCAGCGAATATTTTTTTTTCAAAACCGCATTTCCCTTCCCTCAAATCTTGACCTTTATCCTTGAGGTTGACACCGAACATTTGTAGCTCGGAAATCCAAAATGGACATACATAGGGGAGGGGGAAGGGAATTAACACTAGCCTCATTCCTCTGTTGTTTTTTTTCCCCCTAAACAAAAAGAATGTACAAACTTTGTTTAATTAACACGTGTTAATGACGTGTTTAGGATGTGTCGACTGGAGAACATTAGGTTTGTGGTTCAACTCACCACGTTCACTGTAATGACAAGCCAGCGCACAAAAAGTGTATATTTACAGACGAATCTTGTCAAATTAAGTACACATGTTTAAACAGAATTACAGAATAAATGGGATAGTCAGGAGAATTGCCACACAGAACAATTACTTGGGAAGGTTCAACCGTGGAACTAATAAACAACAAGAACCTACCAGAACTAACAGCAGTTTGTCAATTGTGGAGAACTATGACTTCCGCACTATGTGGCGTCTTCTGCCCGAGAGGAAAACGAAAATGAAATAGTGGGATGTAATTGTATCCCATTCATCTTCTGGGGAGCCTCAGTGATTGAGTGGTTTAGTGTGCTCGCTTCCTATCAGACGGGATGGGGTTCGATTCCCAGAAGTGGCGGATTTTTTAAACCCACAAGGTCTCGGGGTTCACCCAGCCTCCAAAAATGGGTACCAGAGATTTTTCTCGGAAGTGAAGTCGGCTTGGTATGATACTGACTACATCGCCTAAAATGCTTCGTGGTTATTGAAAAGCATGGTCAAAAATACCATGCGCCTAGGGAGGCGTGGAGGAAACCTTCACTTTGTATTCATCTTCTTCCACAGCTTGAGATACCTTTTCATGTAACTAGTGGAAGAGGGGCTGTTTCGGGCGCACATTTCAATAGAAAAAAAACAAGTAGATTAAGAGGCCACAATACTTTCCCAAGCGCTTGCAACCGGGATACTTGCCTTGCCCCGATAGCCCAGGACACGCCACTGCAGTTGATGTAATAATTACACAACTTCAAACCCTTCTAGCAACGCCGAGCCGCTTCGAATGAGAATTACGGAACACTTCAAATAATCAATCTATAGGGAAACATTCTACAGTGGCAAAATTACTCGATAAAAAAATATCCTGTTACGTTCAGTTGATTAGAGCGTAGGCGTGCGTCCGAAATGTACAATCCATGAGCCAATTTACACTGTGACCTTTCTTCAGGCTCCGCAAAGAATGGCGTGTCTAGATTTAACATACAAGCAACATATACATGGTCGCCTCCCAGCCAGCTTCGTAAAATAAAACAGGGCTAATTCCCACATTACCATTACAAACAAAAAATTGCTTGTAGTCAGACAAAGAGTGTGCGGGTAACAAATTTAGTAACACAAGTGATAAGTTTTACGTGCTTGTTGCGTTCGCCCGATAATTAAAGAGTACACCTTCATCATCCGCCCTTAAAAGGACTGTCTGCGTTGTGTTGTGGTTTGCAATGTGATAAGATTTAATTGAAGGGTGTTGGGCCCTTTCTCTGAATGTAACATTATTAAGCTTTAAATCAAGGTAGATGGATATTCTTGGGACCAGAGAAGATGCGACCCATGAAATTATAACCTGATAGCAAATTGAAAAGCAACATAATTCCACCACGCAGATATAGCAAAGACACAACATATACACCAACATATTTCGCATGTCCTTAGCAGATCGTTGCATTCACCACAGCTCATCTGAAAGAATCTATATCTAGCCAGATCTCCCCATTCTCCTGTTGTCATGTTCCAGGTCTCCTTGATATCTGGAAACAAAAGTCATCTTGGCCTGTCCCTTCATTGGACAGTTGTCATCATCACGTGCCATACGGTTGGCGTAGGCGATCATGTCATTCCACAATCTTCTATCCATCGTATCAATTCTGTTGTTGACTGTTTTCTATGACATGACATCATGCCATCTAATATTTCTCTTATATATACCGCCTCTAAAACCCAACACATTGTACCCAAGAAAGACCAAAATATATTGTGAAAAATACACGAAGAACTACGTTGTCCTTATGATCATGGTCAAGAATACGAACTTATAGTACAGGTCTGGCTACACGAATTAACTATTTATTATAGAGAGCTCAACACTGCTACCATCAGTCTACAAGCATAAAGTACTATCATCAAGTATCTGAACATTGCTCCCATCACTCAACAAGCATAAAATACTATCATCGAGTATCTGAACATGCTCCCATCAGTCTACAAGCATAAAGTACTATCATCAAGTATCTGAACATTGCTCCCATCACTCAACAAGCATAAGTACTATCATCAAGTATCTGAACATTGCTCCCATACTCAACAAGCATAAAGTACTATCATCAAGTATCTGAACATTGCTCCCATCACTCAACAAGCATAAAGTACTATCATCGAGTATCTGAACATTGCTCCCATCACTCAACAAGCATAAAGTAATATCATCGAGTATCTGAACATTTCTCCCATCAGTCTACAAGCATAAAGTACTATCATCGAGTATCTGAACATTGCTCCCCATCACTCAACAAGCATAAAGTACTATCATCGAGTATCTGAACATTGCTCCCTCACTCAACAAGCATAAAGTACTATCATCGAGTATCTGAACATTTCTCCCATCAGTCTACAAGCATAAAGTACTATCATTGAGTATCTCAACATTTCTCCTATCAGTCCTACAAGCATAAAGTACTATCATTGAGTATCTCAACATTTCTCCATCAGTCTACAAGCATAAAGTACTATCATTGAGTATCTCAACATTTCTCCATCAGTCTACACATAAAGTACTATCATTGAGTATTTCAACATTGCCTCATCAGTCTACAAGCATAAAGTACTATCATCGAGTATCTCAACATTGCTCCCATCACTCAACAAGCATAAAGTACTATCATCGAGTATCTCAACATTTCTCCATCATCTCTACAAGCATAAAGGTACTATCATCGAGTATCTCACATTTCTCCCATCAGTCTACAAGCATAAAGTACTATCATTGAGTATCTCAACATTTCTCCCATCAGTCTACAGCATAAAGTACTATCATTGAGTATTTCAACATTGCTCTCATCAGTCTACAAGCATAAAGTACTATCATCGAGTATCTCAACATTGCTCCCATCACTCAACAAGCATAAAGTACTATCATCGAGTATCTCAATCAACATTTCTCCCATCAGTCTACAAGCATAAAGTACTATCATCGAGTATCTCAACATTTCTCCCATCAGTCTACAGGCATAAAGTACTATCATCGAGTATCTCACATTTCTTTTCTCCCATCAGTCTACAGCATAAAGTACTATCATTGAGTATCTCAACATTTCTCCCATCAGTCTACAAGCATAAAGTACTATCATCGAGTATCTCAACATTTCTCCCATCAGTCTACAAGCATAAAGGTACTATCATCGAGTATCTCAACATTTCTCTCCATCAGTCTACAAGCATAAAGTACTATCATCGAGTATCTCAACATTTCTCCCATCAGTCTACAAGCATAAAGTACTATCATCGAGTATCTCAACACTTCTCCATCAGTCTACAGCATAAAGTACTATCATCGAGTTTCTCAACATTGCTCCATCGCCCAACTAAAAATATAAAGCACAAAAAAACTACATCAAATTATAACATCACTTACAGGTACTGAAGATTGTGCAGACCCTTCAGGTCATCGTGCCGTATCTCCGTTATACTGTTTGACTGTAGTTCCCTGTTGATAGACGATGTTACAAGTTGTAAACAGTTATCGTAAACAAGTACACACAGGACGTCACACAATTTCAAATTGGTACATTTGTAACACTCATTTATTTCTGTTCTGTATTTAGCAAATTCCACTGAGCTGCCGTTCTAAATGTGAACTTCTTTATCCGTTATTAAGATCTCGTTATTTGTGGATGATGTTATGGGAAAAAAACCAGAGTGGCATGTCTCAGATGAAAATGGTAACAGATTCAGGCAGCTTTTAGGCTGAACAAAACCCTTCTGGTCTCCGTGAACGCAAATTAAAGTTACGTCCCATTGGCACAGATCCCGCTACCTCGATTTTGCCAAAGCCATATTGTAGGGAAAGGTGAGAACATTCAAGAGAAGCGCGAGGCAGAAGAAAGGATGGAAGGCAACATCAAAGAAGGACAGTCTTAAACTTTTGTCTGTTAACAATGCCATCATACTTACTTTTAACTGTGTATGTTAACAATACCAGTCATACCTACTTTAACTATGTCTGTTAACAATGCCAGTCGTAGTGGTACAACTACCATGAGGTTAAGGACCAGTAATGAAGAAAGCTGGGGTCAAGGCAAAGAAATGCATTAAAAACGCGATGAAGACAGAAAAGGCCGCTTCTTCATTTTGTTCTAATTTTGCAAAAAGATCTATGGAGCCCAGCTTTAAATGTTGTCTCTTACTGTGCCAGTCAACAACTGCACCTGTTTGTTTTTCTTCCTGTCAATTCATATATCTCAATATTATGAATAAAGCTGTTTTACATAACGAAATAAGGAAACAAGTCATCTGGCACGGAAACGGTTCATAAATAAACCTCACAATAATGACTACTGTAAAAAAAAAAAAAAAGAATGTTATAGTTTCCTAAAATGCAACGTTCAAATCAATAAACATATAATGGCTGAACATATAATGGCTGAATAAAAGATGTGGTCTATGTTGAAGTTCCATATACTAGATGGACGCTCTAAGTGTGGAACAGTAACAGAACAATTAGAGACATTAATACGTGTGTGTTTGCTACACGTTAATCGAATATTTGAGAGTCAAAAATACGTGTGTGTTTGCTACACGTTAATCGAATATTTGAGAGTCAAAAATACGTGTGTGTTTGCTACACGTAATCGAATATTTGAGAGTCAAAAATACGTGTGTATATCTTCTTTTTCTTTCCTTCCTCATCTGCCTTTCCGCGTCGAGGGAGATATAATTTGTTGTCTTTTGCTCTTCTGTTCGTCTCTGCTGCTGTTATGTTTCTAGTGCTTCTAATATTCCATCGATCCTATTTTTCGTGGTCGACCCTTGGGTCTGGTGTTCTCACACGTTTGTTGAAGGCTCGTTGCGTTTGTGTTTTGTTCTTTCTGCTTTGTCACGTGGCCAAACCATTTTATCTGTTTTTCCTTATATATTCTATGGCGGGGGCTATTCCTAGCTTTTTTCTCAGTTCTTCATTTCTGATCTTATCTCTCAGACTGTTTCCTGTCATTCGCCTAACACATTTTCATCTCTGTAGAGGTTATTTTTCTTATTGTTCTTGCATCTAGGGTCCAGGTCTGGCATTGGTAGCACAACGTTAATCTCCATCTTCTGTGTATTTCTCTCAGCATAAAATG